>JAUKNK010000032.1:2500-510000 GCA_030765055.1 Mantis religiosa | reverse complement strand
TCTCCATAGAGCTGGAAAACAGAGATAAATAGCTTCTTACTGTATAAAAATGCATACCTTATTAAAGCACACGGCTTTTAACAAATAAAAATGTTTGTAGCATATTCTGTTTCCGTGTTATCACTGTAACGATTCAATTTCTCAAGGGCAAACATGCCACTCGTTTTTCCTGAGATCTTACAATGAACATAGTGTTTGTCCCATATAGCGAATTGTTCTTTTAAAATATGACTATTTTAGCCTATTGTATTCATCTTATGCATCAAATTAAACATGCAAATGAAAATGAATATTATAAATAAAGAAACCATGTTGAGATAGGGTAGTCCCAAAAACCAGTGAACCTAATTAAATAAATCTTTCACCATTGAAATATCAAAAGCCCTATTCTTTCCGACACATATTGGATTACAAAATACTTATAATTACATTTCATAAATCAATAAATAATTACAAAGTAGTTACAAATTTCTTGTACTTGAATACGAACACGCCGGAATTAGGATAGAATAGATAGCATAATACCCTACGGAGTGGAACCGACACTACTAGTGTTGTCCTACTGAACCTATGCCCCAAGTGGGGCACCTCCGGGAAGATGGATGATGTGAGAGGAGACAGAGGGCGACCGACCCAAGGAGTCACGGCAGTGCAGAGGACAGGGCCTCCAGTATTCATAGTTGTAAACTCCCCGGAAGGCCAGCACAACCGGTATCCCACCCGCCGTGGTCCATAGACGGCCGGCCAGGTCGGTCCGGAGACCAGAAACCATCCTACGAAAGGAGGAAGTGCTTACCAAGAGCATATAATCCTGGCATGCACTGCCGAGACTCCCGCCGACACTTCTACCCTGAAAGAGACCACCAGAGAAGATATGAAATGATAATGGAGATGAAATGTAGGGACAGGAAATTCGGGGGATGTAATTAACCTACCCAGCATTCGCCTAGTGACCCGGGAAAGTTCCCGAAAAAAGCAGTGGTCAGGTAGGTCAGCAACGGAAATCGAACCCGGATCTCCCGAATGCGGGCCAGAGACAAAACTCCCTAAGCCATCCCTCTCGGTACGCCAAAATTATAAAAGAACATCTTTGTAAAGGCGCTCCTGGCTTAAGTTGCTCAATTTATTGGAGTAAATATGATATATCCCTAAAATATAAAAACAAAAGATGGTTACATATTACTGCAAGAAGTATAATCCGTTGTCATGATGCAAAACTTCAACAAAAACAGAATTTGAAAAGTTTAAATCGATCCTCTCTAGTTTTGCTTAATTGCCATTTATGAAATACTGCTGATGTTTATCTAATGAAATCGTGTCAAAACTTAGAATAAACTTAATTGTTGTTCTTTAACTGCCGTCTTATGCCACTACTGGTGCCAGGGTATTCTTGCTCCTCTTAGCCCTTATTCGGGTTAAGGAACGGAATCTCTGTATCAGTGAAAGAGACAGAATCCAGGATGGGTGATCAGCCCGGTGCCTGGTATGAGAGTGAGGGAAGTGGATGGCAGATGAAATAATAGGAAATGTTATGATAGAGCAATTGGTGGAATACTGGCAGAGGAAATCCGAGGATCCGGAGAAAACCTGACCCAACACCGTGTTATCTACCACATATATCACTCTGCGTTCGCGTGGGATCGAACTCGCACCGCCTTGGTGAGAATCGAGCGGTCTACCCACTCAGCCACGGCGCTGCCCGACCTTAATTCTAACTCCCTAAATGCATGCGTTGAATTTTATGGATACTAGAACTTCTCATGTAAGAATATTTTACTCAGTGGGATGGCGCAGGCGGTTTCGTCTGGGACCCATATTCGGGAGGCCCTGGATCGATTCCCGTGGCCCACCTACCGACCCATAGTGTTTTTGGAAGGTTTCCCTGGTCGCCAGGCGATTGCTGGGTAGGTTAATTACATCCCCCGAATTTCCTGTCTCTCCATTTCATCTCCATTATCATTTCTTATCATCTCTCATCTGGTGGTTTCTTTCAGGGAAGAAATGTTGACGGGTGTCTCGGCGCCACATGGCAGGATGATAACGTCTGAGTAAAACTTCCTCCTCCGGTAGGACGGTCTCCGGTCTCTGCATCCGGCCTGGTGGGTCGTTTCGGGACCGCAGTCGGGTGGGCTGCCGATTATGCTGGCCTGCCGGGGAGTTTCCAACTAGTGAAATATAGGGATCTTGCCCTATACACAGTCGTAGCTCCTTTGGACGGCCGCGTTCTGTCTACTCTCACCTTATCCTTCCTCGCGACGATGACCCCCTTGGGGCATAGGTGCAATAGATCAAGACCGGTCACAGTTCCCGTAGGGGAGGGGATCCATCCCCTTCAGCTGCTGTGGTGCAAGCGCTGCGGACCCTTAGCACTCGTGGTACCTCTGACATTATTATAGGAACCTCGGGCCGAACTGCCAAGCCCCTCCCTGAATGGGAGTTGTTCGGATTGGGTTGGACTCGAGGGGGCAGTGTGTTCCCGACACCCACGGGGAATTGGATACCTGCGGCTAGGTTACGGCCGCCCGGAGAGGGTAGTTGCCTCATAAGTCTCGGGTACTAGCCTGCAGAGCTAGTAGAAGGTGTACTAGATCACCAGGTGGCCCCACCGAGGTTTTTCGGTAGTCTTCCCTGCGGGGTTGATGCGCGTAAGTGGCGTATCCACTTCCATCCCGTCTTGTCGTTGTCAACGGAGGGCCTTTTAAGAAATCAGGTATTGCCCTATGGAACCGCCCCCGTAGTTATCCATCGTTCCCGGGTTGAAGGAGGCCAGGGTCCTTGGACTTAAGGGTCTTTGGACTAATTGGGTAGATCCTCTGCACTTAACTTGCCCAATCCCCTTCGCAGCGTAATCACTCCCAACCAAGAAAGCTTTTCCATTATTTCCTTTGTGTTTATGTTTTATAATCATGTTCATTAGCAATGCATTTTAATTAACTGTAAACAGAGAACAAATTTTTAACATTGCAAGTCCGAGTACTGATATTCCTATGAAATGAGATTTTTCTCGATGTCGCAGGATATGCGTTTTCCAAATAAGCCGGCATGGAATTGCGGAATATTATTTCTTTGTTGTGTTCGGCATTTTTATTACATGAAAAGCATGCAGCTTTTGTTTATTAAATAATTCTGGGACTAAAAAGAAAGTACAACGTCTTTAAATTTAAGATTTTACTTATAGTTATCAAAAAACTGCTCTATCATTCAGACCGACAACTCTTCGCCAAAGAGTAGGTACGTATATGGTATGCAGCATTTCCAGAACTTGCAAGACTCGCGGAGAGGTTAAGGAAGCTGATCTCTCTTGTCCTTTTATGCGAATGTCGGGAAATTTTTCATCCATTGCATATAACTTTTGGCACTGTACAAATTACAAGGTGTAACGGAAATGTTTCAATATAAATTATACACAATAATTTCTTTAAGAGTGCAAAAGTCGGTGAAATTAATTCATTGGAGATTAAGAAAAGTACGAGGGTGAGTCGAAAAGTAATGCTTCCGATTTTCTTTTCTCTTTTAATTGCAAAGAAAATTGAATCCAATTTACATAGTTTGAAAACTACAACATTGACGATTAATTTCTCACTATTCAATATAATCTCCACCCTTTTCCACAGTTTTAGTCTACCTTTTAACTAGAGCATGTATTCCAGTGTGGTAAAACACACGGTCTTGCTTCCTAAGCCATTGACGCACGGACGTTTTCACAGCCTCCTCATCTTCAAAATGAATCCCACGATGAGCTTCCTTTAGTGGCCCGAACAGATGGAAGTCTGATGGTGCCAGGTCAGGGCTGTATGGGAGGTGAGGTAAGACTTGCCATCCCAATTTCTCAATTTCTGCAGTGGTGTACCGGCTGATGTGTGGTCTTGCATTGTCATGCAAAAGAAGAACATACTCCAGAGTTTTTGTTGCGCGAACTCGACGAAGACCTGCTTTCAGATTTTTGAGACTTCTGACGTATTGGACAGAATTTATTGTGCATCCCTGCTCCAAACAATGTATCATAAGCACAACCTCTGCATTCCAAAACACTTTTTGCATAACTTACCTTTCCAACCGCTGAGTTTTGAAATTTTTTCCTTCGGTGACGTTGTGTGATGGCATTCCATTGACTGCCTCTTTCATTCTGGTTCAAAAAAATGAACCCACGTTTCGTCTCCAGTAACAATTTTTTCCAAAACAAAAACGCTGTAAGTGTTCGGAGGCTATTGTTTTCCTTGTTTGTTTGTTTTGGGCGGTTAGTATTTTTGGTACCCAACGTGAACAAACATTTGAATAACCCAGTTGTTGAATAATCGTCATCACACTTCCTTTACTGAGGGAGGTAATGCTACACAATTCGCCTGTTGTTACCCGGCGATCACCACGAATGTCATCGACTCGCTGAATGTTGCATGGAGTCAGTGCGGTCACCGGCCTGCCGCTTCGCTTTTCATCTGCCAATGGAGTTTGCCCTACAGCTTCGTTACAGCGACGAACCCATCGTCTAACAGTGCTGACATCCACCATTGTATCACCATACACATCGTTTAGCCTTTCGTGAATGCGAATTGGCGTTTCACCTTCCGCAGTCAAAAATTCAATCACAGAACGCTGTCTAATACGAATGTCATGTCAGCCATTTTGCAAGAGGATGCAATGCTGCCACCTGTTGTCTTAGGAGGTTACTACTGCAGGAGATTGGAGAACAAGGTTTTAGGAATTGCTCCAAATTCTAAGTTTTCACATAACTTACTTATTTAAGTAAAAAAAAAAAATAGGAGGCATTACTTTTTGACCCAACCTCGTAGTACAGCAAGGACAGATAAGCCAAGTATTGTGAATTAAAATATATCTTAACAAGATTCATGTAGACTAATAATCTTTAGTAAGCATACTTTCAGAAGATCACAGAATAACATATATTGAATACAACATACATTAGTTATGTAAAAGCTGAAGCTGCTGACAGTGAAGTAAACTAGGTTATCAACAATAACTAAACACTAGTAACACTGTGTTACTAGTGTTTAGTTATTATTGATAATACAACATACATCTTTATAACTGTTTCAGGAAATATTTATTAGGTAGCTAAGCATAATTCACAAATTTTACGTACCACCTGAAATAAAATGCCAAACTTTGTTGCTTTTAAGACCCAAAATGCAGCTCTATAGCCTTTAAATTGAACCTAAATAATCAGACTGGAGAGTCTTATTTTTCAGTAATAAAGTAATGCTATGGATCTTGTAACGCAGATATTTTTCGACCCAGTCACAAGCACTTTACGATCTTTGTTGAAGAATTCCATTATTCCCTCGGCTGAAAACTCTACTTAAATAATGAAGCACTAACTTTTGGCGACGACCTGAATACCATCTCTTCTTTATTAAAGTTGACTTCTTTCATTAACTTTAAATATTCACTGAGTGAGCTCGGAGAAAAATTTAAGGCAAATTATTTGCGGAGGTAAAACTTGGTGGACGTCATTATTCTGTGAACAGCACCTGCTAACTGAGATATGATGTCATTATCTTGTTTGTCTTTTGCTAGACCAAAAAGAAAAAGGAAGATGGTAACAAGATCGCCCTCAAAGAACAGTCTACAAAGGTTCTTTAAGTGGTCTGTCGCTCATGCATCCCACTAGGGAAACTTGCGTTGTGAAAAGTTTCCTCTCGCCTATCTTTTGTTCCAGGTTTCCACTCCTTTCCACCTGGAATTTTGAATTCGTTACCGTGAGCTATGCAACATTTATGTAATTTTACCATTTGTAAAATGGTAATGCCAGAGTATGTACTCCCATTAGTCCTGGACCCGTAGGACCAAGGACCCGGGCCTCCTTCGTCCAGGGAGATACCGAGCTGTCCCAAAAGAGCGCCCGGCGCCTCCGTGGAACTTTCCATAAAGCAAGACATAGAGACTAATAAGCCCCCCCCCCCAACTGGTCCTGTGGACTCAAGACGGGATGGAAGTGGATACGCCACTTACGCGCGCCAACTCCAAAATGGGAAGGCTACCGATATGACCTCGGTGGGGCCGCCTGTAGATCAAGCACACCTTCTACTAGCTATGCTGGCTAGTACGCGGGAATATTAATGGCTTCCCTCAACCCTATCCGGAGACGTACCCGATCTCCCACGTGTACCGGGAACCACTGCCTCTCGAGTCCAACCCAATCCGAACAACTCCCAATCAGGGAGGGGCTCGAATGTGCAGCCCGAGGTTCCTCTAATAACGTCAGAGGTAATACTAGTGCTGGGGGTCCGCAGCGCCCGCACCACGGCAGCTGAAGGGGGCGGATCCCCTCCCCTACGGACTGCTATGACACTACTTCGAACCATAAAGGGTTCAACATTACAATGATGCGATATCACTACTTAGAGCGGCCAAATCTGACGGTGGCAAGCGCATCGCACTGGTTTTCCTAAGGTTTCCAGATTAAACATCCCAGGTTGATCATTCAATGTTATGTTAGTTTTTCGAAGAGGTTCGAACAGACGATTTCGTACCTGCGAACAATTATTGGTTCTCTTCTCAAAGCACCACAAAGGCAACACGCCACCGTCCACCACGCCTAATCTAGATAATTGCAAGATGAAGTGGATATGAATATTCATTATAGTATATAACCTACTCTAACACTCACCTAGAAATATTTTACTCGTGGGCTGGGTGACTATAGGTGTCTAGCTTCGAGCATGAGGATTTGTGTGTATATGTTTACTGTGGACAAGCATGCTCAAATAAAAAGAAACATGCAAACATGCAAAAAAAAGAACAAACAAGAAACAGTTACTTAAATGTTAATTTTGAAACCATGGATCGACAAGATACTTCATTCTCGCATTTCGTGGGCTAGTGTTAATATCTAGCTTCAGGGATGAAGGCACGAGGCCTTGTGTGAGTTTTTTTTTTTTTTTTTTTTTTTTTTGTAATTTACGTTCTCCAACGTTAGTTAAGTCATATCGGACGATAAATGGAATGGGTGAAATGATGCTGAAATGAGTGAGCCCAGGGTCCATAGAGCTTAGAGTTACCCGACATTCGTCTTTCCCGAGATTCGAACTCGGGACCTCTTGAACGTGAGGCAGACACGCTGCCACCACGCTACCAAGGCGGGCATGTCTGTGTACTATGGAAAAACGTGCTTCACTTTACCGGTAAAACAATGAAAGGAGAGGGAACAGAAAGGCATTGCTAGAAAAGATCATTTTTAACAAATAAGTAATTTGCTTAAATGTTGACTTAAAAAGTAGATCGATAAGGCACTTCATTCTAAGAGTTTCATGGACTGGAGAGACATGGGTTTTTATCTAGGCTCAAGCATCATGGCTTGTGTGAATCTAAGTTTAAAACGCAGAGTAACAGAGTCAAACATATTCAGCAAAACAGAAAGAAGATATTAAAAAGAAAGTTAGAAAACGAACCTGGATATAAATCTTGTACACTTTGGTCCTATATGCCTTCTTTTGTTTTATCCTGTTGTGCTCTGCCGGTCCCTCTCCCCCTCACCACATCCCCCTCTCCCTCAGCCCTCCCCCTCCCCCCTCTCTTTGTCTCACACACCCGCATTAATATCAGTTTAATTATTCTGATGTGGTCTTTGAGTAGATGAAATCATTCGATGAGTGACCACGATCTCTTAAGCTTCTTCCTGCTGCTATCTTCTGAGTGAACCAACCTTTCACTTCTGGCTAACATTTCTCATAGAAACATGTCCCAAGTTGAAATTATACTTGGTTAAGTGCAGATTCGGAATTTAGATGCAGTCAAGGCTAAACATGATACGGAAAATATTGAGAACATTTTGTTAGAGCTGGAATTCCCGGCATTTTCAGAGAAGTAGTATCGAAAGTTCTAACCAGCTACTAAAAGAAGAAAGGAAACAAGTGATCTAAGCAAAGAAGTTTTGGAGGATTGTGACACAATTCTCTTAGGAATCGAAATCAGGTTCCAGTTTCTAAATCACATAATAGCTTTCAGACTCATTTACGTTGATAAGTTTCATTTGTATGAAATAAATTTACCTAAAATATATCTCAAGCAGCCATTGACAGTACATGCGTTCTTTGAATTTAAGATTAAGAAGTGAATTTCAGGTTTGTTTTTCAAGGCCAGAACTGTGCTGTCGCTGAAGTAATACCGTTATCTTTATTAATTAAATTAATTGGGAGTCGATTAATGACACAAAACAACACTTACTTTTACCGTTATCTTTGTTTGCACAGACTAAAGATATATGCGACACTTTCCAAGAAACAGCACTTATTACAAAATTGGTAATCCTGATGCCAATGCCATCAACGGGGGTCGAAAGACTCTTTAAAACCCAGAAACGTGTAAAAACACATCCAATAAATACAGTGAATTAACAAAGACTGTATGAATTAGCTATGCTTCCTTATGAAAAAAATGTTTGCAGCAAGATTCTATATTTGAAAGAGATAAATAACAGAATTGATTGCCGAAAAGACGTACAGCAGAACTATTTCGGGATATGACAGCCATCACTCCACTCTAGCGATAAAATGCCTGAACTAATTGAACTTCGTTGGAGAAAGAAAACACAAGATGGCGGAACTAGGTTGTCTGTCACTTTTGGCTTTTGGAAATGGAAGAAATATTAAAATAGGAAAGCAAATTTTTAAAAATATAAATGTAATCAGTTTATAAATTAAAAATGCATAGAAATGGAATGGTTTCGCGTATCACATCTTTGCCGTTCTGTTCATTAATGAGGAATAAAAAATGTATTTTGCGCGTAAATGTCTCCTATATAACCTTCAAATAAAGTAAGAAGTAAATCATTCGCTACATCATTCCTAAAATTTTATGAAATAGGCGTATGTCAACAACACACTGATTGGTCAAGGAACACGCAGAACTAACACGTGAGTGAGCAAATAGGAATCCCTTTCTCTTTTGCACAGTAAGTTCAACAGGACTTGCATTCCATCCAAAATGTTCAAATGGAGAACTCATGGGCAATACATGATTTGGAAGCAACAGATTCCTAAATAAAGTAAAATATATTTTCAGGAAAATGTTTGTGTATAACTCAAGAACGAAAATTCCCTTAAGTACCAAATTTGGCAATTGTATTTTAAGGATGCAACCCGTAAATTAAAGAATAAGAAACACTATCTAACTCAAACTGCTTTAGATGAAACCTTGTTGAAATTTTTTGTTTTCTCAAATAACTAACGATATTATACAGCTTCTCTATTTTTAAGGTATTTTCATGGAAAATGAAATGCATATCTTGGACCTTCCGGGAATGTTTTCAGAAGTCCTCTTCATTCTGTATTAAATCTAAAAATAAAATGTAATAAATTGTCATTAAGGCGTCTCTCCTATACACCGTTTACACTTTTTGCCCGGTCATTATGTCGTCCAGCCCCATAACACGTGGCTGGCAGGAGACCCCGTTACCTCTATCAGGCTAGCTACTTGATTGGTATCACGAGACTGACTGCACCCCGAACCAGGCTACCCATGCGGGTACCGGAGGTTGAACCAAGTGCTTCCGCGCCAAAGTCAGGGGCGCTACCATTGCGCTACTACACCAAAAATATAAATCTCGTTAAAGTACACATTTACGCAAAAAAAAAAAAAACAGAAGTCAATTTCTAAGATAAACCCCGTGGCTTGAATTTTCCAATAGTTCTACCTTCTTGAAATAGGAATAACTGAATAAGTTATTCATTCTTTGATCTTTTGGACACGGAAAGAGATTTAAAAGCCAACACACAGTGACGAGCGCTTAAAAGACTCCACTATCACTTAATAACTACTGTAATCCCATTATGTCTGAATCTACGAGAACATAAGATAATTAGGTATTATTGCCTCGATTAATATAACGTAAATAGAGGAATAAGTTTGTACAAGAGTAGAGAAACTAATATGTGGAACACATCAGAGGTCCTTTTTATAAATCGTAAATGAAATAAAATTTCAAAGCTGTCAAATAACGTTCAGCTCTTAAAATATTTTAGTATCACTGAATACTACCGTATTCGCATTGTACCCACAATGAAATATGTAATAAAAGCACTCACACATATGAATGTATCGTTTTTTAATTTGCTTCCACCGAATACTGATTTGAGGTACGTAGCAAGTCATGCTTTTCGACAAAGGTAGCACAAGTACCTGTGCGATAGTTGTAGTATCATGGGAGTACTACTCACGGACAAAACTGAGACATTGCACTTTGGTTACAAAGCAGCTGAAGGCTATAGTTTAAGGGACCTGCGAATCTACCATGAAGATGTCCACATATCTTTTAGGAAACGCCAGCACAGATTAATGATCAGTGGCGTATACTCGTACACCATACACTAAACTTTGAGGAACAAGGGTGATGTTACAGAACAATCCAGAAGCAAGTACAAGAGCAACTTTCATTACCGTGATGTTTACCGTAGTTTACACTCGCCATCAATCAAGAACATGATTGACAGTTTCTAACTACATAGTGAAAGGTTTTAAGCGAACGGGAAGAGTTGAATACGTTATTACGGTGCTCATAGCAATGAAAAGAAGGACCAATTGAAGCTAACACTTTCCTCAGCAATGGAAAACCTATTATGAGCTTCAAATGGGAAGAGTTCTCGGCTGTAGCCAATGAGATGTGTTAGAGCCTTCACCGTTGCCACCTCGTTATCCCCACTCTCGCACACTTGTACTTCGTGACGCTAACACTAACTAAATTTTCCAAAGTTTTATAATAATGCAGTTGTTGAAATCAAAATTGCAACATGAAAATTTGTATATTACGCAAATATTTTAAATATTTAGTTTAAAGTTAATTATAGTTTATGAATTACTTTTCTAATCCAACGAAAATAACAGCGGTGCATCAGTATAGCTGTAAATGTTACGTTAAGAGATAATTCGTCATTGTCACGGTCGTCAACGTCTGAGTACTGCAAATTTATGATGATAGGTTTCAAAATTTCGTTACGAGCTATTTCTTTCCAAAAGTCGTCATCTTGTAGTTTATCTGATGTCTGAAGCAGTTTTCCCAGTCTTTTTGTGTTCCTTGTTAATTTCTTCGTAAATAATTCGTTCAATGTCAGTAAGTTTAAAAATATTATTTCTGTTTGCAACATAATTTGAGCCCACATTAACTCTATTGGATTGTTCTAGCAGTAGTAAGGGCGCAAAGGTGGACCGTGTCTCGTTGCTCCAGCTGATACAGTTTTTCATAAAGAAGTAACTGAATAATGCTGCTTTGAACTCTCTAGAGTAAATAGAGATTACGAACCATTCATAAACAAAGGTATAATGTGACCAGACACGTTCTGCCAGATCAGCAAGAAGTGTATCGTTTCCTCTCATCGAATTTAACAAACACCTTGACTTATTCAAAGTACATATTTTTTTTAACACGTCATGTCAAATGTTTACGTTTCGGTTCTGAGTAATTCACGCATACATGCCAACCTATAATGATATATTCATTACAGTGCTTACGTCGTAATGCATTGTTATAATATAATGGTATCTACTTTATTTATTTGTATAAGGAAAACTATTTAAGCTAAAATTATGGGGGTTTTACGGTTATGTTAAATACATTACTCTCTCGTTCCTCATGGATCAGTTTTTGCAAAATCTGAATTTTTGTCTTAGCGCGAATATTATTTGAGATTGATTAGTTTGCCGCTCGTCACACACCACTTATGGGGGAATGCAATATGTCGATACCGCAGCACTCCGATTGGTTACTCACCTAGTAGCGCTCAAGGACAAACAACTTTCCATTTGAAACATAATAGTGTCCGATATAGCAAGTGCCTGACGAGCAAACCGGCAGTAACAAACTCATTTATCTTCTACTGCCGTTACAATATAAACATTGCCTTTCTGTAGCTCCAACTTGTAACACCTACATCAGTTAGTGATTGCCTAGGTACAGATGTGTGTGTTCGTTTGCATCATTCCATTTATATGGTTACTGTCCTTGTGTTTACTTATGTTGGAATATGCGTATCTGTACTTGTGTTGCAATGACTTGTAATTGTGCTAACACTTTAGTGAAAATTTCACTAAGTCCAAAAATAATCATACATTTTACACAGTCAAGCAAAACCGAGCGCACTCGCGAAACGAATAACACTGTGGGAAACAATATGCTCCGAAAATAATATTTCTAAGAAACGAAGTGAAATTGACCGGGAGCATATTCCACTCTCTAAGGTACTAAATAGCACCTCGCATAATTTATGAAGTGGTAATGTGTAGTGATTAACGCCCGCTTTTACTACATACGGCACCGCAGGCGGTGACACTGATGATACATGAGATGAAGATGGAGTACCGGTGGAATGAGATGGCGGGAAAACCGGGGGTCCCGGAGAAAACCCGCCACAAGTATCACTTTGCGGTCGCCTGGGATCGAACCTGGGCCGCCTTGGTGAGAGCCAAGCGGCCTAACCACTGAGCCACGGCACGGCTTATGAAGTGGCAAGAATATTGTAGTTAAGATTGGGAAAGAAAAATATTATAAAGAGGAAGTAACAGACATCGGTATCTAAATTACAAACACCTGCAAAGGAAAGAAAAGCATGTAAACGAGATCCTTTCCAGGGATATACTATATTGACTGCGTAGGTTACGTAAATTCGGAAATCTCGTATGCAGAAATTTACAATAACTTTTGCTGCAGTAAAAAGACTTGAAATTGACAATCAACTGTCTTCAAGGCTGACTCAGTGTTTTTCTGCACACAAACAAATGAAAGAAATCACTGCGTTAAACTTCAATCGTCGATTGTTACAATAACCAGCAAACAACTGCCGCTTCTTACACCTTGCCGGTAGTCATACTTCCCAGCCATTGTTTCTAGAAAGCTACAGATCTTCCGCGAACTTTCACGGCCGTAACATTGGGCAGAACGTTCCGGAGCCTCTCTTCATCTCTTTTCCTCTCCTGGCCAGCGTCAGCTATTGCCATTCACCCAGCTCCGGCCTGTGGCAGCAGCACAACAATGCCACACGGTGACAATATGCAGTCAATTTTTTCTTATTGAGGGAGAAAAGGGAATCCTATTATCTTAAATTATACATAATTTTCAGTTTAATCAAATGTGGATTAATGCCAATCATTCTTTCAACAACCTATGCTGAAAGGACAATCAATGTGCCAGTAGTGAAATGAGTCAGAATGCTTCAACATTCTGGAGCTACATTAGGTTTTGTTACCAGTGTTGCCTTCTTTCTAAATAAAAAGAGTCTTTATTATCACGAGGAGATAAATCATACCACTTCTCAAAATGGTTCAAAGAACAGCTTTTTCCGATTTATTGAGACCATCTGCTCCATCTTCCTTTCATGTATGATCAGTATCACCACCTACGGTGCCACATGTAATAAAAGCGGGCGTTGAACACTAAACATTCATTTTAGTACCCAAAAGTGAGACCAAAATACTTAGGAACATATAGGCGTAGTAATTCAGCATTGTATGGGAGGTATTGTTTATCCCTGACGGGCAGCAGTCTACAAATGGCGCCGTCTCCCACATCTGGTACAGGGCTGACGAGGGATGGGCAGCAGCTACTTGCAAGTAAGCTTTAGTTTTGGGTTTTACGGCTCTAATCCGCAGCAAATTTTTGGTGTACATGGTTTATATACAGCAGACATTATATCACCAGATTCTCAGGTGTATAGCGGTGGAGTACAGTGATAGTTCCCTTGTAAGTAAATAATAAATAGCATAAAGGAATGGAAATCCTACCTTATCCTGTCTTTTTAGTGGTGAATTCTCTTAACAAACAAGGCACTTAAGGTGATTGGAGTAGATCACTACCTATTTGAAAAGTGTGGTTAAGGGTGAGCTTGAAATAAATATTCCCTGCTAAAGCTGAATATCCAATAAATGCTTTTGACGGAGAAAGCAGAATAATTTAGCATACGAATAAAGCGAGCAGGAACTTTAGATACTGTATGTAATTTTCTCATTGTTCAAAACAAACAGTATCTGGTGTTACAAATCAAGACTTCATTAAGCGTGCACTGGTAGTTGTATGTAACAGTGCTATGTCAGCAACAGGAGTATCGTTTAACAATTTATCACTCGCCATATTTGAACCAGTAAATTGTTTCGAACGTGCGTCGAGCTGCCTTTAAAAGGCAAAACATTTTGCACAAAGTTTGTGCTGTTATCTCTCTAGTTGAGTGGGTCTCACGTCCAAAATTTAACTTCAAGATTATGTCACAGACACGCACACAATGTTGACAGAGTTTTAACGCACAAACTTCCTGAAGCTGATGTCTACATAAGAGAAAACGCGGAACTTCAGTGTTTAGGTGCAGGAGGAAACGGCTATGTCAGAAATTTGTATTTGAGAGGCTTCGCCTTCCATTTCTACTGGGTCCAGTACCGTGGCCTTGGATTTACTTTTTCGTGGATTTCCAAGATCGGTACGCAAATGCTGTAGTGCGATTAATGTCACAAAGGCGAATGCTGGAGAGGATCATGCACGATATTGTAAAATATTCTGCAGAAAATTGCAGAGTTAAGACAGTGGAAAATTATGTATTTTGGGTTCGGGAGCACAGCGTTTCAGACGCTGTATAGTAATAGGAGCATTGCATGAATATTATCCAAATGAAATGTAACTCACATGACAAGTGTGTCTTTGTTAATCAGTACACAATTAGGCAGTAAATGTTCTTACTATACTGAACAAGATAGTATTACTTTACCATGCAGTAGCCTTCACATTAGACACACCTAGAGACTGACTAGTGCTGTCCAAGATCCGACACACACGCACGCACGCGCGCGCGCGCGCGCACACACACACACACACACACACACACACACACTGATACATGTGCTATCTAAAGCAGCGAAACTTAACCGGGGACTCACACACGAAGCCCTAAGAACTATGTACAAGGGTGCAATATTACCTCTATTGTCCTATGCAGCACCAGTATGGATAAACGCATTAAATTGGAAATATAATTGTGTCAAGTGCATTAGAGTACAAAGGCTAGCGAATATCAAAATAGCTAAAGCTTTCCGAACAACATCCACGGAGGGACTCTTGTATAATAACAGGACTGACACATTATACTGAAAATCCAGGAGTTCGCCCAAAAGTATAAACAAACAAAACAGAACACAGGCTAGGAAACAGACACAGCATTAAGTTACAAGAAATGGCCACATCCGTCAGACATTCCAGAAATAAAAGAAGCAAATGAAAATGAAAACTATAACATTGAAGTTTACACTGACGGAAGCAAAATAGATCAAGGGGTAGGTTCTAGAGTGGTAATATACCAAAACAAAGAATTAACTAAACAGCTGCAGTACAAACTAAACAAAAACTGCTCAAATAATCAAGCAGAACAACTTGCAATCTTAAAGGCACTTGAAGAAATAGATAATATGGGAATAACACAAACTGACTTGAAAACAGTAGCAATATATACGGACAGCAAAATTACACTACAATCATTACACAATACTAAAAATCATAACCAACTGATAGAAGCTGTAAGAGAAAAACTACAACAATGAACTAAAAAAGAATGGCTGATAAGAATTGGATGGGTAAAAGCCCACATAGGAATGGAAGGAAATGAACTTTCAGATAAACTTGCGAAACGGACAACAATAAATGGTAACATAGAAAGCTACAACCGAATCCCAAAAAGTGCCATCAGGAAAAAAATACGAGAAGAAACACTCAAAAATGGGAAACAGAATGGCAAAACACATCAAAAGAACAAGACACAAAACAATATTTTCCCACAGTAGCAAAACGATTAGAACAAAAACTCAACATATCAACAAATCTCACTACCTTTTAACAGGACATGGAAGGCTTAAAGCCTACTGCAAGAGATTCAACATAATTGATGATGCTACGTGCACATGCAACAGGGGAGACGAAAATATAGATCACATCTTGTATGACTACATCAAATGGAAGGTCCACAGGGAAAAAGGATGCAAATAAACAAGAAAGGAGCGAAGTGGCCAGTACATAAACCAGCACTTGTGGGACAATATCTAAGGGAATTTAGTGAATATGTCAACACAATCAATCTAGAAAGTGCTGAATAACTAAATAAGTAAATTAATTCTAAAAGACTATAGTGACTGTGAATACAATCTAAAAAATACAATTATCTCAATACCTCAGATAATATGGACAATTAATCTGAAAGCAAAGCAAACCAGAACATGTAATATTACAAATGTAATGGAACATGTGGATGAAATAAGAGGAAAAAAAAAAAAACCACACACACGCACACAGGCGCGCACAGGCACACGCACACGCACACGCACACACACAGTGAGGTGGTCCGGCCCGTAGCGAACCACGTCGAGCTCTCCCTTGTGCTCAACGACTCAAAATTAAGGATTGGTGGCGTGAGGAGGTTAAGGAATTGGAGATTGTAATCGGTTCGAGGTGACTTGTAACTCCCACGTGAGAACTCTCATCTGTACTCCAGGAGTGGGTGCGTCCTGACTAGTTGTGGGTTGAATGATGACACCTCGAATCTGGTAGACAGAAGTTTATTGTTGTCCCTTAGCCCCTTTGCTCGCCACCGTAAAGTCGTCATCGGTGCGGTTGTTGTGTTTAGCGTCACTGTCAATATTGTGATGTGAAGAGCAGGGGCAGTAGCACTGCATAGCCGAATTGGATATATTTATCGTCTTCCCTATATATTACGCTTTGTGCTAACTCTTACTGGAGAGGTTGTTAGATATTGCACTTTGTCTCTGTGCATGGCGCGGAAGTGTACTTGTTAGGCGGCGCCGAATGCGCGTCCTTCTCGCGTAGAATTCAGGACCGAAGTGCTCTTACTAGCAAAACCTACTTTCCGCCATCACTTTGAATTACCCCCACTCTAGGTATTTCTCGGAGTTCGCAAAATCACATGAACAAATGTCAATTTTCTATTGGCTCTTAACTATCCCCACTTGAGATCAGTGTTCAGAATTTCCAGTTTCGAAACCGATATCTGAGACGCTTTGTCTAACGGTCCTCATGCAAAAATTTATGCGAAAGCATGCGCGTCGGTCAAAATGTTATAGCCTGTTGTCACAAGCACGCATGGGATTTTAACAGTGGGTTGGTTTCCGACTGAGAGGCACCAAATTTTCCTTGAGGGCAAAACAGACAATAGAGTAGGGTTGTTTGTTTACAGGGATTGCAAAGGGAGTTTACTGACCTTCGCAGAGTGGCCTTGTCACTGCGGCGGTCTCCGGAGATTATACTAGCATTATGGCATATGTCTGTTCTGGTATACGTCAATTATTTATATTTATTCGTTTGTGTTAGTGTCTTTCTGATATCAGATTATATGTCGTCTCCGTGTTCCTAGATGACAGGGGCTGCGTCAACACCCACACCCACCCTCACCCACCCACCCACACCCACACCCACAACCCCCCCCACCCCCCCCACACACACACGAGACTCTTACATGGTGGATTTAATGCTGACGCTTTTAGAACAATAAGTCAAAAAAGCTCCGTGATCCATTGTTCCAAACAGCTTAATTTCATTGCTATTCCATGTACGATTGCACGTTGTTTTTATGCACCATAAGTATTTTCTCTCCTCTATTTCCTCTCATTTGTTTTCTTTCTTGCAGTTTTAGGCAGTGTGGACGGTATTGTGCGGCGCATGTGGTGGATGTGCACCGACTGAAACATACTGGCTGAACCTGCCTCTGAAGAAAGACTGCTGGAATGTTCATTCTGGATACATGAAGAACCTACTACGCTGTGTCTGCCGCTCTTCGTGTTATCTCACCGTATTCCTTCCTCACAGAGGTTTAATATCAAATAGTCGTGGGCACAGTGCTGAAATTATCCTATGTTTCTGGTGGCTATCGCCTTCTGCTTTGATTTAACTGTCTCATATATGAATTAACAATTTTGTAAATGTTTTAGCCATAAAATCTTACTATTTTATCGTATCACAGAAATTTCTAAACACATTCAGAGAACCCTAACCAGCATAGCACTTACAATTAACATTACGTGTTGCTTCTTAGACCCCTCGAATTGTAATATAAACTACTTATAGGTTGTGTTCGATATTTTCAGATTAATGTGACTTTGTGGGTTCGTAGAATTGAAAGTCCAATTGCACAAACTCAAAATGTTCTTTATTTCCACAGAATTACAGTTGGTATAGTGTGGTCCACTCCACACTCACAATTACGCAACACTCACAATTACGCAACACTCACAATTACGCAACACTCACAATTACGCAACACTCACAATTACGCAACACTCACAATTACGCAACACTCACAATTGCGCAACACTCACAATTACGCAATACCCACAATTACGCAACACCCACAATTACGCAACACCCACAGTTACGCAACACACAATTACGCAACACCCACAATTACGCAACACCCACAATTACGCAACACTCACAATTACGCAACACTCACAATTACGCAACACTCGCTACTCGGCAACTTGCCGCACAACAACTCTCTCTATAGCTCACTAAGAACTCCTCTAATACACGTACGCAGTCTTCCAGTCCGTTAATCCCGATTGTTCCAGACTTCAGGGGGAGGGGAAAGAGACGGTACAGTGGCTCGTGATGCTCTTCTAACCATCCCCTCTGTGAGCGCTACTCAGATAAATGGGTAGGCGTGGTCTAAGTGCTTCCCGTCTGACCCCTACCTGCCAGATGGTTCTCTCGGGAATTCCAATGTTCGGTTGACAATAATTTTGTTATTCATATTTTCAATATATGTAGCCTTTCTGATATTGGTTTAATATACATTACTTTCTCTAACTCACAGGTAGAGGATGTAGCGCATTGTACCCGAAAACCCAGTATAGGGAATTGATTGGAATGAATTCATACAGAATTAACTGCCTTGCCCGACGCTGTACGGCTGACTTCTTTAAATCCTAATGATGAATTAATTTCGTCTACTTCTCATCTCCTTTATAAAATAGTTATCTAATGATCTAGAGGGATTTTAATAGAGAATTCTCGACTTTATATTCTGCATACAGTCCCCAATGTTCCAAATGATGAATGATAACTCCCCCGATATTCATACAAAGATTTCCTTAACCTCTTCCCAACAGTCCTCCAAGTTCTGGAAAAGCTACAAAGTATCCTTTGGAAAGTACACGTTCCCTTGGTTGGAACGATTAGGTAATTTTTGGATAATTAAAGTAAAATAAACTTTAAAACGTTGTACCTTCTGTTTGGTTCAGTGAGGTTTCTCGAAAGATACAAAATGCAATAATAGTCCCTGGAAATTGTTCCCATTTTCTAGGTAAGCCAGTAGACGCCCACTTTTGCGCCGACACCTGTCACACTTTCTGATGGAATATGCATACTCTAATAATAAATCACTCATTTTCTCATACTACGCTAAGGAAAACATATCTGGAGCTTCCAAAATGTTTTGGGGATCTGACCAACATCACTTGGCATATTTGACGAATTCTTGTGTATTACAGGTCTACTAAATCTACACAAGCTATGGCCGATCATGTATTAGAACTTCCATAGGCTACATCACGTTACTTTCATTATGTATTTTACCCCACATCTATAATTGGAAGGACCTTGCTTGGAAGGAATCCATTCAAAGATCCACTGAGATGGAAAATTACCCCCGACCACCCAGAAATATCCATATGAGCATGAAGGTAAGAAACACTACCCTGTAATCACACTATACATATTGATGCAATGGATTTGGTATACTCATTTAATTTGGATTGGATTGGATTACGGTACGGAGGAGATTCGGCCCTGCGACCAGGCTTGATGTATTGTACCTATGACAAGTGGGGCATACCCGGGTGGAAGGATCAGATGAGAGGTTACAGAGGGCGACCGTCCAAAGGACTCACGACAGTGTAGAGGGTAGGATGCCTACATTTTACCAGTTGGAAATTCCCAGGCAAGCTGGCACAACCAGCAGTTCAGCAAACTGTGGTCCGGAAACGGTCCCATCAGCCCGGGCTGGGAGACCTGAGAAGGTCCTAACGGAAGAGCAGGAGGAGGTTTTACTCAGAGCATATCATCCTGCCAAGACTCCCGCTAGCACTTCTACCCTGAAAGAGACCACCAGATAAGAGATTATTTGACCTGCTAAGGGAGATGAAATGAAGGCACAGGAAATTTGAGGGATGTAATTTACCTACCCAGCATTCACCTGACGACCCGGGAAAACACACGATAAAACCCGTGAATCAGGTGGATCGGCCACGAGAATTGAACTCGGGCCTCCCAAATGCGGGTTACAGACGAAACTGCCCGAGCCATCCTGCTCGGTATAACTTAATTTAGTTTAAAAACAAGTAAATTATTAGTGAAAGTATCGTAATAATCTGAACGATAATAACAAATGAAACTGCATATGTTTTATATTTCTCAAGAAACAATAGCCTGTGAAGGAAACAGAGCAAAAGTCAGAAAGACACTGAAGCATGGACATACAACTAGTGAAAACAACAGTTTCACTTCAATTGGCATTTCATAATAGCCTAACCTTTATAATATAGAATAAAATCTTCCACTGAAACATAATCTAACTGCCACAGTCACCTATGATTTTGAAAACTTAAAATTAATATTGAATATTAGCCATTTCCTTCCTTAAATATTAGCACATTAAGATAAATTAGCAAATTTAGATAATTCCGGAATATTGAACAGCTTAAGTAAAATCTGAATATTAAACAATAAGAATATAGCACACACACACAATACACTAAAATAAAACAAAGAAAAACAGGCAATATGCAATTTCAAAGTTAATGCAGTAAAGAAAAGAAAATCATTTATAGCCGAAATGCCACGTACTCAGTAGAGTCGGGAAAATTTTCCTCAATATCAACAAAATGCAACGAGCGAAACCCTCATTTTCCTCGTTGAAAAGAGGGTAAGAAAGCTATGAATGAATTTCGCCAACTACGCCATTAAGGAAGGCTATCCCGAAATCCGAGGATTTTCGCGGAACAGGAAACGCAAACAAACTGGCTGGCTGGCTGGCTGAAAGTCATTCGACTCTGCCTCGAACCTAAAAACGCAATCATAAGGCTCCTAACGGCGAACAGACAATACAGAAACAACTCTTACGGATCAGGGATGAACCATACGACAAACTTAAGCCACGAAACTAACTTAATTGGGATAACTTCAATTGTTACGAGGGTGGGTCAGAATGTAATGACTCATATTTTTCTTCTTTTTTAATAGCCAAGAAAATTGAATCTAATTTACACAGCTTGAAAACTACAACATTGACGATTAATTTCTCACTGTTAAATATAATTTCCGTCCTTTTCTACAGTTTTGGTCCACCTTTTAACTAGGGCATGTATTCCAGTGTGGTAAAACACAGGGTCTTGCTTCCTAAGCCATTGACGCACGGACGTTTTCACAGCCTCCTCATCCACAAAATGAATCCCACGATGAGCTTCCTTTAATGGCCAGAACAGATGGAACTCTGATGGTGCCAGGTCAGGGCTGTATGGGGGGTGAGGTAAGACTTGCCATCCTAATTTCTCAATTTCTGCACTGGTGTACTGGCTGGTGTGTGGTCCTGCATTTTCATGCAAAAGAAGAACATCCGCCATAGTTTTTGTTGGGCGAAGTAGGCGAAGACGTGCTTTCAGCTTTTTGAGAGCTCTGACGTATTGGACAGAGCTTATTGTGCATCGCTTCTCCAAAAAATTAATCATAAGTACACCCTCTGCATCCCAAATCACTGTCGCCATATCTTTCCCTGCCGAGCGCTCAGTTTTTTTTTTTTTTTTTTTTTTTTCACTTCTGTGACGTTGTGTGATGCCATTCCATTGACTGCCTCTTTGATTCAGGTTCAAAAAAATGAACCCACGTCTCGTCTCCAGTAACAATCTTTTTCCAGAAACTCCTCTCCCTCCAAATTGAAGGGCTCCAAGTGTTTGGAGGCTATCGTTTTCCTTGTTTCTTTGTTTTGGGCGGTTAACATTCTTGGTACCCTACGTAAACAAACTTGAGTAACCCAGTTGTTGAATAATCGTTATCACACTGCCTTTAGTGAGAGAGGTAATGCGACAAAATTCACCTGTTGTTACGCGGCGATCACCGCGAATGATGTCATCGACTCGCTGAATGTTGCATGGAGTCACTGCAGTCACCGGCCTGCCGCTTCGCTTTTCATCTGCCAATGTGGTTTGCCCTTCAGCTTCGTTACAGCGATGAACCCATCGTCTAACAGTGCTGACATCCACCGTTGCAGCACCATACACATCGTTTAGCCTTTCGTGAATGCGAATTGGCGTTTCACCTTCCGCAGTCAAAAATTCAATCACAGATCGCTGTCTAATACGAATTTCGATGCCAGCCATTTTGCAAGAGGATGCAGTTCTGCCACCTGTTTACTTAGGAAGTTACTACTGCAGGGGATTGGAGAAGGTTTGAGGAATTGCGCCAAATTCAAAGTTTCCATATAACTTAGTTATTTAAGGAAAAAATAGGAGGTATTACTTTTTGACTCATCCTCGTAATTCACTTAACCAGCTGGCAGACCGCCTGTGAAAATTGTTTTCTTACAATGTTCGTATTTAATACATAAACATATTTTTAATATTTTACATTGCATGAGCTGTTTACTATACTTATATTTGCTTTCCTGTCACTATGTCTTCCGAATTGTTTCTTTATTCATTATGGGTTTACGCACGGTAACTAACGGTCATTAGGAATCCCCATAAGAAATACAGGTCCAGAGACTACGTTTTATTTAATATATTATATTATTTCGTTTTATGCTTTTATTGACATTGTAGAAAAATTCGCATTATATATGACATTGAAACATCGCATTAACTTGCACAGAAGACTAAGACGAATGAAGAAGATTGAGCCGAAGAGAGATATAATGGAGGAGAAGAAAGAAGTAGAAGGAACAGTGAACGGAAAGAGAGGGGGGGCACACACACGTACGTGCGTGCGTGCGTGCGTGTGCATCACATCACAAGAAACAACTGAAAGGTGAACAAATGAACACTTCAGAACTCAAAAGTATTGAAAACTTCAAAACAACAGTAATGACGCTATAAAAGTCTGATGAAAGAATAAAACTGATTTAAAATTAGTTTTGCCTCTTAAATAGACCTATATGCTACCATGCAAAAGTCAGTGTTCCTATCTTTTGATTTGTTCGATGAAGAAAATTATACAAAATCCCAGGACAATACACGAATTAAACTAGTAATTTGGAAAAAATTTAAAATATACACTTTAATATTACGCAAAATCAAAGGTGCCCAGGGCTAACCGCGTAAGGGAAAGGTGTATCTATCTCCACCCAGAGTTCGAGCAGTTATGACCTAATGCCTTTACTGATAGCAGTCGAACTCGCTAACGTTGCTCTTAACAGTGGCGGCGACTTCAGTTACTTCTACTGTTGATTTTTGGTGTAAATAATATCAACACGTTAATGCCAGAGGATCTACTCCCATTAGTCCTGGACCCGTAGGATCAAGAACCCAGGTCTCCTTCGACCAGGGAGTTACACAGCTGTCCCAAAAGGGCGCCCGGCGCCTCCGTGGGGCTTTCCATAGGGCGAGACCTAGAGACTAACAAGCACCCCCGCCCATCTGGTCCTATGGACTCAAGACGGGATGGAAGTGGATACGCAACTTACGCGCGCCAACTCCAAAATGGGAAGGCTACCGATATGACCTCGGTTGGGCCACCTGGTGATCTAGCACACCTTCTACTAGCTATGCTGGCTAGTACGTGGGAATATTAATGGCTTCCGTCAACCCCGTCTGGAGACGTACCCAATCACCCACGGGTATCGGGAACCACTGCCCCCTCGAGTCCAACCCAATCCGCACCACTCCCAGTCAGGGAGGGGCTCGAATTTTCGGCCCGAGGTTCCTCTAGCAACGTCAGAGGTACCACGAGTGCTAGGGTCCGCAGCGCCCGCACCACGGCAGCTGAAAGGGACGTATCCCCTCCCCTACAGGAAAATAATATCAGCACCTCCGGGACGCCGTTTTTCTTACTGGCTCTTTTGGCGCAGTTTATTTTCAACCAGGTTATCAATGTTTGTGCTTTCATCCAACGCCAGTGAAAAGAAGGTTAATGATTTTATTTTTTCCTGTAACTGTCGCTCAATATCACTCCCCAATTCTTCCATGCATCTTGTCATGGTATTTGGAGATAGGCTCATTTATTTAAAAGTACCTATTATATTGGGACACACAAGCGGCTACCCCACGTTAAGTGAAGTTTACAAATCAGACATCTCACCGTGTTTTCCTCTTCAACAAAAAGAAATTCTTCCTCCCATTTGTTGTGGAATGCTGGACGTTTGGCTGTCATTGCGAGAACCGTCACTGACTGAGTGAGTGGAGGGAAATGGTTCTTGTACGGCATAAACACAAAATTTATGTGTTGGGGTGAAATTACAGCATGACGTCATTAGCTCATATGAGCGCCGTTAGGGCACCTCAGTGCAAATTGCCTTAAACGTGTTTCTTGGCCATCATCGTTGAGGCATTATGGAGGTAAAAACAAGGAAAATGTGTCCATGTAAAGTGAAACTTTGTTTTGGAGGATTTTTTTTGAAATTATCTGTGTCAAATTCTTGGAAGATGCTGAACTGAAAAACGAATTTGGTATTTACGGAACACCTACTGTAGACAGACACAGATAGAAGAAACACATACTTAGGACAGTAACGTAGATGGTAGTGCGTCTGCCTCACATTCAACAGGTTCCGCGTTCAAATCTCGGTCAGGGTGAGTTACCTGGATAAGGCTATTTCCGGGGTTTTCCTTTATCCTGAAAGATACATGTCTGGTAGATCTAAGCTCCATGGACCCGACTCATTTTAAGCATCATTTCACCCATTTAATTCATGGCCCGGTATGACTTAAAGTTGGAGGACGTAAATTAAAAAACAAATCTTAGGTATTGTCGTGCTGATCGAACGGTTACCAGGGATTTATCTTTATTAATAGAAACCTCTCAGATAACGTGCTGATTATTTTTGTAAGAGTGAGAGGGAAACTGCTGCGCCTCTCGGAGCTGTGCTAACCACCAATGAATGCATGCCTTCAGCCAATGGAATTCGCAGGAATCACAAATGACAGATAGATGTTATACCCACGTGGAGTAATCCGTGCGTTATCTGAGAAGTATCCATTAACAGGGATAAATCCATAGTAACCGTTCGATCAGCACGATGACAGTAATATACGCAATCGTATCTTCAGTTCGGAAATGAGATCGACTTCCCATGGATTGAGGTCCAGAGAGTAGAATGGAGGTGGCAGGATTTCCCAACCTCGCCGCTGTGCACACCTCTTGATGATGTCGGCAGTGTGGGCTGTGGCATTATCATGGGATATGATTACATTATACAGCAATACCAGACATTTTCCCCGCAGTGTACGTCGCAGATGGTAATCAGAGGTTTATTGGGTGACATTTCAGAATGCTGTGGTTGTCATATACATAAATGAGCATGACCTTCGTCGCATTTTGCGTCGTCGTGGTGAACCTGGGTAGTCATTCGACAGACTGGACCTGCAACTCTGATATACAGTCGTCCCATATCTCCTCAGTAGCAATAAACACTACTGAGCATGTACCATTCTCGCGCAAAGCATTTCAGGTTGATGCAGTAGGACTCATATCGCGTACACTGCTGAACTTCAATTAAATGGTGTAATTCCCATTTCAAAACTTCTTCCCATCTTCCTGTAGTAAAATGCACACTTTGACCCTCGACATATCTCTAAGTGTCATTATTTCCTGTACAGTCCACGTCAGTCCTCTGACTAACACTGTTCGATAACGGTTTCGGACAATCAGTACCGGCAGACGTTGGGCGCGCACATCATTGCAGATCTGTAGTTACTGTGCGTCCCTGTCGGAACGCTTCCACCCAAAAATGCAACTGTGCAATAGACCAATGTCCTATTCCCCAAAGCTTCTCAAAGGTCCACAAGACAATGAGTAACACGGCAATTTTCACCTATGATCGCTGTTCCAATTTTTGTATATCAATATTTTATCACGGTCAAGCTCAGACTGGATGTGTTCGGTGCTGGTACTTAGCCATCCATGCTTAAAGTCTATATCTGTCGGTTGAATTCCGTAAGGTTTGTCGCGGGGTTTCAAATGTACATACCGACGGCACAGTGATACCACATTTTGGAAAGATATCACATTATTGCCAAGACTTATGGAATGACACGCGTAATAAGAAATGGAATTATAAGAAGTTAAGGGAATACAGGAATGATTTTAATGAATGTTCATTTAACTGTATAAATACTAAAAGAAGTAAAATGTTTTACATTAATGGACGTTATGGCTCATTTAATTCAGAAAATTTTAAAATAGGAAAGTAAGGTGCTTGAGATAATAAGTGATTGTGCAGTAAGGGGATAGAAGAATGAAGATATCCGACTAAAATGCAGCTTTGAGGTCATATGAGTGTAGCAAAGACACTCGTACAGGAAGACTGGATGGTACCAATGTGAATATGGTTCAGTACGATCAGGCTTTTGATAATAATATAAACAGACGATAAATAGATGTTGGTCACTTTGAAACAGCAATAACGTCATTTCAAAACAATTAGATATTTGATAAAAGTTTCAGCATCTGTGGAAACAGCTGCGAATAACTGCAGGATAAGTGGAGAATTACCAGTCGTCACTGAGGTTTTCCAGTAATTTGACTTTCCATTCTCTGAAATATAAAAAAATGCCATAAAGAAAGAATGGAGGATTGATAGAAAAGAATGATCTACCATTTAAAATCTATATCTACATAAGCTCAAACAGCTTGCTCAAGAAAAATTTCACCGCAGTAAAACCAGTAGATCTTTTGCACATTAATACAACTGGGAAGATGAGAAGAATTACAATTCAGAGAGTTCCCATTATGAGAAGCAGCTTGAGGAGAAATATCCCAAGCTGGAAGAGAACACTATGAACCTACCTTTTGAAAAGCCTCAACCAAATGAAGCAACATGGTATTAGAAACTGTGCAACTTTGATCCTGCCGTACACATGATCCGAGTGCATGAAATGAAACCATTGAGTACATCGGTTTGTGCCAAAACACGTGTAACTACAAATATATACTGCTACAGAGGTGGTATTTCCATCATTAAGAGAAACACTCATTTACTTTGTTCTGAGCCCGCCTCGGTAGCGTAGATGGTAGCATGTCTGCCTCACGCTCAATGTAGCAATGTCCTGATAATGTAGCAATATCTACAGTTCGGTTTTAATTTCTGCTGTAGATGATGCCACTACACAAGATAGTAGCTATCTTTCATTAGAAATTGCTGTTAAGTGTATATATCGCAATATGGAAAGCTTACATAGTGTATTCCTTCTTTTCTTGCAATGAAAATATTATGAAGTATATTTCCATGAACATGATGAAGGTAAATATATAATGAATGAAATCGAAGTGCGCACCTTTGTAAGTAATTGATTTGTTAAGTTAGTTTTTCCTTGTTATATTCTAGAATTGATTTTTCTCGCGTCATGTGAGTTCAATCAACGATTTCCTCTTAGACGTGAGGTATAGTAGTAAAGTTTATCAAGTCTTCTCACTAAGGAACAAAAACATATCCGCACATATTGAGCATTATAGATATAAGTTCCAACGTGTCTGCCTCACGTTCAAGAGGTCCAGAGTTCGAATCTCGGTCAGGGCGAGTTACCTGGATAAGGTTTCTCCGGGGTTCTCCCTTATCCTGGAAGACGAATGTAGGGTAACTCAAAGCTCCATGGATACCGGACTCATTTTAGCATCATTTCAACCATTTCATTCATCGTCCGATATGACTTAACGTCGGAGGACGTAAATTGAAAAGCTAAGTGGTGAATACAGGCGAAGTTCTCCTAATGATAGATTAACTATACGCTGATTAATGTCCCTCAAGAATTTTCCTCACATCCTGAGGAGAAAAATAGGACAAAAGCCCTCAAAACCAGTAGCCAGGGTATACAGCTTGTCTCAAAGACATAAAAGTCAACAGAATAAGTTGCTTGTAGTATTTCGACGTTGAGGCTCCATTACTCGCATTAACTTCAATAAAAACACAACAAAAGTATAACAAAAGTAGTTAATTTGCATTTTTAAAGAATTCAAAGCTATTTTATTTTTATTCATTTAGTTGCTCTGTTGTTGAAATTTTCAACCAGTTTATTTATACTAAGCGTCTTACACATAATAACACAAGAAGTGTTGTTAAAGTGGTCAGTCCACGCTGTTAATTTACCATATTCATTGTTAAAATTCTATTAGCCACACATGACTTTCCCTTATACTTTCTTTACTTGTCCTTTTAATGATCAATTCTATTTCTCTTCAACTTTATTTAAAAACACTCTAGCTCTCATATATCATTTATTGAAAATTGTAGTAAATACAATTTTTCTATCCATTTTAGCCGTTTCCCGTTTATACATTTTTATCTCCATAACTTTGTCCCTTTACACTCAAACACGTACTCTATATCTTTCTTTACCCCCATATTCGGCACTGTTTTAGCGGAAAACCTTTCTTTAATTACGGTTTCTCTTATATGATCTCTTATTACCTTGTCTACTATGTATAGTCATTACGATAGGTACTGTATTCCCCTCAGAAATTCGATACAGAGATGTCCCCCAGAGATGAGACCCTACAAAAAAGAAGTTTTAGAAATCCGCGTGAGTGTTTGCATGTTAACAGGATAACAAACTCCAGAAGTCAGTGAAACACCATACTTGGCATTTAAAATTCATATTGCAAAGATGCGACACACGCATTTTTAAGAAATCTATCTACCACTTTACATGAAGGAATGCTGAAGATTTGGATTAAAATATATGTTTCAGATATTTCCAGGGCAAATGAAATGTATATCTTGAAGTTTCTAGGAACAGGCTTCATTCTAAATTAAAAGAATGACCTGAAACTTTCCTGGCGACGAATACGCTCACTTTCTTCTCGGGCAGCCATCAATGTGAAAAGATCATTACATATCAACGTTTCGGGAGTGTACATCTCTCCCATTAATAGGATATTTATAAAATGTTATAACCACAAAACGAAATACTGGATATAACACAACTATAAACAAAGACAAAACACTATCAAAATTCGCATTACTGAACAAAAGACTGTTTTCAATAAATTAAATGCCAGGTCATCAGATGGCGTGAGTATAGAAAATTGTGTCAAAAAACGTAACTACTTAACTTGATTATCAAGCTGTATTGATCTTTGCTTCTTAATTCGATGCATTTCCATTTTAAGGCCGGTTTCCAAGAGGAGCTAAACCGAAATCCAGCATCACGATTAAGCGTGCTCCTTTCAGAGGAAATCGCCAAAGCCTCCTTAATTCTCCTCTCCCAGTAACTGTTGCATTTTGCCAAGATGGTCGTCTCCCGAATATTGGCTCTATGGTCGTTATCAAAACAATGCTCTGCCAGCCCAGACTTCTGAGGTTGCATTAAACGAATGCTCTGTACATGTTCGATTATTCTAGTAGCGATGGTCCTTCCGGTTTGTCCTATATACGGGGTACCACATTTACAGGGAATGCCTTACACTCCCGGAACTTGGAAGCTCAGTTTGTCTTTCACTGGTCTCAACAGATGTTTAATCTTCAGAGGTGGATTGTGGATGGTCCTGATGTTGTATTTGGCGAAAATCCTGCTGATTCTGCCGGATAGATTGCCGGTAAACGGGATGCAGGCTGTAGCAGCAGGCTTATCTGACAGTTACTGGGAGCAGAGAATTAAGGAGGCTTATTGTGGTTATAACATTTTATAAATATCCTGATGTAAGAGATGTACACTACCGAAACGTTTATATATAATCATCTTTTTACCTGGCTGGCTGCCCGAGAAGAAAGTGAGTTCATTCTAAATTGCTTTAACGTAAATGAGAAACCATAACAGACAAGCAAAAGGCTTTCTACATTCAAAATGTAGATCTCCTAAAGGCAGGCACTCGTTTCTTTTTCTGTTCTGTGACAAAGATTTCAAAGCAATTCCATTAGACATGCTTTTTAAAAATCTTTCTAAATGTTTACCTGTTTTACAACGAAATGTGAAAATGTGAACTGAAAATTTATCTACAACAGGTTGAGCAGAAGTAAATAAAATAAACTTTTGTTATAGTACTTTGTAGAAGCATGAATAGTAAAACCAAATATTTAGGGACCGGAAAACATGAATGTCTTGTGAAATCTCGATGTGGAATTATTGAGTGGTATGCTTAATATACGTCAGAAACTGTCGACTAATTACCTGGGAGTATTTCAAGATTAACAGATAAGAATGTTACAATATTAAATTAGATGCCAATGTTTTGCCTGGAAGCAAGACTCACCCCTTTAAATCGTGTTCCGATGCTAGACACAGGACAAGTAAATACATGTCTCGCTGGAAACTGTAACGCAATTAAGGAACAATCTTGTAGCCGCGCTTCATGGCTAGTCGAACACAATGGTAGTGGTCGATAACATTATTATCGAGACAGTAGTTTTTATAGTTTTAACCAACACCAACTCCAATACTTAGACCATAATACAGATTCCAAGAGGGCGCCCGTCGAAGCCCAGCGACTCTGGTTACGCAAAATAGGAAACTATATACAATTGACGTAATATAATCCATATTAAGAAACAGTTAGAAAACTCCTAAGCATTTAGCACTTTATACTTTCAACCAAAATGTGTAATAACATAAATAAAAAACACCATGACAAATCCTAATCGTTTATCACATATAGTAGCACGACCCACTACATTTTCCACTTATACTTCCAATCAAAGTTTAACTTATAAGCCATGACAACTCATGAGCATTTAACACTTTGCACAGTTAAAACATAGAGGAAAACATGATTAAATGAAACAAAAGTTAGGTGTTTCTTCAACACAACAGAAATGGTAAAATCAAGAACACATATACAAGAAAAGAAAGAAAGAGAAAGAAAACCAAAAAGTTAACCTGAAATATTTACTGGCTGTTAAGTTTGAGCTCCTTCCTCACCAAGTTCATCACTGGCTTTTCTTCTGGTTTCTCTATTTTGCACATTCCTGGATAAGTGTTCAGACACATCTTTTTTTCATTTAACATTTTGTGTAATTGTTCATGGATTAGTTTGCCAGCACTTTCACATACTTCTTCACTTTGACAAATAAAGGCTCATTTATATGATTTTCTTCTTTTTTGTGTGAGTGTCCTAAGCCAGGGGTGCCTGTACATCTTTGTTAAAAATTGTCTAAGATACACAGGATGTGCTAATGTCAATACATTAGTTTTTTATTGTTTCATATGCTTCTGAATATGCATATGAAATATTTGTAGCCCATATCAAAACATCTGGAGAACAATAATCCAACTAGCACAGGCTAGCTCCAGCTGTTCTAAAGCAAACTTTATCTTACTGGACTGTTTCATCATCTGTAGCAAGTGATAAAGTTCCTTTTATATTGTTTACATAGTTACCTTTTCTGGTAAGGACATACCTACTCCTTATACTATAATATTTAAGAGAACTCACCAGATGGTCCAGTTTACTCCATCTGTCAAATTTGAAGGTGGCAGTTCCCTCACATTGCAAGATCCATCTAAAATTTTTCACTGGTAGGTTCATAATATTGCAAAACACACTTACTTCCTGGTTATAAAATACTTTCAAAATCACATTAAGTGCACGAACATCAATGAAGCTGGGATCTTGAATGTTATTGAAAAGAACATAACTAATCATCTTTAATAATGACTATGAATGTGTTAAAATCTTTCCTCACCACTTCGGTTATCAAAACTGCCAATAACATCTTGTGCACACCAATTATTAAAATTCTCTTCACTCTCAGCAAAATGTCTTGCATATGTTCTTCAGGATTTCGTCTTTTCTGGTTGAGCTATACTGTGTGACAGGATGGCTGATTCTTAAAAATCGTAGGGTAGGCATCATCAGCTAATTTTGTTACATTTCGAGGGACACGAACTGGTTAACCATGATTTGCTAGAAAAATATCTTCCTTAACGACAAAGTCTGTTAAAAATGACGAACAAACAGAAACTAGAGTTTTGTCATTTACTTCAAAAATTTTAAGATGTATGTTCCTGTACCACTTATCCCATAAATATTTTTCTTTAGGAAATTTAAATATTGTCGTATGAGGCTCACTACCATAATTATATTTGCAGTCGGGAACAGAAAAAGAACGACCCATTTCGACAATATTTCACACCACTATATATTTACATAAACTTTATAACTTAATGTTATGTTAAAAACAAACTATAAACTAACTCGTTGGCCACTAGTTGCCACTTTAATGTGAATTACATTAATTCTGCAAACACACAATCAAAGTAAACAAACACATGCTTCACTCGGTGGATATAACCGTAACATAACATGCTGGGCCACGAGCGGCGCCATTTTTGCTACAGTCGATACTCGTATTATGGTCTGAGAATTGGAGTTGGTGTTGTTTTAACATATCTAAAGCATGTTGTCGTAGGTTAGAACCTGCTCCTCCCGTACCAAGTCACGGAAAGCGCGAGTGTTTCTGTTCATCCATATGACTGCGGAATTTTCGTTCCATGTATTGGGCCGGTGCTCCATAAACATGTAAGGAACCACGGCAGATAGCGGTCTGTATATTTCCAAATCCAGCTCAGTACCGTCTGTATCATTTGGATGGTTAATCAGCTATGCTTTATGTAAGTGTTAATACGGTCGACATCTGTGATAATATACCAGCACTCAAAAGTGTAACAGATGTGATTTTAAGTGAATATTAAAATATCCTATCCTTCCTATGTTAAATCTGGTAAATGTATTACCGTTATCGCGCAAAATATTTAGGAAATCAATATTCAGCTCTTATATGATAAAGATGCATGTCTTCCAAGTTCACTAATCCATTTTTATAAAATAAACCCATAAACCTTTGTTCAAAGTCAGAGTCCTTTGATTAAAATTGATCAGCAATTATTTTTTGAAACATAGGCCATGCTGTTAATACCAATGTACATGCCGAAAGAGAATAGGCACTTTTTATAAGTATAGAACACTACATAACAGAATGCGAGGCAATTGCAATGTGGAGAAAAAAGGTTTGGGAGAAAAAATGAGAGAAAGTAGAGAGAAGGATAGTAGCTATAAAATGTAAACGGGAAAGGAGGGAAAGAAGGTAAGACGTATTGGTAAGTTCTTGCAGGAGGTAAAAGAAAAGTGGGCCAGAAATGTAAAGAATATAAGAAAGGAAGTTGAGGGGAAAGAATTGGGCTAATTAAGTAACAAGGAGGTATGGAGGTTAAGAGCTACCTGGCAAAACAGAAGGTCAGGGTGTCATATAAGCCAAGGTTGCAACAAGCTAAACACAAATAAATGTATCCAAAAGTTGTAAATTGAAAAATGTTGGAATATGCACAGTAAATAATTCATTCTTATGCCTTAAGAGGCAATTTAGCTACGGTCAATACTTTACGAGAGAAAGTGACATTAATAATTCAGAATTTTATTGTTATAAAAAACTGTTTAATGCATATTTGAGTTAATAAACCTACAATTGCTTGAACACACAGGTGCTGCAATATTTAAGTGGTATATAATGCATAATAGTATGCAATATTTAATTTGTGGAGCAAATTTTCCCTAACATATGGGCTAATACTTTACCTCTGTAGTCCAAAGCGTGTAAAGAGGTGCAGAATTCACAGTACAAAGTGGTAAATGCTGTACTAATTTAAAAAATATACATGGATTATAGACAAAGGAGAAAGTACGCGCACCTCGACCTACATTAATCTAGGATAAAGTGAAAGAAACACAGGAGGCTGCTAATCAGGTTAACCAGGAACATATATCATCCTGCCATGTAACGCCAAGACCCCCACCGACACTTCTAACCTGAAAGAGACCTCAGATGAGAGAGGATATGATACTATAGGATAATGGAGATGAAATTAAGCAACAGTAATTAACCTAGCCAGCATTCGCCTGGTGGCCCGCGAAACCTCCGAAAACCCCATGGATCAGTTAGGTGGGACACGGGAATCGAACCCGGGTCTCTAGAATAAGGGCCACAGACGAAACCGCTCGGTACACCATATGAACGCAGCGACAATATAAGAGCAGCAATTACAAAACATATGCAAAGGATTTTTATGCGTGTGAATGGGAGCTGAGAATGTCTCGAAACAGGTAACAACAAAAATACTGAAAGGTTAGTACCTACTCATACTGCATGCTACCGTCACTCGTAAGTAACTTGGGACTTAAAGAACAAATAATTTCCAGTGTAAGAAATAGGGCGGGAAGCACGCATAGGTGTGATCCGGGGCCCCACAATATAACGGACCCACCGTGTGCCATGTACATACACATATGCATTGCATATATAAATAAATGTCAAATATTTGTTCAGGACATGATAGAACGTAAGCTTTCATGGACGAGGTCAATAACTCCAGCAGACCATGGCATAACAGACCGGAAATAACTTCCAGACAAATGTATATATCACAAATTGTATGTTTTAATGACATCCATTTTGTTATCAAACATTTTGGTATGTGCTGGTGGAATTTTCTTCAAAACCTTGTGTCTTCCTGTTATAGTGTTTACACACGCATACGCAGGTGCTTGCCACAAATTCGCCCACTTTTTGGACGCAGAACAACTAAATACGTATATTTATATTGAACACCTTCAAATGTTTGCAGGGAATACAGTACTCTTCCTAATTACTGTAGAACAAGTAAAAATATTAGAAATACTCATCAGTAAAATGAGTATTTATGGTAGCCAATGTGAATTGTGCTGGAGTATTGGATGTTTTTTACGTCCTCCAACGTTAAGTCATATTGGACGGTGAATGGAATGGGTGAAATGATGCTCAAATGAGTCCAGGGTCCAAGGAGCATAGAGTTACCCGACATTCGTCTTGAAGGATAAGAGAAAACCTTTATCCAGGTAATTCACCCTGACCGAGATTAGAACTCGGGACCTCTTGAACGTGAGGCAGACATGCTACCATCTACGCTTCCGAGGCGGGCAGTATTGGATTGCTGAGTGGAATAAACGTTATAAGGGATTGGAATCACTAAGTGAACCAATCCCTCCCAAAAATTGTAGTATCGGTCAGTCGTGAATTGTAGCGAATGACTTCATTCTTACTTTATTTGAAGTTAATGTGGGAGATATTCATGCGCAAAATACATCTTTTATTTCTCATTAATGAACAAAACGGCAAAGATGTGATACATGAAACCTTTCCATTTCTATGCATTTTTAATTAATAAACTGATAACATTTATTTTTTTACAAATTTGCTTTCCTATTTTAATATTTGTTCCATTTCCCAAAACCAAAAGTGACAGATAACCTAGTTCCGCCATCCTGTGTTTCTTTCTCCAACGAAGTTCAATTAGTTCAGGCGTTTTATCGCTGGAGTGGAGTAATGGCTATCATATCCCGAAATAGTTCTGCTGTACTTCTTTTCGGCAATCAATTGTTATTTTTCTCTTTCAAATATGGAATTTTGCTGCAAACATTTTTTCATAAAGAAGCATAGCTAATTCATACAGTCTATGTTAATTCACTGTATTTATTGGATGTGTTTTTACACGTTTCTGAGCTTTAAAGAATCTTTCGACCCCCGTTGATGGCATTGGCATCATGATTACCAATTTTGTAATAAGTGCTGTTTCTTGGAAAGTGTCGCATATATCTTTAGTCTGTGCAAACAAAGATAACGGTATTGCTCCAGCGACAGCGCAGTTCTGGCCTTGAAAAACAAACCTGAAATGCACTTCTTAATCATAAATTCAAAGAACGCATACACTGTCAATGGCTACTTGAGATATATTTTAGGAAAATTCATTTCATACAAATGAAACTTATCAACGTGAATGAGTGTGAAAGCTATTATGTGATTTAGAAACTGGAACCTGATTTCGATTCCTAAGAGAAGTGTGTCACAATGCTCCAAAACTTCTTTGCTTAGATCACTTGATTCCTTTCTTCTTTTAGTAGGTGGTTTGTACTTTTGATACTACTTCTCTGAAAATGCCATGAATTCCAGCTCTAACAAAATTTTCTCAATATTTTCCACATCATGTTTAGCCTTGACTGCATCTAAATTCCGAATCTGCACTTAACCAAGTATAATTTCAACTTGGGACATGTTTCTATGAGAAATGTTAGCCAGAAGTGAAAGGTTGGTTCACTCAGAAGATAACAGCAGGAAGAAGCGTAAGAGATCGTGGTCACTCATCGAATGATTTCATCTACTCAAACACCACAGCAGAATTAAACTGATATTAATGCAACAGTAATTGCTGCTCATTTTCCCCTGACTTATTGCTGGAGTATAGGACATGGGGATTGTGGGTTGTATAATTCGGACAGTAGGAGAGAATTTGAATATACATATAAGATATATAATGAACAATTTGTTATTATTTACATATAGTTGCGATTTAAAATGGCGTTAATAATGTTGTTATGGCAGTGTACTTTTGTATTATACTTAAGGATCTTCATATAGTCAAACACAGACTACACTTAAAACAAGGAAGCTCTAAAGAAAAGGAAAAAAATATAAACGAGAATTACAAATGTGAAGAATATTAGCGACGATGGTGCTGCCAATATCGAATGAACTGCACTGTGATGGTGAAACAAATGACGCATGAAACTGACCAAAATGAATAACGTATTACAAAGACTACAAATGCAAAACAGAAATGAAATTACCAAATTAAATTTGTAGTGAAACATAAGAATACAGACGCACTATCGTTTGTTTGTTTATTTTTAAAGAAAGAAAATTCTAATGCATCCAGAGTAACAGCGAGGTTAGGTGTGGAAAAATGCTACAGAAATTGTGTAGTCAACTATGTCTTTATAGCAATGGTATAGGACAAGTATCGGAAAAGTTTGATCTCTAGATTTCTATATCTTGATCTCTGGATAATAGAACAATAAGTAATTTGAATTTTATGTTATTTGGAAACATATGTACGGGATACTACCAAGTAAACGTTAATTTCTTGCAGTTGTCTGATAGATATGCAATGTGCACCATTACGTTTGGTTGCAAGTTATGAGAAATTGTGGTTACAGTAAATTAAAACATGAGTATTTTCGTAAAACCAAACTACTGTTTTATTTCTTTGGTGTAACTGATGCATGATAATTTTTACTATGAGACTATTTCAAATTTAAATCAATAAGCAATAGAGGATATGTGTAACATAGCCCTTGATTCTACCTTTCTTTATCCTTCGATTATGTGGTTCATTCAGATGGAAGAGAGGATATGTTGTTAATTATTGTAGGTGACCTTTGAGGTTATGATGGGCCTAAGGTGAGACTGGGACGCTCGTAGGTTTCCCCGGGGTCAATGTCATATTCCTCGGGGCCTCGGATAAGTTGATTGCAACTGTAGGGAAGATAGGAATAGCATTTTTAGAGACTTTTGGATATATTCATTTATTTTGGGAAATTATAAGTCTTAACGGAAGTTTTCATTAGGAATGTACCATTTGGAAGTTGTTGCTACTCAAAAGTATCGGTTCAGAAGAATTTGAAGTTTATAGAGGTGAGTTTTTGCAGCTGTACCTCAGATATGACAGGCGTAAGTGAAGGTGGGTCTTATTACTTGTTTGTATAGAAGAAGCTTATTCCTCAGAGCCATGGGTGATTTTCTGTTGAGTAGTGGATAGAGACTCACCATATTCTTGGATACTCTGGAACTAGTGATTTAATATGTACCTTCCAGGTAAGGCGCATACCAAGAAGCACTCCAAGATATTGTGCTTCTGTGCTCCATGAACCCTGGACTCATTTGAGCCTTATTGCATAGTCAAATGTTTAAAACTGGTCGCTATGGATTACTTTGAATGACGTGGCATACAGATTAAAAATAAATAAATCCAGAAGATGACTTCGAATTTCATAAAAGTATATGAGTAGGTGAATTCAGAAAAATGAGAACGAATATGCCCAAAATGCTTCACCATAAGTGAAAAATGTATATGTTAGGAATTGTATGTTGTAAAATGCTTTATTTTCTTATAAAACATACTTCTGGTGTTGGTGGGCTTACTTCTTAATCTTTGTGTGTTTTTGTTTTGGAGTTTTGCTGTGTACACACACATACATAGAGGTTTTCAACGAATTCTGCCTTTTTGGACACAGTGGAACTAAAATCGTATGTTTATATTGTACGCTATCAAATGTGTGTGAAATGCAATACTTTCCCTACTTACTGTGCAACAAGTAAAAATATCGGATATAGCTACAAGTAAATTGAGTATTTATGGCATTCAATGTGAATGAATATTTTCACGGATCGGACTCACTAAGTAGCCCAATCCCTTTCAAAAATTAACGATCCTTGTCACTGAGAATATAGCATTAATATTTCACTTGCTTCTTACATTATTTAAACTTAACATTGTAGACATTAAAACACAACATAATTTTTGTATTTTGACTAATGAACAAACCGACAAAGATATGATGAATGAACTCATTCCATTTCTGTGATTTGGAGTTTATAAACTAAAGATATTTATTTTCTTTATATTTTCTTTCCTATTTTAATATGTCATCTATTTCAAAAATAAAATGTTGAATGAGGTATCTCCCCATCTATACTTAAGGAAATTCAATTAGTTAAGGATCGTTATCGCTGGATGGCAGTAATAGATTTTTAAATATACTCTGAAAAATCCTTTCCAGAAAGTTCTTCTGTACTTAGTTTCAGCGAAAAATGGTTACTTTTTGTTTGAAATTTGGAAGCTTGTTCAAAAATATTTTTAATCCGAACAGTGCCTAATATATTCAGCATTTGTTCATACATTGTACTTATTATAAGAGTTTTTACACGTTTTAGAGTTTTAAAGGTTCTTTCAAACCCTGTTGATGGCATTGGCATTATGATTAACAAATTCAGAATATGTGCTGTTTCTTGGAAAGTGTCGCAAGTCTGTATAAACAAAAATAAAGGTAAACAGTTACTTGAGATGGGTTCCAGGAAAAGTTATTTCATAAAAATCAAACTTATCGACGTCAAACGGTCTGGAAGCCATTATTTGACGTAGAAATTGGAGTCTTGATTAGATCCCCAGGAGAATTGTGAGAAAAAGCTCCAAAACGTCTTTCTTTAGATCACTTGGTTCCTTTCTTCTTTTAGCAGCAGCTTAGACTTTTGATACTACTACTGTGAAAATGCCATGAGTTCAATTTCTGATATAATTTTCTCAGAATTTTCCATATTATATATTTGGCCTTTACTACATCTAAATTCCTACTCTGCACTTAACTAAATATTTGTCAGGACACCTAGTTTCCTAAGTCAGGGCATTGCTGCCAATTTATTTTATTTCCAGTAATTCATAAATTCACTTCTTTCACAGTTTTATGGAGAACTTATACCAGCACGACATACAATAGGATGCCTGGAGTCCAATGCCTGTTGAGGGGCAGATAAATTCTCTATCAAAGAGATGATCGGTGATCAGCACAAAGAAAACTGAGGGAGAAAATTATATGAAATAAGGACGAATTGGAGGAAACGAAAGATAATAAAGCAGCTAGTGGAATGAATGACTGGCGGGTAAAATAGGAAAACCCAGAGAGAAACCGCCTATGCTGTGCTTTACCCACCAGAATTCTCATATACCCTTCACGGTACTCACCATACTGAAAGGAGGACAACAAATTCCAATACAAATAACTAAAATCCAAAAGTAAATTAAGTAACTAAACTACTGGCTAATTCCAAACTATATTATAAAACTACAGTTATTGATTTCTATAAAGCTACTTTGTGCATTCAAAATTTTAAATTCTCATTAAGAGACTTCGAAATTTTAAAATTCATATATAGTAATTTCTACAACTTCCTATTACGAATTAAAACACTGTTAAGCCTCCAAAATCATTAATTTCTAAACTCTCAATTGTGCACTTAGTTTCCCAATTTCCATAGTTAATATTTTTCAGCTTTTCGGTTCAAAATTAAAATGTTCACAATTCTACTATAATTTAAATTTTCACTTAGCTCCTTATAATCGCACAATCAATATTAAAACTCAAATATAGGAATACAGAACATCTCACATTTGACTACTTTCTTCGGAAACCAAAAGCACCTCCTAGCTTCAAAGAATGAACACACTTCAATGGTGTTAAATCTCCTTCCGTTCACCTTACTTCATTCTCCTTCACTTCACTATTTTTTCCTCTTCACTTCCATTCTCTGCCATCTTCTCTTAATCCAAAACTTTCAACACGTCGTCTCTCTTTCATCCCTTGCTTCTTTGTCTTTATCAGTTCTTTCTTTACTACCTCAATTTTCTACCATACAGTAAGTTGTTCTGTAACTCCTATCGTTTCCATCATCTTTACTCTTCTTCCTAAACTAATTCCTTGCAATCATCAAATTTAAGATCAGAGTGTTCATTAATGCCTTATCTTCATCTGTTTCTCAACCTGGTTATCCTTATTTCTTCTTCCTTCTTCTGTTAATTCCTATCCGGCAACATTTCTTTCTCTTCTAATTTTTGTGCAAAATTACTTTGAAACAATATACTTTTTTAAAATTTAAGTCCTGCAACGTCAAGTCACATTGGATGAGGGATGAAATAGATGAAAGGATGCTCAAATGAGTCCAGGGTCCATAGAACTTACAGTCATCTGACATTCGTTTTTGAGGAAAAGGTAAAACTCTGGAAATGAAATGTGTAGTTTTTAACGCCCGCTTTTACGGCACCATAGGTAGTGACACTCATAATATTTGAGAATGAAATGGTCGGGGAAACAGAAGTACCCAGAGAAAAACCGCCCCAGCGCCGTGCTGTACACCATAAATCTCACTTTGCGGTCGCGTGAAATCGAGCCTAGGCCACCTTGGTGGTGGAAAACTCCGGAAAAAGCTTATCCAGATAACTAAACCTTACATGTTTCGAACTCGGGATCTCTTGAACGTGAGGCAGACACGCTACTATCTATGCTAACGAGTTAACTTGTTAAGTTGTGTTGTGTTGGGGGCGCTCAACTGCAAGGTTATTTGTGCCTCAACAGGAACTATGGTGCAAAAGGCAGGGGGACCTACCAATAAAAACAATTGTAAAAATCAGGGGCTAAAACAGTGAGCTAAAAAGTTAAAATAACGGTAAAAGGTGGTACAGCTTCAAGTGATCAACTAATGGAGCATCACGGAAGCGTGGTAGATAAAGGAATGGATTGTGCATAGTGCCAGTGCTACCACAGCCAATATCTAAAATCTAAATCTGCAGTGCGAAGGGTATCTGTGATAAGAACTTAAAAACCTTTTGGACAGCTTGGGAGTCATCAGCCAGTGCTGCTGCAAGACGGCCCGGCAGGTTTAGGGTGGCACGAAGGTGTCCTAAGGAAGCACAGTCCAACAGCACATGATGGACCGACAAACTGTCCCCACGGCGGTACCCGCTTTAAAATGTACGCGTGCGTAAAAGCGCAGTGCCCAATGCGTAGCCGTGCCAGAATCACCTCTTCGCGACGAGAAGCACGCTGGGAGGTCCTACATGGTCTCGGAATGTCCTTCACCTCTCGCAGTTTGTTACAACGAAGAGTCAACCAGTCCTCGTGCCATCGCGAAAGCACTGGTCTACGAACAACTAGCCTGAAGTCTTCAGATGTGACGTAACCAGCTCGGATTTGGGGTGCTGTGGTTGCCGCCTTTGCCGTCATATCCGCCTGCACGTTTCTCGACAAGCCAACATGCCCAGGAATCCAAGCACAAACAACGCTAACGCCAGAGGTGCTTAGAGCGTGGATGACATCCTGGACACGATGTACAATCGGATGGTAGTTGTACAGCTCATGCAAACACTGTAGGGCACTTAGGGAATCACTCAGAATCAGGCAGTCACCCAGGTTGCGGCGGCGCACGTGCAATAGGGCCCGGTAGATAACAGAGCTCTGCACTGAAAATGGAAGTGCTACTAGGTGGACTGAAGGTGTAGGTGGCGTTTGCACAGACAAAGGCGCTTCCATCACCTTGGGTACCCTTGGAGCCGTCAGTGTAGATTAAAACACGGTCACCGTAGCGTGATAGATGACCGTATTTTAATCTACACTGACGGCTGCTAACGAGACGGGCTATTTCTAATAATAGGAATGTGTGTTGAAATATCTTTCAGAATTTCAAAATCATCTTTTGCTTAATTATATTCTAAGATTGTCAGGACGGCACGATGGCCATGGTAGCTCAAAGGATAAGAGCGACTGGACGGAAACCAGGAGATCCGTGGTTCAAATCCCGACCATGGCATTGAATTTTTCATGTTCACTCCATCCATTAAATATCTTAGCCTGTATACGGCAAGTGTGGAAAAATGATTAATTTCCATCAATTAACTAAAATTAAAACCTAATATTATTTTGGGTAATTTGTCATTAAAACTCCGCTTGAATGAAGATAGGTATGGGATTAATTCTGAATATCGATTAAAGCTCCTCAACTTAATACAAAACTCACTCTTGCAGCTGTCTGAGTCTCATTAGTTTATATATGATATTAATTCGGACATCCCTAAGTGTGTGCGTCACGTTCAAGAGATCCCGAGTTTGAATCTCGGTCAGGGTGAGTCATTTGGATAAGGTCTTTTCCGCGGTTTTCCCTTATCATGGTAGATGAATGTTGGGAAACTCTAAGCTCCATGGAACCCGGGCTCATTTGAGCATCATTTCACCCATTTCATTCATCGTCCGATATGACATAACGTTGGAGGACGTAAATTACAAAAAAAAAGTCCCTAGGTGGCAGTCAACACAAAGGATTTCTTAGGACCACATAGAGTGAGTGTTACAGAGTTTTAACATTCATTTCCAATATGATTCAAATTCGTTTCCACACACTGAGTGATGTCTTATTAACAACCCCCTAAACTCTACTGTCACTAACAGAAACACAATGAAAAAGAATGACTTCTCTAAATCTACAGAAGCACAAAGAAACTCTTGATATTTCCCAGCATCATTAAGCGTTACAAAAAAACAAACCAAACGCTTGAAAGATACTCGTTTCTTGAGCGCCCGATGCCACCTTGTATATCAAATGTTACCCGTCAGAGTATTTCACAGTTTGCCAGCTTTTCCATAGCTAATGGCATTTCTGCATTTCAGGATTTCCTGCTCTTCTTGCTTCCACTTCTGTCCGTACACAAATTTCGCCCATCTATCCTCCTTAAAATACGTCCGGGTCATTTTAAAGTACCCCACCCTTTGCCCTCATTTTCTTCCTGCAATCTCTTACTGGAGCAATACAGAACAAATCAATTTTATTGCTTTTCGTGTAAGCTTTTTCTTCCCTAAAAGCCATTAAAATCACTTTACATGTTCTTTTTCAAGTTAAACAAACCTTATGCAAATAAAATAATCACGAATTGGAAAGAGCCTGAAGTGCAGGTTTTAGCAATAATAGATGTTTATAGGCCGATCAACTTATGTTTTGTTTGTTTATCTTGTTTCAAAAAAATGCCAGCATGTCAGTATTAATGACTAGCATATATACGTACAGTAATACTTAACTTTCGCTCCAAGTCGGGTAAGGTGGTACCAATGTCCAAATAGTGAATTTTCACTTTATTCGGTTCATCTTCCGCAGCACCCTTGTATTTCTGAGGCTGCATTGTTCCTATGAACTACAAAACATTTCACATTCAAAAGAAATCGGAGTCTTTCTCTCCTTACTCTTTTAAAACAATTCCTGAAAACGGTTATTCCTCTACCTAATTCATGTTGAGATAAACATTTGTAAAAATAACATTCTTATTTATTTTCTTGTAGAAGCATATGGGAACAGGCCTAAATAAGATTAAGCGAAAATCAAATCTTTTAAGATGGCTTTAATATCCCGTTCCTTCTCTCCCTCCCCCTCTCCCCCTCACTCTCCTCACTCTCCTCCCTCTCCCCGTCTCTCCCTCTCCCCGTCTCTCCCTCTCCCCATCTCTCCCTCTCCCCGTCTCCCCTCCTCCCTCTCCTCCTCTCGTCCCAACCTCCCCCTCTACCACTCTCCCATCCCCCACCCACTCTACCCCTCCCCCCTTTCCCCTCTCCCTCTCTACCTCTCTCCCTCTCTCGAGTTACTAGACATTCATCTTTCAGGATAAGGGAAAACCCCGGTGAAAAACTTTAACCAGATAGCTTACCCTAAGCGCGAACTTGGGACCTCTTGAACGTGTGGCAGACATACTACTACCTACGCTACAGAGACGGGCTCCCGTTCTCTTTGTATAATGCGGAAGAAAAAGAGGAATAGTGTCCTCCCATTTGAGAAAAATATAACATTAAAATTTAAAAAAAAGTAATAATAACATGGAGTAACTAAAATGGTTAGTTGATATAAGCTGTGTTTTAACCAGATATACTTGTTTTGTGTATTTAGATGACATCAGGGACTATTTTCAAACAGTTCAAAATACAGATTTAATTTTGCATGAAAATAATTTAAATACAACGAAAATTGTTAAGTCGTTTATGAGAAACGCATATTTTTCTAAAAAGTCTCCATGTAAATGGTTGTTTGAAATATGCAGATTTTCTTGAAACTCTCCATGTCGCATCCTTGGAAATTGCTGAACTTAAATACTGGTAGAGAAAGTAACAAGAATGCAGACTCAGTCTGAGCAAAGTCTACCCGTAGCTGGAGGTAGATGCGCATCAACCACAAAGGGGATGACTAGGGCCGACAGCGATCTATCACAACGCAGCCTGGGTTTCATCCAGACATACACAATATTCCTTGTGTATTGGGAGGCACTGCCCTGTCGAGACCAACACAATCCGAACAGTTTCACTATGGGAGAGGCTCTAATGTGTAGCCCGACGTTCTAAGAATATTAGAAATACCACGAATTTTAGCGTAGGCAGCACGCGTATCACGGCCAATAAAGGAGTATGACATAAAGGCGAGATAACACCGCGGTAGGGTGCATTCGCGAGGTCTCGGAATCGATGTCCGTTGGACCGGCCATTTTAATCTGGTTGGTAGAGGAGTGGATGAGTTGATTACATAATCCTACGAGTTTTTCCATCCCACATTCTCTTATTACGTTTCAGGGTCCACGAATCAAGAGAACAGAAAACAGACGAGGCGCACAATGGTGGAGTTCAGGAACTGGCGGTTGGCCGGAGGTAGGGGAGAGGTAGGTTGTAGGAATTTCCACCTGCCTCAGGATGATGTCCGGAGACATCAGGTATCCCATCCATGCCCTTCGCTTCACTATTTGTTTCTGGATGCTTCCACACCCACAAGTTACTACGCGGTTAGCTGTAGAAATTCTCTCCCGCTTCCTCATAGGGATAACAAAAACCATTCCATTTATATCTCATTTGAAAGCAAATATATTTTCTGCCGAAGTTGCCATTAAGATAAGAACAAGTAGGTTTCTTCTATTTTACAACCCCCCGCTCTCTCTCCTACTCACTCTGTCTCTCTCTGTCTGTCTGTCTGTCTGTCTGTCTGTCTGTCTGTCTGTCTGTCTGTCTGTCTCTCTCTCTCTCTCTCTCTCTCTCTCTCTCTCTCCTCATCTGCTACACACGAACAGTAAGGGTCAGTGGTACGGACTCCGATAAATCTTGAAGTACGCCATCAAGTGATGAGTTGTGAGATGTAATTTAATTCATTAAATCTGACAATTTCCAGATTTAAAACACATTGACTACATTGAGAACTATTCACGGCCAGCTTCATATGTAAACACTGCTTTTGTTTTGTTGAAACTTGTGCAGCAATTTTCTCTTAAGCTATCATCATCATCATCATCATCATCATCATCATCATCATCATCATCATCATCATCATCATCATCATCATCATCATCATCATCATCATCATCATCATCATCATCATCATCATCATCATCATCATCATCATCATCATCATCATCATCATCATCATCATCATCATCATCATCATCATCATCATCATCATCATCATCATCATCATCATCATCATCATCATCATCATCATCATCATCATCACCATCATCATCATCATCATCATCATCATCATCATCATCATCATCATCATCATCATCATCATCATCAGCAGCAGCATCATCATCATCATCAATATCATCATCAATATCATTATTATCATCAGTGTCATAATCAATATCATTATTATCATCATCAATATCATTATTATCATCATCAATATCATAATTATCATCATCAATATCATAATTATTATCAATATCATTATTATTGTTGTTGTTTGTTGTTAAGTTTTAACTATTTACGGTACTTAAAATAATTATAAATAGCTACAAGAGTGTTGGTATGCAAAATGATGGTTTTACAAAATACGTTACACAAAATCTAAGCACAAACTCCGTGGCTTGTTGCAATAGGGTAATGGAATGGGATTGTATAACTTCACCTTTCGTATTTGCTATTATACATATATGTAATATCTTCCATGTTCTATATTCAAAACCATAATTTTTGCCAATGTCACTGTAAAGATATAACTGAATCGCCACATAGAGGTCGGATAACCATTATATGTTTCAAATGGAAAGTTGTTTGTCCTTGAGCGCTATTAGGTGAGCAACCAATCGGAATACTGCGGTGTTGTCGTATTGCATTCCCCCTAAGTGGCGTGTGCGGAGCGGCAAATTAATCAATCTAATAAATACATTTGCGCTAAGACAGAAATTCAGATTTTGCAAAAACTGTTCCATTAGGAAGGAGAGAGTAATGTATTTAACATAACCGTAAAACCCCCATATTTTTAGCTGAAATAGTTTTCCTAATACAAACAAATAAAGTAGATACCATTATATTATAGCAATGCATTGCGACGTAAGCACTGTAAAGAATATCATTGTTGTTTGTCATGTATGCGTGAACGTATATTTGAAATTAATCAGAACTGAAACGTAAACATTTGACATGACGTGGTAAAAGAAATATGTACTTTGAATAAGCCAAGGTGTTTGTTAAATTCGATGAGAGGAAACAATACACCTCCTTTGTTTTTTTTTTCTTTGTTTATGAATGGTTCGTGATCTCTATTTCCTCTAGAGAGTTCAAGGCAGCATTATTCAGTCACTCTTCCATGAAAAAGTGTATCAGCTGAATCATGAGACGCGATCCACCTTCTCCGCTTACTACTGCTAGAACAATTCATTTGAGTTAATGTGGACTCAAATTATGTTGCAAACAGGAATAATATTTTTAAACTGACTGGCGTTGAACAACTTATTTACGAAGAAATTGTCAAGGAAGGCAACGAGACTGGGGAAACTGCGTGAAACATCAGATAAACTACAAGAAGACGACTTTTGGAAAGAAATAGCAAGTAACAAGATTTTGGAACCTATCATCATAAATGTTCAGTACTCAGACGTTGAAGACAATGGCAGTGACGTATTATCTCTTAACGTAACATTCACAGCTATACGGATGCACCCTGGTATTTTCGTTGGATTAGAAAAATGAGCAATTCATAAACTATAATTAACTTTAAAATAAATATTTATAACATTTGCGTAATATACGAATATCCATGTTGCAATTGTGATTTCAACAACTGCATTTTTATAAAACGTTCGAAAATTCACTATGCTTTAGCGCCACGAATACTCGCAAGTGTGCGAGAGAGAGGGAAGTATAAAAAGAGTGGGGATAACGAGCTGGCAACGGTGAAGGCTCTAACGCATCTGATTCGCTACAGGCTAGAACTGTTCCCATTTGAAACACATAATAAACTATTTGCCAAGGAGATATTATTAAACAACAGAAGTGTCAGAACTAGACATTGACAGGCCATTTATATTACAACTCTTACTGTGCTGTAAATCTAGAAATATTAGCAGTGACAATTGAGCTATTTTTTGAGGTTAGATTTGACCAAACTTGTTTTTGATTCACCAAGCTGCTTTGTGCTGTACCCAGACAAGTGACATTAATAATCGCGAGCTTTAGAGTAAATCCATGTCGAGAAAATGTCAAAATTATGGAATTTTTCCCGAATAATGTGAACTTAATCTTATATTAGTTATGAGAGGTCCAAAGCCCTCATCACCGGCATCTCCTCCCCACGTTGCCAGGTTTGTTTATCTTATTGATAACTTCCAAATACGAATGCCACAAACTCACTCTTGTGGCTACTGTATATTTTGAATAATGTTTGTGTACCTCATGAAGTTATCAGTATGGCCGCACCAGTGGCCCAGTGGCTACACCGCGCGCTCTCACCAAGGCAGGCCGGATTCGATCACAAAGTAAGATTTGTGATGGACAACAGGGTACTGGGTGGATTTCCTCCGCGTAATCCGGTTTCCCCCTCCATCATTCCATCAATTGCGGTATCATCTATCTTTTCTATTTATCATTTCACCCTCAAACTATTATCCACTTCTCTTGCTCTCATTCTAGGAGTTAGGCTGGCCCGTCAACCCTGATTCCTGTATCAGGCTTAGTGTTTCGGCCTCCCTCGATCCTTGTCCCCAAACACCGCTGTCGCTGATGTAAGGGAGGAAAAAAATGAAGTTATCAGATCTTTCGTCGATAATAACTAACCTCGCTATATATATTTGTAAGCGCCCATGTTATTTTTTGTTTAATTTGGGTAGTGGATATTTAACTTCACTGTTTTTATAAAGCTAGGTGTATTTTGTTGACGATACTATAGATACGCTATACTGTTTTAAACGGTATTTTCACTACCCGCCTCTCATATGTCCTAAATAACCATCAAATTACCTAACGCGATATCAGTTCTCATCTTCAATCTCATTACATTTGGGATCATTTATCAGATTATCTTTGCAGCATATTGCGACAAGCTTTCTGGTTCTCAAAAACACATAATAAACAAATTTATCGCTTAAAGCAGAATAAATTGTGTGCAATAGCCAAGCAGTTATTTTTCTTTTTATGCCCGCTGTCGGTGCATGGAATGAGAGAATAGTTATTCCATGATTGTTCTTTTGATAGGTTCTATTGTGACGTCACACAACACAATTTAGCGTATAACCATTGAATAACTCTAACAGGGGCTTATTCCCAGTTTGTGCAACTGACTCTAAGTAGATACAGTATTGCACTTCACCTAGAAATTCCATACAGAGATTTCACCACAAATAAATATTTTGAGACCGCTTCACTCTCACCAAGGGTTCCACCGCAGTCGATCCCATGTGGGATTTGTGGTGGACTACATGGCGCAGGCAGGGGTTTTCTCAGGGAATTCCGGTTTCCCCCGCCATAATTCCACCAATTGCTCCATTACCATCTTTCCTTTCATTCATTTCGCCCTCCTTATATCATCTACTTCTCTTACTCTCATACCAGGCAACGGGCTGCTCACCCGTTCTGTGCTCTCTATTTGATTCAGAGTTTGTTCCTCAAAGCTCAAGCCTACAAAGGCATATGGGACAGAGAAAGATGAAGAAAGCTAAAGACCGTTTTATAAAACTATTTGTGTGTGTACGTCAGCAAATAGCACAGCTCAAAACAAAATGTCGAATAAATGTCTCAAACTGGTCTTCCAAAAATGTGGTAGAAAGATTTGTTTAGAAACTTTCGTTTAAACGAATAATTTTAGTTCTCTCTCTCTCTCTCTCTCTCTCTCTCTCTCTCTCTCTCTCTCTCTCTCTCTCTCTCTCTCTATGTCTATGTCTCTCTCTCTCTTAGAAATGGATCGCTTAATTTTTAAGCGTTTTCGCTATTTACCGTTTCTCACCACTTAATATAATTAGTAGGGAATGTCAATGCCAATATATAACTAGCTATATATGTACTATCAGTATCCTCTCTTGTATCTAAATAAAACGGAATGTAAAACCTTGTTGCAAACATTTATCCTGAAGTAACGTAAATGTACCACTGACGTAACAGCCAAAAGTGAGCCTGAGACTGCCAACCCGACTACCACTCCACGCCCAGATACGGAAGGTACAAGCGATACGGGGAGGAGATGTGATCAGCATCTTGGAAATTGGCTTTCTAGACAAAATTTCCTCACGATGTTGAGTGGTCACCGGTCCTATATCCAGGACATAAAATCCCCACCCCCCAGGGGTAGGATCAATCCAGGTTACATTTCGTGGCAGGGAAACAAAGCACAACGCTCTAGCCCACTGCGCCAAGGGCGTAATATTCTGAGAGAACAGTGTATAGATGCTTCATAAAAATGAACAGTAGTGGATAAGAAGGCCATGTGAACATAGTAGTATTTAACGCCCGCTCTTACTCTAATGACGTAAAAAATTAAATTATTGTTGCTTAAGTTAATTCCAAACTCCCGAGTTTAGAGTAGATTCTTGTCCAGCGTTTGTCAGTTACAGGTGATCAAATCTCGGAAAATACGATTCACGTAGGACGCTCTAAACGCCATGTGAACAGAAAAATTGCTGTTCACGAGAACGTGCTTTAAAAATGTTGACCACACCGTTCATAACAATGTCACATAATATTTTCAATATCTCTATTACGCACTAAACGTAGATGAAATGTGGTATTTCATCCAAAAATTCTATTTCAAGGTTCACTAGAAACACACGTTTTGAGATTTCCGAAGTCATTTATTAAAGGATCTTATGTGAAAGTCCATGCTTTACATAAACAGCATAATAAAAAATAAAAAACGAGCGGGATAGCTGAGGCGGATTCGACTGTGAGCCACAATCAGGTGCTTCGATTCCCGTAACCAACTTTACTGACCCAAGAGTTATTCTCGGGGCGTTTTTTCGGATCGCCAGGTGAATGCTGGGTACATTAATTACATTCCCCGAATTTCCTGTCCCTTCATTTTATCTCCATTGTCATTACACATCATCTGCTATCTGGTGGTCTATTTCAGAGTAGAAGTGTCGGTGATATCTCGGCGTTGCATGGCAGGATGATATATTCTCAGTAGAACTTCCTCCTCCGATAGGACGATCTCCGGTCTGCAAGTCCGGTCTGGCGGGGCCGTTTCTGGACCATTGTTGGGTGAGTTGTCCTGCCGGGGAGATTCCAACTGGCAAAGTGTAGCGACCCTGCCTTGTGCACCGTCGTGGCTCCTTGGGACGGCCGCCCGTCTCCTCTCGCCTCATCCTTCCTCCCGGGGATACTCCACTTACCATATATGCTCCTCCACAGGAGAAAAAGTCTCCGAAGTGCGAGACGCAGGGGGTTGGCCGAAGGTCCCCACACCCTCCCTGGACAGGTTTATGACACCCCATGTCAGTACAGTTACAGACCATTCAAAAACATTCTGACGGCTTCTACTTTTGTGAATGAATCTTCTCGGCTTTAATGTACAGAGTGAGTAGGGCGAATGTTCTTTAACGGTGTGGTCCTTGTATAGCAAGCGTTCTCTGCCACACACATTTGCTGTCCTTGTCCCACAGCACATTCCTTACAGGGATTTTCTTTGCGTTGCTATGCTATAGGTACAATAAGCCAAGACTGATTGCCGTGCCGAGTCCCCAATGCAATAACTCAAAAACAAAAATGTAATCAAATACCAAATTTACTATTAAGTTCAGCGACTTCCAAGCATGTCAGACAAAGGTTTTCAAACTGTTCCCCCCTGCCAAAATGTTAAACACATGGGCAATCTTTTAAGCTTTTGATTTTTTCAAGAAGGGCTAAGATTTTCCTAAAATTACCATATATTTAAGTATTTCCATGAAAAAAGGCATATTTTGAATTTCTGTAAATATTCTCTGAATTCCTGCTAATTTCAATGATTTTTGCAAAGTAGTAAGAGAAAGGCAAATATCTTACTGTTCAAAAATATGCATTTCGCTAAGGGTATACAACTAATGTGAAATTAAATTTTTATGGCATTAAAAATGTCTAACATATTTCTTGTTATTTCTTTTAACTTTCAAATACTAATATTTTTCTCAAATGGGAAGTCATGGTTTTCTTTCACCTCCTGATCATTTAAATAGAACAGAATATAATTTCAAACTCACCATATACCTAGCTACCACATCTTAAAAGATTTGTCTATCGCTTAAGTCTTCCCATATTTCATTTGCAGCTATTACAGTGTATGTAATAAAATATTTTTTTTTCAAATAATTATCTTGATTAAAGTATGCAAAGTAGGTCAAATGAATACAACACATGAGTATATGTATGATAGAAATGGCTTGCAGCATCCGCATATGAGGAAGAAATAGTGAGAAAGGAAGAGAGTCTTAAAGGGAAGAAGACAAATAGATGAAGGGATAGTGAGAGAAGGATCTCCATAGTTAAAACAATAATGAAAGTACTGAGTTTGTTATGTTACTAAATACTTTAATAATAGTGGAGTTTATTCCAGTACTCAACAGTGTTTACTCTAATGAATGACTAAAGAGTAATGACACAGACTACAAGGAAAACAAGTTCCAAAGCTGAGAAGGAAGATAGTTGAGACTTTCGATCTGTTATAAATGGACTGCAGTGATGCTGTATAAAACGACAAGGGTCAATGACTTGCTAACAGATGCTTCTCCAAACCACTGACCACTGTTTCTTTTCAAACATCATTTTTAGGTTTTTATAAAACATTTAAGTGGTTCACTTTTACCGACTTATGCACTCTGTAGGATAGCGGCATCTCCATAAAACGTTGATGTGTAAAATACAAATGGGTTCTCAACTCATGATTCTCCAATTATTATTGTTGCACAAGCTTTTAACTCCATAAACGGTCCTGCTGAACCATGAAGAACACCCTCACCTTGATGTCTTGCAGTTTTCTCAGATTGGTGGGCGCATGGCGGATGTGGTTTGTGTAATGCTGCAAATTTGCCTGTCATTTTTCTCCCTTTTCGTGTTTCAGGGTCGGAGAATCAGGCGAGCGGACGGCGTGTACGGTGGAATTTGCTTTGAGTAACAGTCCATTCAGGCGTGTTACGAACTTTTAACGAGGCTCCTCACTGTAGTCCAGGCTGACACCTGCGGACTTAAAATCCCCGCCTGCATCTGTAACTGCCGCCTAAGATTTGATGGCCCTCTACGTTTCATTTCACTATTTACCTCAGAAGGTTCAATGGGTACTGTATGCCTCAGTCGTCCTGCAACGTGGCTCGAACTTCCGGTTACGGTTCGATCCCAGTTTTAGGGATGAGGATTTAATGGAACCAGTGCCACCTAATACCGTGAGGCAAATGAGCAGACGCAATAGGCAGTGGCACTGGCCTAGCGACAAACATTCTTGCTGGAGTATGCGCGATTATGGCAACATTAGCTGCCTGTATCGATTGGATGTATCAATCTCTGTAGTATGTGGGCGTGAAGCCGGCAGTCCAGCGGTGTGAAGCCGAAACCCTTTGCGTACTGTAACGTCAAATGGTTTCTGTTTACATGCTTCTATCACGAAATACTTCTACGCATCTAATCTGTTCTACTTGCACTATATAATACTTCAAAACTAACTGAAAATTCCAACCTACAGTAACAAATACTTTAAAAATGGTTAATGCTACAAGAATTTTGATAGACTCGTCGTCCTCCGTGATATACAGGTAACAATCTGGTCTCTGGTTCCGAGGTCGCAGGTTCAAATACGATGGAGAGGACGTAAAAATTCTTGGCATGCTTCCTTTGGTAGGGAAGAGAGGGCAGTAGCCTCGTGCCGTTTATTTACTACACGTAGAAGTGCTTCAAGCAAAATAACAGGGGTCTCTTTGAAAAATTTAGTTTTGTGTTTAAATGTTGCCTCCAATAACAACATTTAACTCTAATAAAATTATAACAGTTGACTGCAGAAGTACAGTATGTACAGCTCTAACGCGAATATGAACATACTAATATGTTTTTCAATTGAAAATAGTTCTGGGCTGCAGCGAATAAGATGCGTTTGCTTGTCAGCCACTTTGTTACCCCCACTCTTGTCATATTTCCCTCTCTTTTGCACACTATCCTATACCTTGGCGCTAAACGTAAGGGAACCCAAACTGAATGTTCCAAACTTCTATTTTAATCCAGTTAAAATGATAATTATAGAAGAATATTTGAATACCACGTATATGTGTTAAATGCTATAATAATAGTTTATGAATCACCAGTTTCTCTTATCCAATGCAACTGTCAGAGGTTACTCCGTGTAGCTGTCAATATTACCCACGTCAAGACATAATTCATCATTGTCACTGTCTTCTTTGAGTCTTGCAAGTGTAAGATGATAGGCTTCAAAATCTGCTCACGTGCTAATTTCTTCTAAAAGTTGTCTTCTGTAGATTCCAGATTTCCCTTTTACTTTTGTAGTTTTCTCGTGGATAAGTCTTTGAACGTATTAGTTTAAAAGTGTTACTTCTGCTTGCAAATCCCATTTGAGCCCACACTAACTCAATTGGTTTGTATTCGTAGTGGTAAGAGGACAGGTGATTACTTCGTGTCCCATTTCAATTTCACTTGGCGCTCCGACTATTTTAAGACCAAAATTAGAATCTAATCTTATTTCCCCGGGGCGTGGCATGCAGCTTTTCGGCAAATTATTTTACACTTATTTACGTTTTACGTGTAACATATTTTGTTTACCTTTCTCAAATATTGCTGTAACACTTTTAATTCAAATTCCGCAACTTTAATATATTTTAATTACAAATATCGTACGTACACCTTGAATTTTTTAAAATGGCTTGTATTGTACATTTTGAATGGTTTTGGTATTCTTGGTGCACCTTACTTCAGTATTTGATTTATTAAAAGTTTATTCTGATTTAATAAATTTTAGGCACAATTTATGTCAAATTTTTATCGCGTCTATTTCTGAGACCCTTATTGTTACGTGTATTGATTTCACTATTTAAAAACTTTTCTGAAATGGGAAGACCTTATTCGTGATTTTGTTTTACCTCCTGGTCATGCACAAAGAGAATTTCAAAGCCTCACTTCCGTACTTAATTTTAAAACATTTGACTATCGCTTACTTCCGCTGTATTCTCTGTTCCCTCCTGTTAAGGAAATATGTAATACGAGCATTTCTACAATCTTTTATCACAATTATTGCCTAGTATATGGAAGGATAAGCCTTTTAATTAACAGTTTGTTGATGAATGGATAAGGAAATTCGTATGAATGTAATATAAACGTTTAAAATCCGTTATTAGTAATTGTAACTTTACATTTTATAGAATGATCTTATAATGGATTTAACTGTGACATTAATCCCTGTATTGTAACAGCTTAAGTAAAAAATATAATTACATCGCATTCTGGATTTAAAAACTGATTTGATTTTTCTCCAGAGCAAATATCTTTCTGCGGAAGAATGTATTTCTGATAGGAAAAGCTTACTGCAATCCGAGAAAGAGTTTAATTGCAAATATTAAATTATTAATGCGATATATGAATTTAAACAAATGAAATGAAAACAAAATAAACAAATTGCACTAACCATGAGTCAATATGTGAAGCTATATTATTCACTTTCAGCAATGTTAAAAGAAAGAAAGGGGTATAACTTTAAAATTAAGCTAAACCGAAATCGTTATTCCATTTCGCTCTTTGTTTTTGACAGCTTATTTCTTCTAGATTGTAAACTTCATCTCTTGTAAATTAATTAAAATATAAAACATTTGATAGTAATACATACGCACCACAAAAAGACAAAAATAATGTTTATCAGAAAGGTTTAACCTGAATAACTTAATTGTATCTTTGTTGAATTTAAACTTCACCCTCAATTGCAGAATAAAAAACTAATACGAATCTTTTTTATTTATATAGATAAGTTCAGACAGCTTTTATTAGCGTTACAAAGTTCGTCGGGTCAGCTAGTAAACAAATAAAAATTTGATTTCTTTCATTTAAATTCCTTTGCTACCCCTGCATAAACCGTTATTTTTACAAAAGCTTATTCGTCTATCTACACCGTACTAGTCGAAATGTGTAGGAATTATTTTATTTCCCAATGTTCTCGTGGCTACAAGGGAAGTATGGGCATACAGTAGGCTTTAAGCAGTCATCAAACTTTTAATATCTGGTCGCTATGTGATTGCTTCGAAATTTTATTCTCTCTATATGCCCAAGTGATGTAATAATAGCTGAGATAAGCAGAAGTCACATCCCACTTATTAAGGGGAATGGTATATAGCACCGCAGGACTCCGATTGTAGTTGCTAGCCTGGTAGCATTCAAGGACAAAAGTCATCCCACATGAAAGTTGCAGTAGCTAATGCTCAAAAGTGTAATTCTAAGGCATTAGGGCGACGTTAATGGTGGCAGTCCGGGGGCAATAAACGGAAAGCTTGAAAACGTGCAACTCACTATCTCTGAAAACCGGCAAAGAGGTGGCCATTTAGAAAAAGTGGAAGACAGCCTTGTATTTGCAAACACCCTGCATAAGCAACAGCTATAGGTCTCACAATTGATGTTGAATGACCTTCATCTAGAGAGCAATTACAGAGCTTAATCTCCGTACGTTAAGCGAACCAATCACTCGTGTAACTTGTGGCGATGCCCGATGTAAATCGCCTTGAACCTAACAGTGAAGTATTGTCATACTGTTTAGATAATGAATTACGCTCCGGTCACTCCTCCTTGAAGAACTATATTGTCAAAGTCTTGAGGTAATATGCGAATTTTATTAAGATAAACATAAGCATCCGTACTCCAGGCGTTTAAAAGAAGTTCAGGAATACAAAGAAGATTAATTGCTGAAGCCATTTCGTTTGTTCCAGACCTATGCTCCCAGAGATTTGCAAGTAAATAAAATAAAGAGTAAACACAGGAAAGGCTATGTTTAGGGCTAACATTCTAGCCTATTTTTCAAGAGATCACGGGTTTAATCTCGGAGGAATGTGATGGACTTTTTGGCGAAAAAGCCCAAGGAATGGCTTCCTTCGTAAAGAAAGTAAAGCCAAAGACCTGTGTAGTAGATTTACCTCAAGCTTGATGAAGAAGCCCCTGAGCAAAATTCAGCGATCTTTCACTACTAATATAGAATAAGACGCTGATAATCAAACCAGTTATAGAGTATCGAAAATAAAACCTCAGTTTCAATTTTTAGTGTTTCCAAATTAACTTCATCAGTGCATTCAAACCTTTGTCTCTCGTTCAGAGCGAGTTACCTGGATAAGGTTTTTCCGGGGTTTCCCCTTATCCTGAAAGAAGAATGTCGGGTAACTCTAAGCTCTATGGACCCTGGGCTCATTTCAGCATCGTTTCAACGATTTCATTCATCGTCCGATATGACTTAACTTTGGAGGACGTAAATTGCAACAACAAAAATGTCTTGCTTATACCAAAACCTGCGAGATGGGACCGCAGTAAAGATTCGCATTCAAGAGGTCCGGTTCAAATGCAGCCTGAGCCATCACCGCTAACTGGGCATTTTTCCAGGTTTTTCTCAATCCTCATAAATGGCAAATGCCGAGGAGGTTCCCTATACTTAGGCCTGGAACGTTTCTTTCCCGAAACTAGTTTTTAAATTATAGTTTTACTCGCCTCGGTAGCGTGGTGATAGCGTATCTCCTCACGTTCAAGGGGTCCCGAGTACGAATTTTGGTCAGGGTGAGTTACCTGGATAAGGTTTTTCCGGGGTTTTCCCTTATCCTTCAAGACGAATGTCGGGTAACTCTAAGCTCTATGGACGCTGGCCTCATTTGAGCATCATTTCACCCAATTCATTAATCGTCCGATTAATTAACGTTGGAGGACGTAAATTACGATATATATAAAAATTGCATTCCATATGCTTCATTATCCACCACCTATGGCGCTAAAAATAAAGAAAACAAGTGTTAAACCGTACTTTTACCAACATTCATCACTCCAATAATATGCCATACATAGAGGACGTTCTTTGGACATTATACTTCAACGTAATTTTTGCAATGATATAAATAATTGTATTTTATGCAGAAAGTTAATTCGCTTTGGAAGTACATACCGATACAAGAAAACTTGTGGACTGTTTCTCAGATGTGGTGGTTAGTTTAAATCTTCCAAACCCAAAGGTGCCCGCCTTCAATTCCAGGCTTGGAAATTCTTCTTGGCTTACTTCCGTGCCTCTGGAAGGTCCTTACGCGGCTCAGTGGTTAGACAGCCTGGTTCTCACCAAGGCGCACGGGTTCGATCCCAGGCGATCGCTGTAACGGGGTTTCTCTAGGATCTCCGGAGAAGGAAATAAAATTGATAATCCACAGACGAAATAAAGAGAAATTTGCCAGTATGCTAAAGAGAAATCAAAATGAATGCTGGAATAAGTTTACCCATGATTGTTTGCAAAAAGACGCCTGGGGAATGCCCTATAAGATTGTGATGGAGAAGTTTAATCCTATGATGTGTTCTACTATTCAAAAGGAGGATGGGGAATACACAAATGGAATAGTTGAGACGTATAGCTACCTCGTTGATAAACTTCTCCCTACAGATATGATAGACGACGATAATGATCAGCAGAAAGCAATTAGGGACAGCCTGCAGAATGTCGTATTTGGCAGTACAGAAGTAGCCTCAGTAACAGCAGAAGAGGTGAAAATGGCTATTGCCACGATGAAGTCCAAAAAGGCTGCTGGTTCTGACAACATATCTGCAGAGGTTTTTCAGGCGTTGAGGGAGAGGATCTCTCAGCATATTGCTGATCTTCTCAACGAGTGTTTTCGGCAGACACAAATACCAAGTATATGGAAGCAGGCCAACTTGGTAATATTGAGAAAGGCACCTGACAAAGATCCAACGCAGGTGAAATCTTACAGACCTATATGTCTGCTGAATACACTCGCCAAGCTGCAAGAGAAGATAATATGCAACAGAATATGGGATATAAGACACGCTAATGAAATGTACCAGCATCAATATGGATTTAGACCCGGTAATTTGGCAGAAGACGCTATTAACTATGCCGTAGATATTATAGGTGCCTCAGACAGAAAATATATTATGGGTATATCAACAGATATCCAGGGCGCGTTTGATAATTTATGGTGACCCGCTCTTTGTAGAAATTTACTATCAATAGGCTGCCCGAAAAACTATATAAGATTATTTTAGATTACTGTAAAAATAGATATGTTCATTACTAAATAGGTGATGGTAGATGCAGCAAAATTTTAACCAAAGGCTGTCCCCAGGGATCTGTTTGTGGACCATTATTTTGGGACATAGGTATTGATCCAATTTCAATACGTGTAAAGCAGTTGGCCGACGTTTATGGAGTGGTGGCATATGCAGATGAGATATTCGTGATAATAGAAGGGGATGCTATGAGAGAACTCGAAAATAAATCAAATAATGTCTTAAATGAACTTTTTTACTTTCTCCATGAGCAAAAATTATGCATTTCAGATAAGAAAACAAAATTTGCACTGCTAAAAGGTAAGCTTCTGCGCTCCCCAATAATAAAGAAATAAATCTATCATAAGAGACAGCAGCATTAAATTCTTAGGTGTTTATTTTAATGAGTCAATGACTTTTAAAATACATGTAGAAGAAACAGTAACAAAACATTTAAAGAAATACATAAGCTTATAAGAATAAACCTTAATAATGGGAAAATACCGTATAGAGTAATAAAAATTTATATTAATGCAATTTTAGCTTCCATTATAGGATATGGTGCTAGCTGTTGGGGAGAAACAGCACAGCTAGCAGGTTGCAAAGCTATTTTAAGAAGTATGCAGAGAAAAGCATTGATTAGACTTACAGGTACATTTTCCACCACTCCCACTGAGGCCCTGCTAGTAATTTTAGGAGTTTTACCGATAGACCTAGAAATTAGGAAAAGAGCTGCATATTACTGGCTACGTAAAGATAACAAGATTAGGGCCTCTCAGTTAGCGGGGTTTAGGATTGATGACGAAATAGAACTAGATGAGAAAATAATCCAAATTTGGCAGGATGAATAGGATACAAGTGAGAAAGGTAGGCGGGCGCATTCATTCTTTCCAGACATAAAAGAACGATTACTAATTAAACATTTACAACCAACGCATGGGTTATTACATTACTTATCAGGACATGGTCCGTACCCCGAATATTTATATAGGTTTGGCCAAAAAGAAAATAATCTATTTGCATGCGGGCAAATAGGTACCCCCGCACATACCATATGGGAATGCGTAAATACCTTAACACTAAGAATAGAACATGGCACATACATACAAAATAGAATGTTAAATGAAATAATCAGGAAAAATAAACTGTACTATCATTTAAATAAAATAACTATAAAGTTTTCTAAAAATAAATACAACGAATTTTTAGACTCTAACTGGGCAAAATTTTATTACGCAATTGCGCTAATTATATTTCTTTTATAACGTTTTAATTAGGATCTGTAATTCCCTCATAGATTGTTTCTTTATTAAATTATTAAATTATTGTATTTTATCCTTTTGTATTATTATTAAATAGTTACATCTCTGCATGGGCTAAATTATTGTAAATTTGCATGTGTATTTTTAAATTAAACATAAAATGTTTTATAGTAGTTTTCAATGCATGTAAATTATAATCAATAATCCTAAGTATCATTAAAATAATTGTTAATTATTATAAATTATTCCTGTAATAATTAAATTGTAATAAAATTGTATTTAGGACCCGGTCAAAAAATTTAGATACCGAGTTTAAAGAGATGGGAGCCCACTAGTCTGTGACTGCACAGGCTAGGGGGCTTTCGTATTTCGTATTTCAAAGGTCCCCCCATCTCATTCCACCGGTACTCCATCTTCATCTAATGTATCATCAGTGTCACTGCCTGCGGTGCCGTGAGTAAAAAAGGCGGGCGTTAAACACTACACATTTCATTCTATTTGCCTCGGGAAGTATGGCTCAAAGTGTAAATCTGTGAGCGAATTTAATATTTATAAACAAAACCCAGCATACAGAAATCCAAAATACATAACAGAAAAAAAGAGGGAACATCATTGCCGACGTGCGGTTGTAACAAAGTCGAAAGTGTACGATATGGTCTTAGACGTTTCAGGTGTTGCAAACCGATGTCCTCTCTACTCACTCTCGCACAAACTATTCTTAAGAATGCTTATTCTTTCGTTTAATTTATGTTAATACAAGTAGTCATTTGTATGAATAGTTTCTTAAGCCATACTTTCATACTTTCTTAAGCCATGTACAGGTTATTTCAAAACCAAAGCGAACGATTATAGTCATTGCGTAGTTTTTAACTTAACTAGTCCGAATTTCGGTGTGGCAGCTTCGAAGTTCTGTTAGGGTAATTTTATTCAGCATTAACTATTACATTATTTTGTGATTAAGCAGCGTAGGAACCACTGGTGTGCGAACCTCAAAGCTATTGAGATGCACCAGCCACGAAAACTAAAACATTACTCCTTGCTTTTTATCAGTGACCCTAGCCTTCCTTACAGGTAATGGGTCAAAGGGCAGTTATTTGTGAAAAAGTCGACTAATAACTCAGACAGTTGCAAGGTTGCTCTTCAGTGTAAAACTACACATTCACTCCTAACAGGGAGGATTTTTCACGTACTTAGATAGGAAATCCAAGCAATATGGAACGCTATACGAACGCCGAAATGACAGATATGGCTTTGATGGATGGAAGAGCTGAAGGAAGTTCAACGAACGCACGATTTCATTAAAAATATGAATTGTAAAAATAGTTACATCAATGATAACATTCATTTGTTTAACTTCAGAGCATTTTGTTATGATCTAAATTGTACAGTACTTTCAACCACTAACTGTGAATATGAACAGCTTCCGTTTCAGTTACAAATGTTTTATTTAGTATTATCAAACACGTGAAATAAAATTTTCGTCTCATTGCATAAGTATGTTTAGAAACAGTTCCAGCACTCGACACGGCGTATGCCGTATACCTGCGAACTTCGACAGCGTGAGGCACGCGTCGTTGTTCCTGTCACTGCCTGATCCACACTAATTCTGAGCACTTTAATGCGGCTCCATTGTCAGTAAGAACTGTGTATGTGTGTGTGTGTGTGTGTGTGTGTGTGTGTATGTGTGTTTTGCATAGATGCTGAGCAGCTACGAGGGCTGTTCAATAAAGAATGATCAGTTTTTTTTTTTTGACAAGGTACCTTTACTCATCCTCATAATTTTGTGGTCCTTCTCAAAATAGTCTCCCCTGAATGCGATGCAATTGTACCAGCGTTTCTGCCAGTCTTCAAAGACATGCTGGAAACCCTTTTTGAGAGATCCTTCAAACTCGCCTCCGCAACCTTCACCACTGATTCTGATGATGGATAATGCCTCCCACGAAGGCGTTTCTTCAAGTTAGGGAATAGAAAAAAGTCACATGGGGCTAAATCCGGACTATATAGAGGGTGAGGAATGCACTTCACGTTGATTTTCGCAAGATATTCAGCAACAACATTGGCAATATACGGCCGCGCATTATCGTGGTGCAGAATCCAGCCTGCCTCACGGAAATGTGGTCTTTTGCGTCTGATATGGACTTCCAATGTTTTCAGGACATCCCTGTAGTATTGTCCAGTTACTGATGTGTGTGCAGGTACAACATGCAGATAAACCATTCCATGAATATCAAAGAATGAGATGACCATAACTTTCCCAGCAGAGGCAAGCACTTTTGCTTTTTGGGGGTTGGTTATGGAGATTTCCACACTGAGCTTTGCTGTTTACTCTCAGGATCAAAATGATGTAGCCAAGTTTCATCAGCAGTTATTACGTTTGAAAGAAACTCCGGATCTACCTCTAACATCAACTTTAACTGCATGCAGATGTGCATGCGAATGTCCTTTTGTTGGGGAATCAACAGTCTTGGAACCCATCGCGCACAAACACGTCTCATGTGGAAAGTTTCTGTCACCAACGTGTGGGTAGCACCCAATGAAATGTTCAGTATTTCAGAAAGTGATCTTAAGGTAATTCGTCGATCCTCTCTCACAGTGGCTGCAGCAGTGTCGATGTTTTGTTCCGTAAGAGCAGCAACTGGAGCACCGGGTCCACCTCTCTTTGAAATTGATTGTCTCCCCTCTTTGAACATTTTAAACAACCTTCAAGCTGTGGTGTAGGGAATAACAGACTCTCCTTAAGCCTACTGTAACATTGTAAAGGCCTCAACTGAAGATTTGTTGAGACGAAAGCAGAATTTCAAAGCCTCATGTTGTTCCTCGCATGTTACCTCCATTGCAGCGGTAGGCGATACTGCACATATCTGAACTTGTCTGGTTCTCACAGGCGGGAACCAGGAGTAGCAACAATGAAACTACTACGACGTGTTTGTTTCACATTAAGATAACAGAATATAACAAGGTTGTACTTTAGTGCAAAAAATTATGACCGTAAAAATTATGATCATTCTTTATTGAACAGCCCTCGTACTTCTATATGTTCATTTGGTGGGTTTTGATACATCCTGTATAATGTACTTCAACGTTAAGTCATCGGACGATGACTAAAATAATGATCAAATGAGCACAGGGTACACAGAATTTGAGCTAACAGACGTTCATGTTTCAGAATAAAGGTAAGGCAGGAAAGTCTTAATTCAGATAAATCAACTTGACCGAGATTCGGACTCTGAACCTCTTGAACATGAGATGGGCTAAAGAGGTGGACTTGTAGGTATACCGGGAAATAGAGAACATCGTAAGTGATATATCTTCTAGGAGACGGTCACAATGTGATGGCTCTGCATTTCCGTTCTCTTTGCATTGTCGGTAGGGGAAAAAGTCAAATACCGACTTCCCATTTAAGAGAACAAAAGTACTGAAGTAAAAGTACATTTAAGAATACTGGAAAATTAAATTATTAATAAAGTATATCTTGGTAATGTTTAATCCTATAAAAAGGTGTATTTTATATAAATTGTTTGCTTTGGCGTTTCTACAGTTTTATGTAGAAGGATTTTGTATCTCTCTTACTTTTACTAGTTCCTTAAAAGTCATTCAGCATCAACAGGGATGCAAAGGTTATTCTCAGGAAATTCAAGATACAGGTACATTTAATGTGTGTAGCAGGATTTCTATGTTGGAAATGGGACGCACGTTGACTGTTTCTAAGACTAAAGTCGGAAAGCCAGATGTAACAGGGTTAATTCGTTGTACTTTTGAGTTATTTCTTGATGATTGTGTTTGATTAAATAAGAGTCATGGGACTTCTGACTTTCAGGCGTGGTTTGGAATAAAGTTTCGGAGAAGTCAAATTTTGTAACAAATAATTTAATTGTATTATCTGGATTACATTTTACTTGAACTTCCTTTCCTAGTAAATTGCAGGCCACCTCCAGCACATCGATAAATTCTTACTTTTTTTACAAAAACAGTTCCAATTATTACATGAAACCTCCCGATCCTGCATGATTATCCATCTCTCTCCAGATAACAGAACCTATCTACCAATATTATTGATTTTCCCTAACTATCGTTACTCCTATATTAATTTTGTGATTGGCCTATTTAATGCTACGTCAACACATTACGTCATACAATTATTACTACGGCCAATCACAAAAGTACATATATTTTTACACATTTTTATTTATAAATTTATAAATTTTTCACAGTTTTTCTAAACATAAATGGAAACTATTAATAATCATTTAAATCGTTTAATGTGATATATAAACACTGTGTTAAACATATGGTAACTTAATAAAAATTGTTAGAGCCATTTGGAAAAAAATGTTAATTTTGAATAAATAATATTTTCTATAATAAGTTAAGTCTGATAAGGGTAGATAATTTTGTAAATCTTCATGTGGCGGCCTTGGAAGATGCTATTCTAAACTAACAAGTTCCGTATTTAAAGAAATTTCCGTATTTATAGGTTATTCTGTTCACACACATGACTCGGGGATGTCAAAACATGTATTTTAAATGAAATCTTGGCATGGATTTTTTTATTGAAATGCAGTATTTCATGTCCCTGCTGCCAGGAGCCTATTACGGTAGGTATGGGATTGGCGATCTCGGGGTCCCGAGCCAAATTTAGGAAAACGTTTGAATTAATGGACTAAGTAAACGCAGAAGTTTATCTTCCTAAAATTAATTTAGTTTATATTCCACTGTCTCTCATTAGAGGTACAGGACCATATAACTAAAGCTATAAAGTAAAGAGATAATACAATAAATCTTGAGGAGTCAGTGTTAACGGCTCCCTCTTTATAATATATCAAGTCAAGTCAGTCTGTCCCCAGCTAGGCATCTAGTAGACAAGGTAATATTAAATATTTAAAACAAAATAACACTTCCTTCTGGTTCACAATATCTAAGGTATCCGTACTATATAAAAATACATTTAATCACTATTCTAACCATTATTACAGTAATACATATATGCAGGATCCTTTAAATGCAATTATCCAATACTTAAAAACAATCTCATGATTTGCAGTCACAGTAATTTTTCTACACCCTTCTTCTGAAAGTTTATCCTTCATTCTATTACACAACATATAAATCGATATAAGTATTTGTAGGAACTTTCTCATTTCAGGTTTCCTTGTAGGTACAGTGCAAGTAGGTTTTAAGCGACTGTCGAAACTTTTGACAGCAGGTCGTTATTCGATGGCTTTGAAAGGGGTTTTCTTTGCATGACAAGCACACTACAAAATTAATAGCACATTCCAATTTGAGCGGGATGTCTCAGCCGGTTTCGTCTGTTTACCGCATCCAGGAGGTCTGTGAGGTCCGTGGCCGATCTACCTTAACAATAGGCTTTTTCGGGGAGTTTCCCGGGTCGCCAGGGGAATGTGGGCAAGTTAATTATCTCACCCAAATTTTCTGTCCCTGAATTTCACCTCCATTATCATTTCTCATCATCTCTCAGCTGCTGGTGTCTTTCAGAGTAGAAGTATTTTCGAGCGTATTGGCGCAGCATGGCAGGATGATATGCTCCGGTTAACTGCCTGAGACCTCAGGTATGACAGTTGCCGGTATTAGATGTGGCCTAGTGGAACGTTTCAGGAAAGCATAGTGGGATGCCAGTTGTGCAAGTTTGCTGGAAGCTTTCCGAGCCCTGGCCTGTCGATCTCCAGCCTCCTGGCCTGCCGAGTGTGCCGATGCAATTGCACAAGATTGCCAGGTGTTTCCGAGTTCCGGCATGGTGGCCTGGTTGACTGTATCGGGCCACGGTACGTAAGATGCCGATTGTACAGGATTGCCGCGGAGTTTGAAACCTTTAACTGGTAAGGACTGCACTGTCCTGATGCCTTGGGGCCTGCCACCCTCTGTCACCTTACGCCTCATCCTTCCTCCCAGGGATGCTCACTTGGGGCACAGTTACAAAAGATCAGTTTAGTCGGTGTACCGAATCGGTTCTTTAGAATCCTATCCTATCCTGTTTGTGTCAGATATAACCACTTTAAAAAATCATATCAATAATTAGCAATACTATAAAACTGCACTAAAAGATACACATGATAAAATGATAAGCTTTAAGCAGACCTAAATTTTTGTTATAAGATTTTTTTCTGTCTCTTGCGGTTTTAATAGTTATGCAGAAATCATTCAGAACGAAGAGCATTTATAAAAAAAACAGTTATACTTTTCATTGTGGGTGAGAAGAGAGCTTGGACTATTATATGACAGAGCACACGGAATTAGCGGAGTGGAAAAATAAGTTATGGGAGGAAAAATGAGAAAAAATTGACAAAGAAACAGTACTCATGAGAATGCTGACAGGAAAAGGGAAAAAGATGAATAAAAACTTGGGGGAGGTTTCAAAAATGTAAAAGAGAAATGCAGTAGAAGGAAAAAGAGGAGCATAAGAGAACAGACAAGGCTGGAGAGAAGGAAGAGAGAGACAGAGTAAGGAAGAAGTACAAGTAAGACACCTCGAGATGAGCCAAAGACCAGGGAGCCAGGCAACCAGGGGGCCAAAGGGATAATGAACGGCTAGAATATAATTTGTACTAAGTGTAAGATAAGCAATAGAAATTTTGTAAAATAATGTAAATTATATAAATGGAAATAATAGTATATTCATATATTTTTAATTTTTGACAAAATACCTTAAAAATCCAAAAATTTTGTCAAAAATGTTATAACCAAGTTTTAGAAAATCAAAATTTTCAAAACATTTTACAATAAAATGTAGTTTTAGGAGGGAGATTTCTATAAAATGTTTATGTAGCATGGTCATTCCATTCGCTTCGTCTTCTATCCACCCAGTCACCTATTGCTTGAATGTTTAATTGCTTTCTAATATCTTCACTTCTTACTTTATCTCTTCTTGTTCATCCTATAATTTTTTGTTAAGACGTTCATTTCATTTGTCTCTAAAATCTGTTTCGTCTTTGAACTGTCCGCTCTTACTTCACATGCATAGGTGGATATTGGGCGCATTACCGCTTTATAGATTCTAGTCTTGGTTTCTTTATTTAAATATTTGTTTTTCCATATAATATCATTTATGCAGCCTGCAATTCTCGCTGCTTTATTCCCTTGATATGTAACTTCATTCTGCAGTGCTCCCCAACTATTTAACTCAACACCCAGGTACCTTATTTTCATTACCTGTTCTATTATTTTCCTCTCTAGTTCCAAACTTATAATGCCAAGTTTGATATTTAACCGACTTTTTTATTTATGCTCGTCACAAAGTGTGAACCTAGCCTGTTCCAATCACACATTGATTATTATATATTTCAATTCTTTTTTACGGTTTCCAGTACACCTGGGACTTGATTCTTGTTGATATATCACACACATCGTTCAAGTTCAATGCCTGAATATACTTTCGAAATCGTTTCTTTCTGCCTGCTTCTTTCTGTCCTCTCCTTTCTTGAAGCACTTCAATGGGACAAATGAGTAACGAGCGACCAAAGTTCCCTTTGCTCTCTGCATCAGCAATCTTTGGAGGACTAAGCCAGTTTACCAATATTCTTAGTGCAGATTAAAGTTCCTAAATCGATGCCAAAGTTTCCTAAATTTTGCAGCTCTTTCGCGTATTTTTTTCTACTAAATATATTCGTTGTGCCCATACCAACATTGTAAAGGGAAAAAATTTAAGTATCAAAAAAAGGCAAGGATTTTATTAGTTGTCTGACAAATGGGTATAGTTGCGTGAGAAGCTCGCTGGTGTAGCATTATTCGGCTTAGAGAGGTCAGAGAAGGTGGGAATATAGTATAGTACAGTCTGGCCATCAAAACTTCATCACAGCATACTTAAAACGACATATATATTTCTTATGAAATCGATAATCTACAAAATGCTTCCTTCTACCTTCAAAACGGATTGTATCTTTAACAATTTTCATCACTTTACGTACTATAGGATATAGTAATATAGTATAGTACAGTCTGGTCATGAAAATTTCACCACAGCGTACCTAATACGACTTATATATTTCTTATGAAATCGATATTCTTCAAAATGCTTCCTTCTACCTTCAAAACGGATTCTCTCTTTAAGAATGTCCATTAGGTTACGTACTATAGGATATAGTAATATAGTATAGTACAGTCTGGCCATGAAAATTTCACCACGGCGTACCTAACACGAGATATATGTTTCTTATGAAATCGATATTCTACATATTCTTCAAAATGCTTCCTTCTACCATCAAAACGGATTCTCTCTTTAATAATGTCCATTAGGTTACGTACTATAGGATATAGTAATATAGTATAGTACAGTCTGGCCATGAAAACTTCACCACAGCGTACCTAACACGAGATATATATTTCTTATGAAATCGATATTCTACATATTCTACAAAATGCTTCCTTCTACCATCAGAACGGATTGTCTCTTTAACAATGTCCATCAGTTTACGTACTATAGGAATTTCTCCTCTCTTTGCAATCCTCGAGAAATGTTCTCTGCCCAAAACATTTTTCAAATTCATCGAGTTCGAACCTTTTTTTAATTTGAGCGATGTGCATCAGGGATTGAGAGTTTTTCTCCTTTACGCTTTGAATTATGGACCTCTCTCAGTATATTATATACAGTTCGTTCACTTTTCCCCACGGCCATTGCTACCCTTTTATGGTTTATTTATCGAAATAATTGGACTTTTACTGTACAAAACTGTAACACTTTGAATATTATTCATTTTGTACTCTGTGAGTCTGCAACTTCGCGGGGTGGTATTTATATTCTGACTTCTTTGGAATCCACCCAATGTAACAGACTGAAACGCTACATTTCACTATTGCGAACGGTACAGGGAATGGTGACGTAATATCAATTATCTGTTTGTTTTTATGCAAGCTTCCACTGTTGGCCGACTTCGTTCATTCTTCAGATACTTTGTCCATAGGTGGCAGTAATGTAACATCAGCAAACGTAAGACCCAGTTTGGGATTTAAAAAGTAATGCAAATGTGTATGCACCTCTGAACTACTTTCATTCTAATTCTATAAATGTGCCATTGGATATTAAAGCTAACTAATGGTCCTAGTTCAGAAGCATTTGCTTTGTCTTCTCTGTATTTAAGCTGTAAACAGGTTCGTTAATGAGACACAGTAAATATATATGCATTAAAAAGATACAAGCCAGTATTTTATACAGTTATAGGGTAGACACATAGGGGAACACCTTGTCTACTCGACTACACAGCTCTGTATTGGCTAACACCCCCCCTCCAGTAGGAGAATTAGTGTGAACATTGCAAAATGAGGAGACAGATGTCCTTAACAAGTGCTAAGAACCTTTCTTCCCTGAGCCTGGAACGCTAGCCAGCCCAAGAACAATATTTACAATGTGTAAGCATCCGCGCCATTTGTCCCACATCATCATACACCACGAGCCTGAAACGGACCTAAAACATAACGAAATGTAATGTGGAAAGTGGTGAAATTAAGCAGCCCAGCATTCACGTTAAGTGACAAGGTAAAACTGTGAATAACCCAAGTCAAGTGCACGGGGATCGAACACACGAACCACGAATGTCAGTCGTAGCTATCAAAGTGTCACATCAGCTTTCAGGTAATCATAAATGTACTAAATAAATAGGTATTTAAACTGAAATCGAAGTCATTGCTAAATAAAACACCAAATAATTTAAATTACTATGAAGGTTGTTAACCTGTCCGGTAGTATTTTATAGTAACTAGAATATTTTTCTCGATGGCCGCCTTCTACTCCCTCCCCCTAAACAGTCCGAGCTTGGTGGTTTGGCTCATTGAAAATCGAGTGAGATGGTCATCGGCAAGACTCTCATTCTGGAGGTCCCGGGTTTTATCCCTGTTGCTGTCCTCTATAATCATATGTGTTGAGGACAACGCAAATGCTAGAGTTGTTTTCTTCCTATACGGCCCTCCTTTCTCCCAATACCTCCCATTTGGCCTCCTTTCACATTACAGATTGACTCCGGGGCTGAGTATCAGTCGACAATAGGTAGATGGTGCAGAGGTTTGAGATTTGGAACTTCTCCGCACCATCAGTGTAGCTGTACGAGCCTCCACTGCCATCTGAGGTTTACCGCTTCTCGCTGGATGGGATTTCTGAGCTATCCTCAATGGTTTGGGCGGATTGTTGCCGGATGTCATCCACGTCGGTGATAACGCAGAAGTAATATCAGCGCATGTCATTGCCATGTTCACAAAATGTTAACAGTCTATTAGATCTGGGGAGAAGAGAAGATAATTTTACTTTAATGTAACGGTTACTGAAGTAGCTGAGCAAAGTAACCATTACCCAGTAACGGCTATCAAGTAACGAGCACAATAAATAGTTATCCGGTTTACAGTTACAGTTTCTGAGTGACATATTGGCATATGGATTATTATAAGGAAGTGGCTGCCTCTTGTAGCTACGTACAAGAGATCGATAGTCGCTTGTGAATCTAATACCATTTTAAGTCAAATGTCTACTAAGTTTCGCTTTCTCTGTATAAGTACATAATATACTAACACGCGCTCCAGGTCAGTGACTGGCTGATGTGACGTAGTAGGAAGAAGATTGCCGTGAGGAATAAACACGCGTCAAGGACAGCTAATGTCAAGAGGCGAGTCGTATTATTTCTACGCAAAATGAGCTTTCGCGCTGGCAATTCCAGGACTTCCAATTCTAGAAGTATCATCGCGCCCGGCAGCTATATAAAAGCGGAAACAAGAAATGAAATGTGTAGTGTTTAACGCCCGCTTTTACTACGTACGGCACCGCAGGCGGTGACACTGAGATACATGAGATGAAGATGAGGCACCGGTGGAATTAGATGGCGGGGGAAACCGGAGGTGCCGGAGAAAACCCGCCCCAACGCCGTGTTGTTCACAACAAATCTCACTTTGCAGTCGCCTGGGATCGAACCCGGGCCGCCTTGGTGAGAGCGGAAACAAGGCCGACAGTATTCAGTTGAAGGCTCTGATGATGTTTTTGTCTTCAGAGCCTTCAGCCCCTTACAAAGACAATTTTGTCTCACACAAAAGTGGTGTCGGCGTTGGCGGATGTCCGTTAACCCGAACAAAAGCCACGCCATACTTTTTACAAAGCGCCACAACTCCGCATACTGCCCCAACTTCAGCTTCCGAGGCCGAAGGATAGAGTAGACAAACTGTCAAGTACCTCGGAGTCCAACTGGACAGAGGTTTAACTTTCCGCCAGTACATCAGAGACCTCTCGGCGAGGGTGCAGGGAGCAATTGCATCCCTGTATCCAATGCTGGGGTCGAACTCGATGCTAGTCAGTCAGTCAGTCAGTCAGTCAGTCAGTCAGTCAGTCAGTCATTCAGTCAGTCAGTCAGTCAGTCAGTCAGTCAGTCAGTCAGTCAGTCAGTCAGTCAGTCAGTCAGTCAGTCAGTCAGTCAGTCAGTCAGTCAGTCAGTCAGTCAGTCAGTCAGTCAGTCAGTCAGTCAGTCAGTCAGTCAGTCAGTCAGTCAGTCAGTCAGTCAGTCAGTCAGTCAGTCAGTCAGTCAGTCAGTCAGTCAGTCAGTCAGTCAGTCAGTCAGTCAGTCAGTCAGTCAGTCAGTCAGTCAGTCAGTCAGTCAGTCAGTCAGTCAGTCAGTCAGTCAGTCAGTCAGTCAGTCAGTCAGTCAGTCAGTCAGTCAGTCAGTCAGTCAGTCAGTCAGTCAGTCAGTCAGTCAGTCAGTCAGTCAGTCAGTCAGTCAGTCAGTCAGTCAGTCAGTCAGTCAGTCAGTCAGTCAGTCAGTCAGTCAGTCAGTCAGTCAGTCAGTCAGTCAGACAGTCAGTCCGTCAGTCCGTCAGTCAGTCCGTCAGTCAGTCCGTCAGTCAGCCAGTCAGTCAGTCCGTCAGTCAGCCAGTCAGTCAGTCAGTCAGTCAGTCAGTCAGTCAGACAGTCAGTCCGTCAGTCCGTCAGTCAGTCCGTCAGTCAGTCCGTCAGTCAGCCAGTCAGTCAGTCAGTCAGTCGGTCGGTCGTTCGGTTTGTCGGTCGGTCAGTCGGTTGGTCGGTCAGTCGGTGGGTCAGTCGGTCAGTCGGTGGGTCAGTCGGTCAGTCGGTGGGTCAGTCGGTCAGTCAGTCAGTCAGTCACAGTGAGTCGAGCAGCGGCGAGTTCTACAGTGAGAGCAAAGTGGTGCTTCTAGCCAAGTGTGGTACATTCCAAGCTCCGTGATAGAAGTCCGCAGACCGTATAACGGAAAGGAATATTCACGAGTCAGTAAGTGGCTAAGGATAAGGGATCGCTGAGCTGTGTTCCCGGCAGCGAAGGAGTTTACCTGTGAATATCGGAGTTATGTTGTGTAGCTCCGGTGGACCTATGTGTAGGCTCATAAAGGGTGCATGATACACTGACTTAAAGGAACATTGTAGAGAGGTTTGGTATTTCTGTAAAAGTAAGGCTGATTATACTTTAGCACTGAGCTAATGATTTAGTGAAAATAAAATAGTTTTGAAGCAAACATTTTGAATCATTTGTGACAATACTGAAACATAATTACCTTGTGAGTAAGGGTTACTTACAAACGTTAACCACTGCAACTGCCTGAGCTACTGTTGTCACATCCTTACCGTATATAAACCATAAATCTAATTATGAAAGAGTTGTCTTTGTCGCGGTAGAGTAAAAAGGTGAACCTCTCAAAATGGTATAATTTCCAGAAGTGTTTCCCAATAATTCTTCCACGTAAGTTAAAGCGCCGTATTGCCTAAAGATATGAGTCACAATTTCTCGATCCAGCTGGCACAGTGCCTCGCAAAATTTTAAAGTCAGTTCTTAAAAATTGGCTCCTGTTAACTCCTTATGGACTTACGACGTAAAACTCCATTGAGCAGTCACTTATCCCGCCTGAGATTCTTGTTGTAACTTAAACTGAAGCTTACATTACATCAATTACAAACCGTTCTATTTGTACTGGATATTACAGATACATTACAATAGAGAGGAACACTTCGTGACCTACTTAGATGTCCAGGAGGAAGCGCTGAAATAAATCAACCAGACGACGCTATAGACCGCAAGCAGTCCGAGCATTGATGTTCCAGGCTCGAACATCTGCCCCACATGCAGGAGTTGCCTAAAGAAAATCACGAATGACCCGTTCACAAAGCTGACCTTTGGTGTCCAGGGGAGTAGTCCTTTGAGCATCCGCCTCTCTAGGTACGCGGTAGCGCGTCTGCCTTACGTTCAAGAGATCCCGAGTTAGAAAGTCGGTTAGGGTAAATTGCCTGCTTAAGATTCTTTTAAATGTGCAGTATTAAAACGCCCGCTTTTACTACATACGACACCGCAGGCGATGACACTGGTGATACATGAGATGAAGATGGAGCACCGGTGGAATGAGATGGCGGGGGAAACCGGAGATCCCGGAGAAAATCCAACCCAGCGCCGTGTTGTTCACCACAAATCTCACTTTGCGGTCACCTGGGATCGAACCCGGGCCGCCTTGGTGAGAGCCAAGCGGTCTAACCACTGAGCTACGGCGCGGACAAGAGTTCTTTTAAGGCTTTTCCTTATCCTGAAAGATGACTATTGGGAACTCTAAGCACTATGCATCCTGGACTAATATGAACATCATGTCATTCATTGTCGACATGACTGAACTTTTTTTTTGTAATTTTATGTCCTCCAACGTTAAGTCATATCGGACGGTAAATGAAATGAGTGAAATGATGCTCAAATGTGTCCAGGGTCCAAGGAGCTTAAAGCTACCCGACATTCGTCTTTCAGGATAAGGGAAAACTCCGGAAAAACCTTAGGTAACTCACCATAACCGAGACTCGAACTCGGAGCCTCTTGAACGTGAAGCAGACATGCTACCATCTACGTTACCGAGGCGGGCAAACTCAACGTTGGTTTTCCTTTATCCTGAAGCATGAATCTCTGGTAACCCTAAGCTTTATGTATCCTGGACTCATTTGAACATAATTTCATTCATATTCCTGTATGAATTAACGTTAGATGACGTAAATTTTAAAAATCCTTTGAGAAAGCAACCGCGCCATTTGCCTGGCTGTATCATTTGCCACTAAATCTAGAAGACCCTACCTGAAGGATGAGAAGGGAACGAAAATGATGAAAGAAAATCGTGATAGATGAAATACCACCCAGCATTCATCTACCGACAAGGAAAACCACGAAAAAATAGGTAAAAATGGGTGGTGGGGAAAATCAAACCCAGAACCTACCACATGTTGCATGGGGCCATTTCACTTGGTACATAACGAGTAACTTCATATAAATATGTTAATGAGAGTTTTCTAAAAAGAAATCTACATTTATGGACGCTATTTAACTGCTGTAGTCCTCAACGTCGCATTATATATTAGTCGTGAAATACCGATTAATTATTTTATTAATTATTAATTCTTTATTAGGCTTAAGATTCTCGCACCTAGCTTTATTTTCCATCCAGAGGAAGCCAGGCTAAACATTTTTTGGCATGTTTGGCCTATCGAATGCGGGTCACAGATGAAAGCGCCTGAGCCATCCCGCTCAGTTGTTTCTGCTATTATTTGTTAAGGTTCAATGGATGAAATGTGAGAAATGATTTCCAATTGAGCCCGGGGTCCAAAAAGTTTAGTGGTAGCCAGCATTCATGTTTCAGGGGAAAATCTGGAGAAAAAAGAATTTTCCGCATAACTCATTCTATCTGAGATTAGAACTAACAATTGAATGTGAGGACGGATGGAAAAAGTTTTGAACTAGCTATGTGTGTTACGTGAACAGTAACCCAGCGAGATTGCTGAGCAATAACATATGAGGCTTAGGTATCAGGTTGATTCGACTGTCCTACCTAACATTGCTTTTTCGATGATTTCCCTGGTCGGTAGGCTAATTAGGGGACTTTTATTTATCTTGCACGATTTCCTGCTCTTCAGTTTCTTTTTATTCCGCTTCCTTGTGTACCAGGTGTACCATTTTGCGGATGCCTGCTCATAAAATGTATAGTGTCTAGTTCTAGTAGTAATACGGATCTTATAGCCAGGAACTACGAGGGCTGTTCAATAAAGAATTATCTTAATTTTTTACGGTCATTATTTTTCCCACTAAAATTAAATCTTACTATATTCTTTTAGCTTAATGTGAAACAAACACGTCGTAGTAGTTTCATTGTTGGTACTCCTGGTTGCCACCTGTGCGAACCAGGCAAGTTCAGACATGTTCAGTATCGCCTACCGCTGCAATGGAGGTAACATACTATCACCCGAACGTCGGAACTCCCGATAGAACCGGCCGGCAGTAGGGCCAGCCGGGAAGCAATGAGGCCACACCTACCCATTTGTCTCGTGTCACTAACTGAAGGGATGATTATGAGAGCGGCACGAGCCCTTTACCGTCTCTTTCCCCTCCCACCAGACGTCTGGAATGGGTACTTGGCATTTGAATCCATTATGAAGTATTTGACAGTTCAAATGAACTATAAATAACTCGGAAATGGCTATTGCGACCATAAAAATAATTAGACTTAATTATTACGAGATATATTCAGATTTTAGTCTGTCACTTACAAATTTTAAAACTCATTTAGAATGAAAGAGCCTCACAATTGTTTAATTTGTCTGTAAATATCTTACATATAAGACACTTTAATCAAAATCTTTAGAGGAACTTTTGAAATAAAAGATAGCGAAAATATTTCTACACAGAAATACTTTTGAGTTGGGAAGGTTTTCTTTTAAAGTCTTCGTGTCGTATCTCTTTAAGAGAATAAATTCAAATGCCAAGTTTAGTACTTGCACGACATTTCATACTGGAGTTAAGCGCGCGTGTTCACATTCAAGAGGTCCCGAGTTCGAGTCTCGGTCAAAACAGGGTGCTTTGTACATCTACAAATGCTCCATGGTTCGTCAGACACCAACAACTTCACCACGAGTTTGGTCTTCTACCCGTTCGCCAGTATATCCGACGGCTGGCAGGACCTTTCTTTTACCACCTCCAGCAGGTCCCTGGAGCTGTTACCTACAATCTCGACGCTCGCACTCGCCAACCAACTCGCCCCAAACGCAGACTGCCACAAGATCTCCTCCTGAGTGACCTCTCAAGCACAGACGACCCAGACGAGTGATTTTTAAATTCAGACTTATTTATGTGTTTATTTACTCAATTTGTGTCACAATTATCCTACCAAATTTAATTAGAGGAATCGTTCACGGCTACTTCAATTGCTGTGTGTTCTGTTATTATGTTTTTCTATCACATACATCTGTAAAGCGTAATTGCTGATCGATGAATAATAAATTAAAAAACAATAGTCTTGTTCAGGGCGAGTGAATTGGATAAGACTTTACCAGGGTTTTTTACATTAGCCTGAAAGATGAATGTCGGGTAACTCTAACCTTTAAGGACTCTGGCCTCATTTGAACACCATTTCGTCCATTTCATTCACTGTACGACATGTCTTATCGTTTTTTATCCAGATTTATTGAACCCTATTTTACACAGTGGTATATTAGGATTAGAGTTGATACATAAAAATAGAAAATTTTAACAAAAATATTTTAAATACTAGATGGAAGAAATGATGTTGTAATCTAATGCATATTAATTTAAACTATTTCATACGTTTAAACACTGTGTTTATAAACATCATGAAGTACTTATACTGTTGTTGCTTCATTAGAAAAATGTGGGCGGAGCAGAGAATTAAGTTCCTAGAGAGTCTAGCTTGAATATCAATTCTTGTCTCTCTCTCCAGAAAATGGGACAACAGAAAAGGAGATGAACCACAGTTTGAAATTCTTCACCACACATGCACTTGGGGTTAGATGTTAAGTGAAAGCGTGATAAGTATTCACCAGATTTACCGTGTCCACTTAAAAATTGTGTCAAAACAAAATTTGGTACAAGAGTTACACATTTTCTTCTGTCATATACACTAGGGAAAAATTATGTCTTTGTTAAACTTCCATTTGGTGTCGTTAGCCATAGTTGGATCCATTCTTCAAGAATATGTTGCTGTATTATTCTCCTTACATTTGAAATAGGACATAAAGGGTATGTCACAGGAAGATTGGATTCTGCAGCCTTCTTAGCCAAGCAATCAGCTCTCTCGTTACCTAAAATTCCACTGTGTCCTTTAAGACATCCCATGTAAATATGTCCTGGATGATTTTGAAGAAAGGTTCTGATTTAATGTGCTAATGAATTTAAATTGTATTTATCATTAATAGCGAGTAGAGCTGATTGTGAATCACTAAGAATACGAGCACTGCTCCCTTTAACAGTACACCATTTTATAGCTTCTTTAATTGCTAAGAGCTCCGACTGGAATACAGAACATTCAGGTGACAATTTAAACATGGAGTGAGTTAGTTCCGTTTGGTTTTCGTAAACAAAAGCACATCCAACTGCAGATATATTATCTTTAAATTGGAAACGCGAACCGCCTGTATATATGTAATAATCATGAAAACTACATATTTCCTTTAATCAGGTTACAAAACTTGATGGGTGTCCTGTTGTGGTAGGATGCTCCGGGATTTGTAGTTTTAAGTGAGACAGATAAGACGCACATTCACGTTCATGTCTTAAATTCGTAATAGTTGCTGTTGATAAACCAGTGAGAGCCAAAGGTTCGATGTTAGCTATAATGACTTAACATAGGAGGACTTAAATTTAAAAAACAAACCGCAGCACGCTCATGTAAACGCACAAATAGTCTTTCATTTTCTGTACCACCTACAGTGTAGTTAGGCTATTACAGTAGCCAGCATCTCAATGCACAGGTGCATAGTAGGTCGTGCAAGTTTACCCGTTGCACGCCGAAATAGTCTACCGTGCACTCCGTAGCCTTCAGAGCAGTGGGGAATGCCGATCTTGCAATTTAAATGCACAATTGACTGTGCAAAAATAATAATCGAATTGTAATATGAAGGATATCATTGTTATATAAATTGTTTTAATTGTTTCTTTCTTTATCATTCAACTATGTACCTTTATTTTAATAAAAAAAACAAATGAACAATAAATTGATAGTTTAATCAAAATTAAAATAATCGACAATCCACTTACAATACAGCGGTATTAAATAACAGCTCGAAGAAGAAAAGCAATAAGCATAACTATTACTCAGAAATGGAACCTAGTTTTCTAGATTTTTGTTGTCTCTTGATACACTAGTTTTTCAAAATGAGGTATCAATGTTTGCGCAGCAGCTAGTCCAAGCTGACATTTTAAGTTATGATCCGACAGTTGAATTCTGCAGCAGTTTTTGTTTAATTTCATTAGCTAAAGGAATTATTCGCATGTGTGCGTGCGTGCTGGCGCGTGGTTCCGAACATACTCAGAAAACGAGCGGCATTTCTATGTAGTCGAGGAAATGTATTTCTTGGAAAATGTGAATAGCAATCACTCAAACTAATTCTATTTTGGATTTTTTTTTCATTTGTCGATTGTATTGCAAATCAGTAAGTTCATGTTGCAATTCAGATGGAACATTATCAACATCTGTAGGCCGCGCAGTGGCTTAGTGGTTAGACCACTTGGCTCTCACCAAGGCGGCCCAGGTTCGATCCCGGGCGACCGCAAAGTGAAAATTGTGGTGGACAACACTGCGCTGGGGCGGGTTTTCTCCGGGACCTCCGGTTTCCCCCGCCATCTCATTCCACCGGTGCTCCATCTTCATCTCATGTATCATCAGTGTCACCGCCTACGGTGCCGTATGTAGTAAAAGCGGGCGTTAAACACTACACATTTCAACATCTGTAGAGTAAGGCTCAGCAAATATTTGGAAAATTGGCTCTAATTGCACCACGTCTTGAAAACTTTTCTGAAATTCTTTATTCAACTCTCTTAATATTTGGACATATTCTTGCAAGTCCATGACCTGAACAAACTGCTGAACTGTTGAGAGCTTTGGGAAATGTACCAAGTTCTTTGAGGTTAACTGCCTTTCCCATAAGGATAGTTTAATTTTGAATGCTCTAATACTATCACTTTCTATAAAAAAGAAACACTGTTCCAATGAAGGCATAAGTGAAGGAGTAGATGTCCTAAGTGTCGCATTACATTCTCCAACCGACATTATGTTTACGAAAACAAACCGCAAGAGACGGGACAACACTGCTCTCCATTTCCACGTCTTGTCTCAAATTGAAGTCGCATGACACTCGTTGCAGTGCACAGTGCTACATCATTTGCTCTAGCACTAAACTGATCCACTTGGTGACCACTGGGCTGTTACACTGGATTGGATTATCCTACGGAGGGGACTTGGCACGAGACAGACTTCGTCTACTGTACCTAACCCCCAAGTGGGGCATCCCCAAGAGAAACGATGATATCAGAGGAGACAGAGGGCGGCTGTCCCAAAGAGTCACGATATTGTAGAGGGCAGGTTCCATGCTATTGACCAGTTGGAAGCTCTCCGGTAGGCCAGTACAACCGATATCCCCAACCACCGTGATCCTCAAACGCCCCACTAAGACGGCCCGGAGACCGGAGAACGTCCTACCGGAGGAGGAAGTGTTTATCATATCATCCTGCCATGCAGCACCGAGACACTTCTACTCTGAAAGAGACCACCATACGATATGATGTGAAATGATATTCGGTGGATGTAATTAACCTACCCAACATTCGCCTGGCGTTCCGATAAAACTACAAGAAAAACATGGTTCTGGTAGGCCGGCCACGAGAATCGAACCCAGGCCTCCCGAATGCGGGCCACAGAGTAAACCGCCTGATCCATCCACCTCGGTGGGTATTACATTTAGTTTTGACGTCTACTGAATTGATGAGGATTTTTAGAAGTGGTTCAGGTGTGTATGTGACAGGATTTTGAATTTTCTAGAAATCTCCCATGAATACCCCTTCATTTTGATCCACTTTTCTAAACCCAGTAAGCGGCAAGAAGTAGCAAAAAGCTTACCAGAGACAAAAATTATCTCGTTCAAGCACAAAATTGTTTTGTTTGTTTTTGTTTTTGCTTTGATTTTTGTTTTTTGTTTTTTTAGACAACTACTTTCGAGATATTCATTATTATGGTTTTGGATTTTCAGATTCTTGCAGTTACCTCAATTTCTTTTTTAAGTCACGTCTTCCAAAGTTAAGTCATATCGGACGATGAATTAATATGTGAAACGATGCTCAAACGAGTCCAGGGTCCACGTAACTTAGACTTACCCAACATTCATATTTCAGGATAAACGAAAACTCGAAAAAAGACCTTATATAGTTAACTCACCCTGACCAAGATTCAAACTCGAGATCTCTTGGACGTGAGGCAGACACGATACCACCTACCGTGAGTATATTCTTTTCTCAGCTGTGTTTTGCTTATTGTTTGTTTTCTTTTTCTTTTTTTACTATCTTGACTATGCAAAGAGTGGAATGTCAAAGCCATCGCATAGCGACGAGCTCTTAAAGGATTTGGCTATCGCTTAAGCCTAGTGTTTTCTGATATTCTCATTGTACTCACAAGGAAATGTGTAATAAAACTATTTTTACAAACGCCTGTCTCGATTAACGTGAAGTAGATAGAAGAACAGACATTTTTAGGAACACTTCGTACAAGAGTGAGTAGATTTAAGACATGTGAGTGCACACAATTATTTTTAATTCTGGCAGCATCAAAACGTACATCTTAACTATATGACACAATCATATTTTTGGCTGCAATGAAGCACTACTTACATGTGAAGAAGGATTTCCTATTCGTAGTTAATTTCTCTCCAACGTATGCGACCACACGTTCGGGCACCATATGAAGCAGGATTTCTATGTTGGAGATGAGATGGACGTTGACTGTTTCGAAAACCCAAGTCGGGAAGCCAGATATAACAGGGTTACTTCGTTCTATTTTGAGTTGTTTCTTGATGATTGAGTTTCATTAAAAAAGATACATGAGATCTCTCGTTTTCAGGTATGGTTTCGAGTGAAGTAAATAAAATTTTGGAGAAGTTCAATTTCGTAATATATATTGTGACTTTGTGGGTTCGTGAAATTAAAAGTCCAATTGCACAAACTCAAAATGTTCTTTATTTCCACCGAATTACAGTTGGAACACTTGCGATTCCATAGAGTTACGTAGCGCACAACAATTACAATCCACCAGTTCGTCTGTCACAGGTCCACTTCACACTCACAATTACGTACAACTCCTCTGATACACGTACACCGTCTTCCAGTCCGTTCGCTAACTCGGCATTCTTCACGGCTGCTCGCCAAGAACTGAACTCTCTTCCAGCCCGGCGCGTCGCTTATATAAGACCAACTGACTTATCTAGAATGTTCGGGGTTAGATGTAATATCCCGACTGTTCCAGACGTCAGGGGGAGGGGACGGAGGCGGCCGGGAACCAGTGACATTTTCCTAACCATCCCCTCAGTTGGTGACACGAGATAAATGGGTAGGCGTTGTCTGAATGCCTCCTATTCCCTACTCAGCTGTCAGCTGGCTGTGCCAGCCGATAATTAGGTGACTATATATAAAGCTGGATTACATTTTACTCGAACTTTCTTACCTAGTCAATCATTGCAGGTTACCTCCAGCATGTCGATAAATCCTTACTTACTTAATGGATAGCTTTTGTTAATTACACACATTCCTCACTCCTGCATATCCGCTCGTCACTATCAGGATTACAGAATATCTCCTTATGAAGATTATTGATTTTCCCTTACCATGCAAAACTTTTCATCTTCTCACATCAAGCAAGATTATTGATTTTCTTTTCTCTAGCAACCGTTCATCATTTTTTCATATTGTCCTTACATGGCCCACTAATACTGAGATCAGTAAACAAAACTCATTTCAAACAAAACACTACCGTTACACTTGTGACTGTTAAGTGAATACTGTGCATAGGAATTAATAATTTGTAGAATAGATATGTAACCAGAACGGTAGGATGTACCAAAGTAGATGTTCTTTGACCACAAAGTGGCCTAACACACGCCGAACGACCTATCGAGGCCTTTAACAAGAGGTTATTTGTATTTTGTGCATGCTCTCCCGCAATTACGGTATCCTACGGAAGGAATCAACAAACAGTTGAAGTTTACGCAACTCTCACACTAGTCGAAACTTCTAGCACCTTCGGGCTAATCTACTTCCGACTCTTTTGGCTTTCCGTTGCCAAGTTTATTACTATAATTTGTGAGTGCAATGCTTATCTCAAGGTGCTCTCAGTCCATGACCACATTCTCACTAAACAGCATGCAGTTGGTGTACGAAAAAGCTTCATTTGATGGAAATGCTCTGCCAGACAGTGATGTCGCGTTATCCTCCGGAATGCGGCCACAGTTTCTCTCCGTGGTAGCTCTGGTATTGCTCTTCTCTTTGGGAGTAGATACATCCACTGTTTTCATATAAAATTGTATTCCCTGTGTCTGATATTTCCAGCTTGAACGAAGATTTTATTTTGAGTTTTGGTGAAGGAAAAAATAAAGATGTCTCGCAATTTATGATTTTGGAACCTTTTTTTTGGCCAAGTAATCTGCTTCTTCATTCCGATTTACCCCAGTTTGGGGGGAGATCCACTGGAAGGCTATTTAACTACCCAAACGTTTTAATTCTGCAAGAATACTCCTAATTTCAATTACTGTTGAATTTATTGCATATTTAGTGTTTGTTATTGCTTGAATTGCCGAACTTGAATCACAAAATAAAACTGCTTGTTTAACTGAATGTTCTTAAACATAGTTGAGAGGGTGCAATATATATATATATATTGCCTCTATTTCTCCATCGAAATTTGTTTTCATTTTCCCAGCTGACTGACCTCGCGCTGGCCTAACACGGCGTTGAGGAGCATCCCCTGGGTGGCGGATAGGGGAATGGTCCAACTAACTTCAGTTCTCCCGGCTAGGTTCGATATGGACCCGCTGACCAAAATTGTGCGGTCCTCCATTCATACTGGAGTTGTGAGTTGGTGATGTAACCACCTAAACATTAAAAAGAATGCCACTGAAAACGGTTACAGTTTTGCTGAAGATCGTTAAGTCTATCTCCCCCTCTCTGCTCTCCTCTCCTCTCTATCATCTCTCTCTCATACATACACACACAAAACAACTTAAAGCCCGCCTCGGTAGCGTAGATAGTAGCGTGTCTACCTTACTTTCGAGGGGTCCCGCGTTCAAATCTCAGCCAGGAAGAGTTACCTGGACAAGGATTTTCCAATGTTTTCCCTTGTCCTTAAAGGCGAATGTCAGATAGCTCTAAGCTCCATGGATCCTGGACAAATTTGAGCATTATTTCACCCATTTCATTCATCGTCCGACATGATTTAACATTGGAGGACGTAAAATTACAAAGAAACAACTTAAAAATAACGTTTAATGTTACAATTTAAAGCTTCACAGACCTAAGGAACTGAAATTGCAAATAGGTGTCTTTATTGCGGCGAATAATCCTTGCACACTTAGTTTTAAAAAATAGTAACACAGTTACTTCGGAATTCAGGAACCACCACTTATTTGTTTATGGATGCTCTTTAACTGCTTTGAATCAAGCGTTTCCTCAATACTGGGCGTTAAAGACCGATTAATTTTACTCATAGGTCACTTTATAAGGCTTGAAGATCATACACACATGAGACAACTACCCTAATGGCGACTTACGACCTGTAAGTACTTTAAGGCCCGGGCTTTATAGTTAACCACTATTAGGTCAATTAATGGAAATTAATTATTCTTTCACACTGGCCGTGTGTAGGCTAAATTGTGGAGACGTAGAATCAGACTGAAAAATGCAATGCCATAGCCGGGGTTTGAACCACGGATCTTCTGGTTTCCGTCCAACCGCACTACCATTGTGCTACTATGGCCAACGAGAACTCCTAAGTGGTTTACCGGAAAAATACGAGTCAGTTGGAGAATTTAATGTCATATCGGCACGTTGAATTTTTCAGTCTGACTCTAGGTTTCCACAATTTAGCCTACACACGGCCAGTGTGAAAGAATAATTAATCTCCATTAATTGACCTAATAGTGGTTAACTATTTAGCCCGGGCCTTAAAGTACTTAAATATAGTAGGTCGCCATTAAGATAGTTGTTTCATGTGTTTATGAGAACTCCTAAATGGTTTACCGGGAAATTACGAGTCAGTTGGAGAATTTAATGACATATCGGCACGTTGGTCATAGTAGCACAATGGTAGTGCGGCTGGACGGAAACCAGAAGATCCGTGGTTCAAATCCCGGCTATGGCATTGAATTTTTCAGTCTGACTCTACGTTTCCACAATTTAGCCTACACATGGCCAGTGTGAAAGAATATTACGATTATCTGTGAACGCCCCGTGGTACATCCGGATTTCACAGCTGCATAGAGAATTGGACATGGTCAGCATTAATGAGTACATCTCTACAACGACAAGCAGATTATTTGCTCACCTTACTTATATATCAGGTACTTTATTCTTCCAACTGGGACGTCGCCTTGATGCTGCACCAAGACTGAAGGCACCTGTCTACCCTCTGTCGTGTAATAAAACGATGCATTTTTGTTTTTCTTGCGAAATCGATATCCCATGCCTTTAAGTACTCTCCAGAATGTGTGCTTCTACCATCAAAATGGATGTTTCCTTTCACAAAATTCATTAGTTTACCTACTTAGGAATTTACCTTCTCTGTTCGTAAAACTCAAGAAAAGTTGTGTGCACAACACATTTTTCAAACTCATCGAGTTGGAACTTTTTTGGATGTGGAAGCTCTCTACCAGGTCTTGAAAGTTTTTCTCTCATACTTTTTGAATGTTGAACCTCTTTCACTATATAATGCGCAGTTCGTTCATTTTTCTCCACTGCTGTTGCTGTCCTTTTTACCCCTATCATTACTTAGCACAATAATCAGACCATGAGGTTTCTCTTCTTTACAAAACTTTAACACATTGAGTATTCATTTTCTACTTTGTGAGCTTATGACTTCGGGCGTTGATGTTTGCATTTGGAATTGATTGGAACCCGTCCATTGTGAGAGATTCAACTGCTGCATTTAAGTATCGCAGAAAAGTACAGGAAATGGTGACAATATTGTTCATGTATTTGTTTTATGCAAGGTTCTATTCTTGGCCATCTGCAGTCATTTTTCAGACAGATTGTACGCTGTTATAACCAAGATGACAAAACACGGTCAATGCACCTCTCCTACCTAATAGGTCCTGAAAATGCACTATCAGGTTTTCGACGTTAATGCACGCAAATGAGGTATTAGAGAACACAAAAGCATTTTCAGCTAAACGTCTTCTAGCATGTATGTATAGGAAAGTCAAGGAAAGTAAAAAAGGATTTTGTGCGTTTATTTTTGGCTTTCCATTGTTTGTTAGTATATTAGCAATATGACAGACATACTTTAATGTTCTTAGCCATTTCAGTAAGCAGTCATACTTAATTAGTATCCTATTTTCTTTAAGGCAAAGGTATGAACATAATGCACAAAAAATTAGAATTATATTCAACTAAGAATTTACACAGTTAAATAGACAAACAGTTTAAAAAACCTGTTAAACCATTTAAATGCATTTTCATGTCTTTGTCCACGCATTCCACATTTTGAGTTCTTTCAGAAATTTTACTTTTGGAAGTATTTTACATTTAAAGAAATTTTTAAGTCATTGGGTTAGATTTTAAATTATAAGGGACTTTTGAATTAAAATTTTTTTTTAAGTCAAAACTATTTTCCTTTTTACAGTTGGTGGATTAACAGGAGTAACTTTAGCTAATTCAGCAATTGATATTGTTCTACATGATACCTTACATACGTCGATATATATTACTCTCCCTCCATTCTACTTTAAAATTCAACGGCCTTTTCCCATTAAAACTGCTTAGAATTTCTCGCTTTTTCATCATCTTCTACTGCTAATATTTTTTTTTTCAGAAACCTTTAGTTTCACATCTTCTTCTTGCCCTTGTCTTTCTCAATTCCTATTTCTTCCAATGTTAAATTTATGCAACCAAGTTGCTTGTTTAATACGTAAATAAAATATAGGAAGCAATCTGAAAAATCTGAAACTGCACTTCACCAGAAGTACACGTTTTGAGGCCTCCAAATAAAAAATAATTTTTAGAAACAAGTTCGTGTGTGTGCGTGTCTGTGTGTGTGAAGGACAGCAGCGTAAGTTAAAAACAATATAATGGATAACTACTAATCTTAGAATTTAATTTCTGTATCCTCTAAACATTGGATTTTGTGAGGATTTTGCAAAGATCCGTACTAAAATTTCAAGACTAGGTCCAAATTTAAGATCGAATAAGTAAGTACTAGAGTGTGAATAAAACCAAAATAGCCTTAGAGCTCCTTTTAGAATTAAGAAATTTCTCACTTATAAGAACACTTTCTTTTGTGGGAAAATTTTGGTGCAAGACCAAAAGAAAAAATAATTGTGTGTGCTTAAGACCGCATGACAGAAGTGAAAACTTAAAAACTATTCATTATAAATTATTCTTAAAATTATTTAAAAAACTAATGTTGACACTCATTCTTGCGTAAAGAGGCCAGTTGCAAGTTAAACATTTCATGCCTTACGCTAAGTGTACTAGCAAATGAAAATCCTCTGAAACAACTGAATGACCACGGACCTGCGACCGTGCGAAGAGGGTTATACATAAAGGAAGTAAAATAAAATCAAATAATGTTCTGTTTTACATGTATTTTATTTTTATATTAAAATACATGCTATTTCACAATCATTTTTCATATTTTGTTTCTTGCTGATACACATATTTCATTGCATTTTTATTTCTAATAGAAATACAAGTTCATACATGTACCTATATTATAACATTCACATTTATATATCAAATCTTTTGACCCTCGATCGGTCTTTCACTTTCTGGAAAAACATAACCTATAAGTTGTAAATGATAATAAACGCGAAACGTCATTTTAATACGTGATAATTTTATTATTTTCGTGTTATTACATTTAATTTATTGGTGTTTCACGTATTACTACTCACAATAACCAGTTCTTAAATAAAACATATCTTTCACGAATTCCTAACACTTTTGTTTCCAATTAGCACACTCCTTTTATTTTTCATTATTATTACTTTAATTATTCAAATACCGAACTTTGGTGATATTATCTGTTCATTTTGACTATTATTGTTGTTCCAAGTGGAATTTGACATGTTGTCGACTTGTTAAAAGACAGAAGGTTATCTGACCGGATCAGTTACTGGCACTTGACAGACCTTTGTAAGAGCGGTCCTAAGACAATTAGCATTTGAAATATATAAAAACATACCTGGATGCGATCTGTTGATACGCTCTTGAGTGCGACAGAAAATCTACGCCGTATAGCGGTATGGACAACATAAGACTGAACTAACGAATGAGTGTGGAAGCGGGGAGTTAGTTCGGATTGAGCCGACTCGAGCCGACTTCAGCCGAATGAGCGTCACATATTCCAGTGTGAGGGCTCAGTTTAATTCACTACCCACAAAATGTGCTAAACCCGCCTAAAGAGGTTTTCACTTCAAAAAAGAGTGCAACATAATTGAGGGATTGAGATGTGGTACACTGATGATGTTTTAACTTCTTCTTCTTCCTCTTCTTCTTACTCACATGTATAAGTCACGCAATGATTCCAGAACACTGGTCCTCATCCATAGATCAATCACCGAGCCCAGGTTTAACCTCATTTCTCTCGTCTCCCTCCTACTCCAGTATTCAGCGAACTTATCGCTCTTGTTAATTGATGTAATATGCCATGTGATTCGTCAGCCCCCGAGTACAGTTGACTGTAAAAATACTGTGACACTGTCATGTGTACGCATTAGTGATAATACCTCCTGTAATTTGAAAATTAAAGGAAAGACTCGTCATAGCCAAGCTTGACAGGTGATTGTTAATGTATATGAATACCTCATGGAAGAGACAATGTACAAGGATCGTTGCTATCTGAAGCATTTCAGAGCAATTCAGAAAGTGCAGGGAAGAGTTTCTACAGCCACCGGCGTCTTCCATTGCTCTGTTCGCAGAATTTTCAAGAAAAGCAAAAGCCAGAAGAGCACGGAACTGCTGGAAAAAAGCTCTTCGAAAATGCAAAGTTGATGGGTGCCCAATAGTTTACTAGGAATTTCAGTCACACAGCGTCTATAACATGTCCGATTACAGCGGCACAGGTTTTATGCCACCGTATCAAAACGAGAGCCACTTAAAATTGTTCATGGAGGCGGAAAATTTGGATTCATAGCCAATTCCATGCTTATTTATAAATCACAACAAAAAGTAGAGATTTTCGTAAACAAAGGTCTACTGAGCTACGCCCCTAACAGGTAATGCCTCTTATTCTAATAAACAAGTGGATAAACTTCCAACTTAAGAAGGGACATGCTTTCTTGGTTACAAAATCTCAATATCTCCCTTGATGATTATAGCACCAAAACAAAATTTTGTGATTTAATTCTAGCCAACAAGCCGACTGAGAAGAACCTTTTGATAGAGCAAATACTGTCAAAACATAACCATTCAACCTTAAGGCTTACTCTGTAACACCCGGGTCTGAATCCTGTAGAACTAATATGGGCATATGTCAAACAATGAGTTGCTTGCAGAAATATTACATTTGAAATAAAAGACGTTGAAATGTGTCGCCAAGGATTTGAGCAAGTTAGATAAATAGAATGGGGAAATATACTGTCGCGTATGCTTTGGTGAAGTGAAGGAACTTGATTTATTTTAGGAATTTATTTGAAATTTAACTAGCATGAGGTTTCTTTATACAATTGAAGGTATTGATCTGTGGGATTAAAGATGTAGAAACCTCATAAAGGAGTATTAGACGACAAACCCATAATTTGCATATTTTTGGATCGTTAACCAAGTAAGAATGCCAAACGCAGCAACTCTAGACGTTGAACCCAGTAGTTGGTAATGGACGATGAGCAGGTCGTTGGACTTAAACCAAGATGGCGGATGGAATGTCCCAGAAGTTTTTCTGCTGATCAAAGGGAAAAAGTCCCTGGGTTCAACGTGTGTTGGCCCCCTCTTATAGCGGTGAGTATCGAGGCACGGGGTAGTCTATAGTGTACTGTTGTGGCTTGAGGCCACATCAAATCTTCACTTCACCACGCACCGACACTTCCTCGAATGTAAACCCGCCTGGGTCTTAATGTACTAATGTAGCTATCAACACCATGCCACCCAAAGTCTCTTCAAGACTTCGTGGTTGACTTTTACTGTTGAAAATCATGATGTTATAGTAAACTGGCATGTCGTAGAAAGTTGTGCTATTTCTATCTATCTGTAGCCTGACTACAAATTCACTTTACCACTTACCTCAACCATTTGACTCCCTGTCCTTTAAGCTCCCGTAGGGGAAGGGATCCGTCCCTTTTAGCTGCCAAAGTGCGGGCGCTACGGACCCCTAGCACTCGTGGTACCTCTGACGTTACTAGAGGAACCTCGGGCCGAACATAACGAGCCCCTCCCGCATGGGAGTTGTTCGGATTGGGTTGGTCTCGAGGGGGCAGATGGTTCCCGTCACCCACGGGAAATTGGGTACCTCCGGCCAGGCCGCCAATGGCCGCCCGGAGGGGGCAGAGGGTTGTCTTATAACTCCCGGGGACTAGCCTGCAGAGCTAGTAGCTGGTGAGCTAGACACTGGCGGCCCTACCAAGGTTATTTGGTAGCTGGTTCATTAAGGACTGGCGCGTATGTGGCGTATCCACATCCGTCCTGTTTGCCGTGTGCAGACGGGGGGGCAGCTTATAAAATAGGTGCTGTCCTAATGGAAATAACAGACGAGGCCCGGGTTCCCGGTCCTACGGGGCTGGGGCTTATGGGAAGTAGACCTCGGCGAGTATGTCCTTTAAGCTACTCTCCTAGTTGCAAAGTAGATTATAAACTCTTACGGTAAACCCCCTTTAGGTATACAAAACCCTATCCACAACATGCAGTCTAAAATCTTCCCTGTTTACAGTCTATAATGCGACAATATGCCATCGTGTGAATGGAATGGAATAGGAGTATTAGCAAAAAGATGGGCTAATGAAATAAATAATTTAAGGGGGGACGTACGAGAAAATGTAAAAAATCTAACTTTTTTATTGTTTTGTAAAATAGTATATAGTGTTGGCTATCACACACCAAAATGTTATGACTGTACGTGGTCTGTATGTACCTTTAAAAAAGTAAATGACCTAATGTTGCATAGTACCATAGTAGCAACACATAGTTTTCCAAAAGCTGTTTTGGAATCTATGAAGCCCACCTACCAATTTTCAGCATACCCAGACCTGCTAAAAAAATGTCTGTATGGAGAGACACAAAACACAAATGAAAGCCTCAACAGTCTAATATGGAAAAGGTATCCCAAAACATCATTTGTGTCTTCCAATAGTGGTGAAAACTGCTACATTTGATGTTGCAATAGTTTTTAATGATGGGAATGTTGGCAGAAAGAAAGTTATGCACCAGTTAGGGTATCAACCTGGTGTGTTTATGGAAACAATTTTGCATCGACAACATTCGCATCACTGGTGCAGAAAGAGCTATGAAATTAATGCAGTAAGATACAAGACAGAAGAGGAATTTAACAAGAAAGGCTGAAGAAGACCAGATACAGACTATGGATGTGGGAAGTTCTGACTTAAAATTAAAAGGCAAACTGAATAATACTTATTGTATTTTTAATTGCCTTTCCCCGTAACTTGCGTTTTCTACAACTACAACACATTCTTCTCTCAAACTACTTCATCTACAGTGATGCAATTTAGTACACAGCTTTCTTATACCACAATGAAAATTTTGTTGGTTCTAGAATTTAAGATTAAGCTCTACATGGAATGTGATGATACAAAATATATGAAATTATTTTAATTTTTAAAGGATGCATATGATTAACATTTTTTTAAATTCTATACAGCTTCAATAAGAATTCTAAATCCAACAAATTCATTTTTAGTGCGTTTTAAAATAACATACCAAATTTCAGAGAGATAGTATATGTGAATTTTTTTTTAAAAAATGGGCTTAAGTATGTAAATATCTCTGCATATAGAAACAATATGTAGCATTGGTTATAAACAATGGAAAATTACTAAATTATTGTGCACATTAACTGTATTATCTTAAATGATTATACTAAGTTTCATTTCTCTAACTTGAAAACTTTGGATGTTATGGCTATTTTTGTAAGACCCTGAATATTTGCATACGTCCCCCCTTAAAGAATTATAACTGAAGATAATGACATGGAAAGCAGTGACGAGATTGACATTGATGTGTTAGGCGATGAGGAATTAAAATGTGATTAAAGGCAAAATTGTTTGCTAGGGACTGTACGACTTCCCTAAATAACGACGCGTGAAATAGCTTCACCCCAGAGAGGGTGAAGTGATCGCAATGAGATATCACTGCCATTTAAGGCCAGGGAAAACAGGTAAGAGACTCCCATCTAAGCTTTCATTTAAATATTTCAAGTTACCAATAAACAGAAATACTGACGCAAACATTTTTCAAGGTGTAGTATACCAGAGAGAATGGTGAGTAGAGGAATTTGTTTTAATGTCTTTCAAAGTAGAACCATTCTGTTATAAACATGTGGGAGCAAACAAAGAGGAAGTCCCAGGAATGTTCCTGCATCAGTAGAAACCCAAGAGCATTACGTAAATGTAGCTTTATCCTCTCCCATATGTTAAGATAGGATAGTATAGGACAGTTTCTGACGGAGGAGATTCGGCAATTCGGCGAGTCTTGATCTATTGTACTTATATGCCAAGTGAGACATCCCCGGAAGGATCAGGCGAGAGGAGACAGAGGGAGCCCGATCCAAGAAGTTACGACAGTGCATAGGGGAGAATCCCTTTTGTTGACCAGCTGGAAAGTCCCCGGCAGGCCAGTACAGCCGGTATCCCCCCTAAAACGGCACCACCAGACCGGGTTCGTAGACCACAAGAGGAAGTTTTACCCAGAGCATATCATCCTGCCATACAGCGCTTAGACACCTGCAGAAACTTCTACCCTGAAAGAGTCCACCAGATGAGAGATGATATGAAACGATAATGGACATAAAATGAAGGGACGGGAAATTTGGTGGATGAAATGGACCTCCCCAGCATTCGCCTGGCGAATCGAGAAAACCCCCGAAAAAACCCATGAGTGCTGTATTCAATTTCGATATTGCAGCAGAGATACACGTTTTAGTGGATATTAATTGTTCCTTAACACCAGTCATGTGTAGGCCAAAGTTTGAAAAGTTAGAGTCTGACTGGAATAATACTTCCAGAATGTAAAACAAAAATATTTTAGAAAAAAAATAAAGGTGTGAGCATGAGCATCTATGTATGTGTGCGAATTCCAAAACGTAAAGTCGGTTAAATACCGAATAGTAATTCATGGATCAGTAGTAAATGTTTGTAAAATTGATGAAAAGGGAGGTCATGGCCACTACATGGGTTAGTGCCACTTTGAACACTGTGGCCTAGTGTCGCATTTCGCGCCAAGTTTATAGCAAAGTATCCTGTCACTTGAGGTGTATGTACAATCTCCGAAGAGCGACCCTGTAGCATCGGACCTCCCCGCTAAGTTGCCATGCCAGCCGTCCTTATATACTACATTAAATGTCTACTTTGTGTCCGCGAGAGTTTATATGTTCGTTTCTTATAAATTAACGCCTACACAGTTTTTAGATAATTTTAAATTTTATAATAACAAGAATGATTTTAAAACTTTTTATAGTATTTTCACATTCCAGAGCTATTTGTATAAGGAGTTCAAAGTCAAGTATTTTGCAAATACAAACAAGTATGGATTGAAAGTTTATTAACAGAATGAACTCAGATTGAACTACAGAGGAAAACCGCATCCTTCCATATTTAAATAATTAACTAAATAAGCTTGACTGAAAGGCAAACTCCTGTTCATCGGTCTTTAATATGAAATTTTCTAACCATTTTTTTGTTTTGTTACGCAAGGTAAGTAGAGGAGGCGCTGTATTCAATTTCGATATTTCAGCAGAGATACACGTTTTAACGGACATTAATTGTTCTTTAACAGCAGCCATGTGTAGGCCAAAGTTTGGAAAGGTAGAGTCTGACTGAAATAATACTTCCAGAATTTTAAACAAAAATATTTTAGAAAAAAATAAAGGGGTGAGTATGTATGTATATATGTATGTGTGCGAATTCAGTAATTTATATATGCTTGATAAACCTAAAACAAAAAATCGCAAGGACAAATTTCATTTCAAAACCGGTACTATTGTATTGTACTATTATATTAAATAAATAGCTGCAAATTTTATGCAACTTTCCTATTCGAAAAGTTGTTAAGAATGCCAGCTTCGTCGTAAACAACTTCAATATGCATGTGTTTCAAAGGTTGACTAGGCTCCTGTGGTTTCAGTTGTAGACGTTTTGTCACTAATAGTCAAAATGGGTCAGCAAAGCGAGCTTAGTTCTGTTCTGAAGCAAGTAATTACAAGCTTGGCAATTGGAAGGTACTATTTTAGGAAAAAAGCACAAACTGTAAATAAATAGCATTCTACCATAGAGTACATAGTCAACAAATTTAAAGAACGAGGCTCCACGAATTACTTACCACGAAAACCTAAAGAAAGCAACTAAATACAAAAGAGGAAGGTTTTATTGTAAGCAGCATTCGAGAAAATCCTAAATTAAGTGTTCCTCAGTTACGTCCATTAGTTGAAGATGTGTCTGGGAAGAAGCTGTCTGACCAAACTGTTCGTTGTGTTTTATGGAAGTACGGATATCATGACCGAACACCCAGGAGGAAGCAATATGTACGTGCAGCAAACAGGAAAAAACAAGTTGCGTTTGCTAAGGAACATATCCATAAAGAATGGAACCTTCTGGAACAGAGTGATATGGTCGGACCAAACTAAGATTAACTTCTTTGGGTCAGATGGTATAAACAGAGTCTGGACAAAAGCAAATTCATACAATGATCCCAGAAACAGTCTTCCCACAGTTAAAGATGCTGGTGGTTCCATTATGATTTGGGCCTGCATGTTGTCCAACGGTATAGGTAATATACAGTTTACTGATGGAACTATAGACCAATATGTGTAAGAACAATGTAGAACAGAGTGCCCAGAAAATGTGTATGGCACCTGTTTATATATTTCAACAAGACAATGAAAGTAAACACAAGTCAAGACTTAACATGAATTGGTTGATATGGAATGTAACTAAACTACTGGAAACACCTCCTCAGAGCCGAGATTTAAATCTAATAGAGCATTTATGGAGAATTCTGAAGAAATGAATTAGGACCAAACAGAAATTGGAAATTAATTGTTCTTTCACACTGGCGGTATGTAGGCTAAAGTATGGAAAGATAGAGTCAGATTGAAAAATTCAATGCTATAGCCGGAATTTGAACCACGAATCTTCTGGTCGCCATCCAGCCGCTCTAACCCTTGAGCTACTATGGCCAACGTGCCGTCATGACATTAAATACTCCAAATGACTCGTGATTTCCCTGTAAACCACTTAGGATTTCCCGTAAACATGTGAGACAACTACCTTAATGGCGACTTACCTACCTTGGCCATAGTAGCTGAAGGGTTAGAGCGGCTTGACGGCAACCAGAAGATCCGTGGTTCAAATCCCGGCTATGGCATAGAATTTTTCAGTCTGACTCTATCTTTCCGTACCAAAGAAAAGCTTATAAAAGTTGTGGAGAAATAATAGAGTAAAATCAGCCTAACAGAATGCAGAAACTTGTTGGTCCTATGAAGAGTAGGTATGAGACACTTACTAAAGCCATGGGATACCCAACAAAGTATTAGATTGTCAAATGTGTATTTATTATTGAACTGAAATTTCTAATGTACGAATAGAAAATTTGTACATAAATGGTCATGTTTCTTTTAGAGTTTTATTTAATTTACTTTGTAACTTCATATGTTAATATTTAGTTAATTCCTAATATAGCATTATTTTGCTTCACATGTTAGAAAAAAATGTTAATTTGATCGTGTCTTCTAATAGATATTAAAATATTTTCTTATAAAACTGGAGTGTACGAATAATAATGTTATACACTGTATTGCCCATAATTTAAAACTAACTTATCCCTCTCCATTAGGGCTTAGCGAACAGTTCAATTGCTTCATCGCTCTACTTCTAAAAAACATTCCCCATCTACACTTTTCGACTCCAAAAAGAATTCTACAACTTTCTGGTAATTATTATCCATATTCTAGTTCTTTCAGTTTCAAAACGAAGCCCTGTCTCAGAGAAACGAAATGTGTAGTGTTTAACGTCCGCGTTTACTACATGCGGCACCACAGGCGATGACACTGATGATACATACGATGAAGATGGAGTACCAGTAGAATGAGATGGCGGGACAACCGGAGATTCCGGAGCACACCCGCCCTAACACAAGTCCCGCTTTTCGGCTAGGGTCGAACTAGGGCCGCCTTGGTAACAGTCGAGCGGTCTAACCACTCAACCACGGCGTGGACTAGCCTAACTCAGAAGTTTCTAGAAACTGAACAGTATTTAAATTATTTACACGAAAAATAAAACGTTCATCTAGAATTCTTAGAACAGCTTATGAAGTTTTCATTCCTTAAGAATTTTATGTAATTTCGTATAACGTGTAAGCCATTAGACAGAAAAAGACACTATACAACAGTGTAGATATCTGCAAACTTATTATTTATTACAAATGAATTTTGCTCTGTTGTCAGCCTATTGAGATACGTATCGGCTATTATTGGCTTGAATTTTTCACTATTTCAATCCTTTTTACCTTCTCTACATTGTAAGTATTAGGTAAAGAAGGTATTTCATTCCACCCAAACATTCGATACCAAGTTTTCACTGGAAATATTTGATTTATGTCTCCTGAATACTTACACTTTCTCAAACACGAAGTGGTTACTCGTTTTTATGCAGAAAATGAACTTCAAAGCCGTTACATTTCGACCATATCTAAAAAGGCTTGGCTATCGCTTAAGCCTACTGTATTCTCTTATTCTAATGGTGCTTACATATAAGGAAATACATATGCATGTCACAGAACCCTTTCTACAAACGGTTACCTCTATTAAAGTGAAGTGAATAAGAGAATAAGCGTTTTAAACAATACTTTGCACAGGAGTGAGTACAGAAAATCTTGTGAACGCATACATGATGTTTCTTTGGGTGCATGGTCGTTCTTCATTTGTTTATCGCGGCCATGAAAAGAACAAGGCGCCTCAAAGCCAGTAAGTGAAAACATTTGACTGTCTACTCTGTTTCCATATTCCCTTTGTGTGTACCGATCACGAAAGGTCTAATTAAACTATTTCTGCAAAGGCTAACATGAAGGGGAAAGAAAAACAGATTTCCCTAGCTCTACAAATAAACCATAGCAGGTAGGGAAGGTCAATTTATGTATCACATTAGATTTTGCACTTCTTAATCACTTTGGAGCGTGTAAGAAGAATTAATTTCCACTAAATTACATACTTAGTAGCCAAACTTCAATTTTAGCATTAAAGGTGTCTCAGGTGGGTTTTGCTTGTAGGTAAAGTAAGAAGCCGCGTCGGGGAATCGAACTTTCAACACTTGTCTGTAACAAAGGTTAGTTTTAGCAATAGGAAGCATTAGACGTAGATCAGAAAGCACGAATATCAATCTTTACAGGACACTGTGATTGTGATGCGACCATGTGGTGTGGGGGTTGTTAAGTTGGCGGGCATGCGCAGTGGTACGTACCCGACCCGGGGGTGGTTTGCCGACATGAGAATGAAGCTCAGTAGCACGACGTGATCGCGGTAGTGACGAACGTAGCACAGTGCCTTTTCTCGAAGACGTTGCCGAAATAAGACCGCGTACAGAAAAGTGAAAACTGCGTGCACCCACAGCGCATCGCTAATGTAAGCACGTAGAGTGTTGTAAGAAGGCGTGACTTGGCCGGTCAAGAATCACTTTTGACGCCAACAGGTGTTTTATAGTGCGTGTGAGTGTACCAACTGTCACTGTGGAGGATGTTAAAGGTAATTATTGACTTAAGGCAGCATTTCTTAATTACACACAATCTCTGCTCTCTTAAACCAATGTTATTTCATACCATATAGGAACATTAAGTATTACAGTGAAGCACTAACGTCTGGCATAACGAATCAGTAATACTATTCCAGTTCCTATGCCTTTTTTCTTTCAACTTTAAGCTTGATCTTTTACGTATGTGGATAATAATTCCAACCTTCCAAGAATTTATAAAATATTTTATTTTGGATTTCCCAAGATGCATACATGCAATCATAACCTAAAAGTTTACCTGTCGTATACCTTTACTTCCTTCCTTGATACTCCACAAAATATTCGAGGCTAAAATTTTACCCTAAATACATTTTTGAGCACCCCTGAATGTAAAACAGAAAACAAATTATGAAAGTACTGCGTATCCTTGTATGCATGTGTATGACCTTAAATACACAATTCAAAAATAAAATGATGAACAAATACCAAATTTTCTTTTACAGATGGGACACGAAATTTAAAACTAAAAGAATTATCCACCACAACTAAGTTTTACATTGAGAATGTCTTCTCATGTTGATTTTGTAACAAACCACTCATATATCCTTCCACCATTTGCAAAGTTTATCGGTTACAAGAAAATATATAAGTGCACAAATTGTAATCTACAATTCTGAAGCAAACGAGCTTGAATTCTAACGACACACCATTTAAGAAACGCACACTTGCTTTTTTCATGTGGTAACTGTAGATCTTTATCTGATATTTAAATTTAATTATCTTTTTATATGTGCTTCTCATAATGCAGAATTGATAATTTAAAAAGTCATCGAATAATAAATATTTTTATAAGTTTATCTCTAGTTTACTGTATTACACCTTTTTTTTTAATTTACATCCTCAAAAGTTAAGTCATATCGGATGATGAATGGAATGGTGAAAAGACGCTCAAATGAGCCCCGGTTCCATAGAGCTTAGAGTTACCTGACATTTGTCTTACAGGATAAGGGAATATCCCGGAAACAACCTTATCCAGGTAACTCACCCTGACCAAGATTCGAACTCGGAACCTGTTGAACGTAAGGCAGACGCGCTACCATCTACGCTACCGAGGTGGGCACCAGCAGTATAGCTTTCCTGTATCAAAATAAATTTATAAGCTTTACATAATATAAATGTTCTTGTATTTTCAATATTTATTAAACTGATTAAGTACATTATATGCTTGTTCTAGAATTAATACAGCAATTCGTTCAATTAATCGCTCATTGAAGTTCTCACAATTGAAGTTATTTTGGCCAGAATTACAACGTATGGAGCGTTTTGAATATTAAAAGCTCATTCTCTCACACGACTTTCCCTACTCACACTTGTGCAAAATATTCTTAAAAAGTACTTATTTTCTATTCCATATTAATGGAGACAAACATTTGTAGCTATGGGTTTAGTACCTATATGATTTGGGTACAATCAGAAGAGTTATGGCATAGCCAAACCTTACGAGCCGGTAGTTTCTTTTTGACACTCCGTTCTCTTTGCAAACCCAGGACATAACGATTTTCCATTTGAGAAAGGCATAAGTATTGAACAATTTAAGCAAATAACAAGGAATATCTCATGTAAATATATTTTTTTAGTTAATTGATGGAAATTAATCATTTCTTCACACTAGCCGTATATAGGCAAGTACTTACGATAGTAAGTCGCCACAAACGGTGTATCTCGAATGCGAGAGCCCCTACCGGGGAAATATGAGTCAAATGTAGAATTTAATGTCAGGACGGCACGTTGACCATGGTAGCTTATGTGTTAGAGCGACTGGACGGGAACCAGGAGGTCCGTGGTTCAAATCCCGGCCAAGGCATTGAATTTTTCATGTTGACTGTAATCTATCTACAACCTTAGCCTGTATACGGCTAGTGTGAAGAAATGACTAATTTCCATAAATTAACTAAAAGTATTAAGAGTTAAATTGTGAAGCCTGGGACTCACTTACGATAGTAAGTCACCACAAATGGTGTATCTCGAATGCGAGAGCCCCTAGTGGTCTACCGGGGAAATAAAAGTCAAATGGAGAATTTAATGTCAGTACGGCACGTTGGCCATTGTAGCTCAATGGGTTAGAGCGACTGGACGGAAACCAGGAGTTCCGTGGTTCAAATCCCGGCTACGGCATTGCATTTTTCATGTTGACTCTATCTATCTCATGTAAAGTTTTTTATAAAAAAGTATTTGACACAAATTGTTTGTTTTAACGATCTTCATTTCTTTGTATAATAGGATTTTGTCCCATTCTTACAGTTTACCTGTCATACAAAAGTTATTCAGAGTGAAGATAAGTTCAGCGGTCATTCCCAGAAAATTCAAGAAGTACGTCCCATTTTTCATGAAAATATCTTAAATATATTGCATAGCTAAATTTGAGAAAACGAAAAGCCTGAGAAAATCTGAAAGTCTTACGTGTTGCATTCTTGGACTATGTTGAACTTAAATACCAAGGTTTTGGATTGGTTGGACTGAATTACGGTACGGAGGGGATTCCACACATTCGGTAGGAAGCATGAGGCGAGAGGCGACAGAGGGCGGTCGGCCCATTGAATCACGACAGCTCAGAGGGCAGGGTCCCTACTATTTACCAATTGGAAACTACCCGGGAGGCCAGTACAGCCAGCATCCCAACTATCGTGATCCGGAAGCGGCCGCCAGGTCGGCCCGGACACCGGAAGCCGTTTTACCGGAGGAGATGCTCGCCCACAGCATATCATCCTACCATGCAGCGCCGAGACTCCCGCCGACACTTCTACTCTGAAAGAGACCACCATATAAGAGAAAGCGGAGATGAAATGAACGGATAGAAAATTCGGGGACGTGATGAAATTACCCAGCATTCACCCGGCAATCTGGAAAAAAACCCAAAAAGACTCATGGGTGAGGTAGGCTGGCCACCGTACTCGAACCCGGGCCACAGAAGAAACCACCTGCGAGATCCCACTCAGTCAATTGGGTACAGCTAAATTTTCTCATCACGAGTTGAGTCGCTGAATATTAAGCTAGTGCAACGGATATTACTATGTTTTGAATAGATACAGTGGCCCGGGTTCGAGTACCCTCTGTCGCCTCTCGCCTCATGCTTCCTACCGAATGTGTGGAATCCCCTCCGTACCCTAATCCAATCCAACCAATCCAAAACCTTGGTATTTAAGTTCAACATAGTCCAAGAATGCAACACGTAAGACTTTCAAATTTTTTCAGCCTTTTCATTTTCTCAAAAATAGCTAATGTGTTTGATAAAATGCAATATATTTAAGATGTTTTCATGAAAAATGGAACGTACTTCTTGAATTTTCTGGGAATGACCTCTGAACTTATCTTCATTCTGAATAACTTTTGTATGACAGGTAAACTGTAAGAATGGGACAAAATCCTATTATACAAAGAAATGAAGATCGTTAAAACAAACAATTTGTGTCAATTACTTTTTTTTAAAAAACTTTACATGAGATAGATAGATTCAACATGAAAAATGCAATGCCGTAGCCGGGATTTGAACCACGGAACTCCTGGTTTCCATCCAGTCGCTCTAACCCATTGAGCTACCATGGCCAACGTGCCGTCCTGACATTAAATTCTTCATTTGACTCATATTTCCTCGGTAGACCACTAGGGGCTCTCGCATCCGAGATAGACTGTTTGTGGTGACTTACTATCGTAAGTGAGTCCCAGGCTTCATAACTTAACTGCTAATATTTTTTGTTAATTTATGGAAATTAGTCATTTCTTCACACTAGCCGTATATAGGCTAAGGTTGTTGATAGATCACAGTCAACATGAAAAATTCAATGCCTTGGCAGGGATTTGAACCACGGATCTCCTGGTTCCTGTCCAGTCGCTCTAACACATTGAGCTACCATGGTGAACGTGCCGTCCTGACATTAAATACTCCATTTGACTCATATTTCCCCGGTAGACCACTAGGGGCTCTCGCATTCGAGATACACCGTTTGTGGCGACTTACTATCGTAAGTACTTGCCTATATACGGCTAGTGTGAAGAAATGGTTAATTTCCATCAATTAACTAAAAAAATATATTTACATGAGATATTCCTTGTTATTTGCTTAAATTGTTCAATACTTATGCCTTTCTCAAATGGAAAATCTTTATGTCCTGGGTTTGCAAAGAGAACGGAGTGTCAAAAAGAAACTACCGGCTCGTAAGGTTTGGCTATGCCATAACTCTTCTGATTGTAACCAAATCATATAGGTACTAAACCCATAGCTACAAATGTTTGTCTCCATTAATATGGAATAGAAAATAAGTACTTTTTAAGAATATTTTGCACAAGCGTGAGTAGGGAAAGTCGTGTGAGAGAATGAGATTTTAATATTCAAAACGTTCCATACGTTGTAATTCTGGCCAAAACAACTTCAATTGTGAGAACTTCAATGAGCGATTAATTGAAGGAATTGCTGTATTAATTCTAGAACAAGCATATAATGTACTTAATCAGTTTAATAAATATTGAAAATAGAAGAACATTTATATTATGTAAAGCTTACAAATTTATTTTGATACAGCAAAGCTATACTGCTGGTGCCCACCCTGGTAGCGTAGATGGTAGCGCGTCTGCCTTACGTTGAACAGGTTCCGAGTTCGAATCTTGGTCAGGGTGAGTTACCTGGATAAGGTTTTTTCCGGGATTTTCCCTTATCCTGTAAGACAATTCTCAGGTAACTCTAAGCTCTATGGAACCGGGGCTCATTTGAGCGTCTTTTCACCATTCCATTCATCATCCGATATGACTTAACTTTGGAGGACGTAAATTAAAAAAAAGGTGTACTACGGTAAACTATATATATATATATATATATATATAAATATTTATTATTCGATGACTTTTTTAAATTGTCAATCCTTCATTATGAGAAGCACATATAAAAATATAATTAAATTTAAATATCAGATAAAGATCTACAGTTACCACATGAAAAAAGCAAGTGTGCCTTTCTTAAATGGTGTGTCGTTAGAATTCAAGCTCGTTTGCTTCAGAATTGTAGATTACAAATTGTGCACTTATATATTTTCTTGTAACCGATAAACTTTGCAAATGGTGCAAGGAAATATGAGTGGTTTCTTACAAATTCAAAAATGAGAAGACAATCTCCATGTAAAACTTAGTTTGTGGTGGATAATTCTTTTAGTGTTAACCTTCGTGTCGCATCTGCAAAAGAAAATTTTGGTATTTGTTCATCATTTCATTTTTGAATTGTGTATTTAAAGTCATACACACGCATACAAGGATACGCAGAGCTTTCCTAATTTGCTTTCTGTTTTACATTAAGGGGTTCTCAAAAATGTATTTAGGGTAAAATTTTAGCCTCGAATATTTTGTCGAGTATCAAGGACGGAAGTAAAAGTATACGACAGGAAAACTTTTAGGTTATGATTACATTTGTGCATCTTGGGACAAAAGTACATGAGAAATCCAAAATAAAATATTTTATAAATTCTTAGAGAGTTGGAATTATTTTCCACATACGTAAAAGATCAAGCTTAAAGTTGAAAGCAAATGGAGTAGGAACTAAGATAGTATTATTGATTCGTTATGCCAGAAGGTAGTGCTTCACTGTAATACTTATGTTACTATATGATATGAAATAACATTGGTTTAAGAGAGCAGAGATTGTGTGTAATTAAGAAATGCTGCCTTAAGTCAATAATTACCTTTAACATCCTCCACAGTGACAGTTGGTGCACTCATACGCACTATAAAACACCTGTTGGCGTCAAAAGTGATTCTTGACCTGCCAAGTCACGCCTCCTTACAACACTACGTGCTTACATTAGCGATGCGCTGTGGGTGCACGCAAGTAGTATAGGAAGGGGTGCTTCGGCACAGTGTAGATATGATGCTGAGGTCTCCTCTGTGTTAATATATGAGTGATGTAGAACACTCATTGATTTAGAAGTCTCCTGTGTGAATATCGAGATGGAAAAGAAGGGGAGTGTTGGCGTAGTGCCGTTCTCCCCTGTGCAGTGAGGTGGTTGAGGCGGGATGATGATGATGATGATGATGTGTGTGTGTGTGTGTGTGTGTGTGTGTGTGTGTGTGTGTGTGTGTGTGTGTGTGTGTGTGTGTGTGATGTGTGATGGGTGGGTGGGTAACGGGGTTCCGGGAGTGTTTGAATTAAATGTGTTGATAATAATTCTTCGATGTCTGTGCTTAAACTCTCATGTATGGATATCGAGTCTAGGGTTCGATACGGGGTTCCGGGGGTGTTTGAATTAAATGTGTTGATAATAATTCTTCGATATCTGTGCTTAAACCCTCATGTATGAATATCTAGTCTAGGGGTCGATATCTATTACGTTTAGTGTATGATATATAATGCAGTATCGTTATTCTTTAGATAAAAGAATATCGAGAGAATGATTAGGTACGTGTACTGGGAGAGATTTATGAAATAAGTGTAATAAGACATTCTGGTAAGGGGTGTTCCCTATCCAGAATCCAACCTTGAGCTATGTATCTAAGAGTGATGCAAGGTTAAGTAAAGGTTAAATTCTATTCCCACATCGAGGTATGAGAAGATATAAATCTGTTCCACATTGAAGTATAAGGGTGATGACGTGTTGTCATTCCCCAAGGTTTGTGCGTATGTGTGTATGTGTGGGCGTATAAATATTCATCTATGAATATTGAGTTCTTGGGAGTTTTCATATATATGAATATAGAGTCCTCGGTTCGATACCCATACATGTACGAGAGGATAAACACTAGTCCTCCTCCAGTACAAGTGACGAGAGGGTGGAAGGTGGGGAACGTGATAAAACGGTAATATAGTAAATCCGATTTAACAGGTTTCATCTGGTCTCCGCTAGCTCGGGAAGGAACGCGTCCGCACTTCACACAAACCCTCCATACGTTAAATACAATCGACGAGAGGGTGGGGAGGGGGGAGACAGGTATGATCACGTTTCATCCCCCATCTGCTCGCTCGGGAACGAATGCATTCTCACTTCACATCGCAACGTCAAGATGAGTGGAACAACAACTCCTATCATTGAAAGTGATACCCGATTCTGGGAGAATCTAAGCAATTTCGAAGATTTGCAAAAGCATTGGGTTGAGCATCACGGTGAAACGTGTAATGGGAAGATGCATCAAGTGATTTGCAAGAATCCTTCCCATCATGATGCGATCACATCTTATGCTCAATGCGGAATGAATTGTAAAATGTATCTCGGGTAAGTAGAATTATAATTGAGTGTTAACGTGAAAGTGTTGTTATGTGTTAGATAACTAATGATAAATATGTTTATTTCAGAAAAGCCCAAAGTGAAGATGTTGCATGCCAGACCGAACAGAATCAAGGTAAAGATGTGTGCGGTCCGTACTATGATCGTCCGTTTAAGGATATCGGTACATCGAAACCCGAGGAGGAAGTCATAGAAAAGTGAGTATAAAATAATAAGAGTTTTACGTTAACAAGTGTATTAAATATTCACGATGTTGAGACATAGTTCGTGTATGTCCGCAGATCCTGTAAGAAAGGAGACAAGAAAAAGAAGAAGACGAACTGCAAACCGAGAATCGTCAAAGCCAAGAAGACGTTCGATCAAGACAGTTTCATCATAATGATTTTCGAACCGTTCACACGCTTCGCAGAAGAAGTAGAGGAAGAAGTTGCGAGTGATGGTAAATAGTGTGTGCATGAACGATAACGACATCTCCATGAGCATTGACTTTCGTGTGAACATAGGATTATACAATGAACTCCCATCACTTTACATTAAAGCCGCACATGACGATACGTTTGTGTACATTACAAAAGAGAATTGGGAGGTAATAATGTCAAATTTGTGTGTTTTGGATACGTATCTGAAAGATGGTAAGCATCCATGTGCACCGTACAGTGAAAATATAATATATGCATTTAATATAATGTTATGCATGAATAACATGAAAGAAATAACGTTTGTGAATACATGTTTAAATGTGGGCAGTATAAATCTGAATAGTACTGCATTCAATGGACTAAAAGACTAATTCCATATATTGAAAGAAATTTATATCAATTTTATGATATTCATAAATCATTATGTTCATATGATGCAAATAGCAGAAGTGCAAGGAAGAGGATATTGGAGATGTATGTTAAAGTCAATAAAAAGATATTTTGAATTTGTAATGTTTTGTTTTTTATTACGCCTATATGATAGATTGTACAACATGAGTTAATGGTTTATAAGTGAATAATTTATCATGAATAATTAACCAGAATAATGAAGTTTGTGCAGGAAAATTTGACGATGTTGAACTTCCAATCTGACGTTCACTGCCCCCGTCACAGTATCCTCAGGTTGATGAGAGCAATCGATGACGAATAGCGGTGCATATTTCAGAAAGTCGTTCCTTTTCAAAAGAGGGTAATTCTCCTTTCCATAGTAGGATTATTGAAATTTGGAATATTGATCATACAGAGATGCAAATTTCGAATTGGTCAAATCCAAATTCATATTGTGATAGTGGTAAGATTCGCTGTTGAGATAAAGTTTCAGATTGGTGATATTACAATGATCAAATAGAGAAGCATCCTTAGCGAGATGATTCAATCTGTCCACTTGTGCACCGACTATGACGAAACGTGGTTTTTCAAGTTTAGTCGTGGTTGCAATGTTCCATGTGAACGCTTTAGTTTGAGGTACAGCAGGTTGAGTGTGAAGGTCCAAGGTTCGAAATGCGACGCGTAGAGGTTTATCCGATTTGACGAGTTTAAGTTTATCATCTCGTTCAGAATCTGAAAGTCGAAGTACAGGCATCCTCCATTCGAGTCTAGTTAGTTGTATGGCTATAGGATCGTCTCCAATGATACAATTATTAGAATCCTTAGATCTAATGAGAATAAGTTCAAACTTGCTATTAAGTATGACTTCCTTGTGATCGTCGGCGAAACCCAGCAACATCGAAAGAGGAACGATAGCATTGAAGATAACATTCGATGTATTCACGATGTCTATCACACCTCCTGGATAGATCCGTCCAGCATTTAGTAAACGATTCGATTCCAGTTCATTCAGTGCGGCATAGTTACGTATCGTTGATGAAATGCCCGGATTCCTAGTTCTATCAATAGTCGTTCCATTCATATCCAGACGAATCTCATCGAATAGGAATGCCATAGCACTGTTACTCAATTTCGATGTCGCGACGGTGCCGTCGGGTTTAGTGAGAGTCCCCTCAATGTAGAGTTAACTTCTACTAGGAAGCGTGTACAAATTTTCAGCTTGACATGGAATTCCATATTTCATCGTTCACATCGAGAGCTGACGTATTGTACTGTAGGAATACGTGTTCTTCCTCCTTACTGATCTTATCATCAAAGGTCGGAATCCCGGTCACGTCCAACACATCCATTATAGAACCTTGAATCCTAAGTTAGCGAGAAATTTTCGATTAGACGATGTGATTAGCTTGCGGGTCCATGACCGAGTAGAGTTAAATCTCGAGAGATGTTTTTTAATATAGCATCGTCTCTTAAAACTTATACCCATTACGACGTATGTGCAATCGTAAAGTGATGGTTTCGTTCCTGAAATCTAACTTATCGCCGTTCTGGTCTACCACTCTAATGTCGAGATGATCAATGAGATTCGTATCGATGATTGGTAGATATATAGGACTTGATGGTTCATGCGAGATATGATAACCTGGAGGTACCGATGGGAAAAATTCATACAGAGAATGACCACTCTTACCATTGATGAAAGATCCAGTTGCAAGACTACACTTGATACGTATGATGCTGACCTTGAATATGTTAACCAAATCATTAGACTCGGTCAGCACGTTCGCCGGTACCCTCTGTTTATGGGTGAAACCGAGAAGAGGAGCAATAGATCTCTCACGACTAAAGTCGATAATATAGGGAGATGAATTTCTGATTTCATGGTGTTATTATTAGCACGTAGAATAAAGTCGTCACCGATGTCGAGAGCAACCTTGATCAATCTGGCGATATCATCCAATTCATAAGTACCCGGTGGAATTACTATACATTCGACTTTTCCATCGCGAACGTAATGGAATAGATTATTACTCTTGTCCACATTCGGAATCGAGTAAAAAGTCTCGAAATTCAATAGAGCTATCTCGTAATGTCCGTTAGGATCCAGATGTAATGGTGGATTTAGAAATGTAGAGAAGCTGGTATCACTACCACCCACGGTGATCGTGTAACTCATCGAGGAGAATCTGAAGGCACAAGTGACCGCAAATCACAGAATCGAATTCTTGAAATCTCATCGTATTATACAGGAGCTTGACACCCGAAATGTATGTTTCTATCTCTTCCGGAGGTCTCAGATCGCCGAAACTGTCAAATTAGTAGGCAACGTCACCATCCTTACGTACAGCAACCCAATGTGTACCAGGATTATGTAATGTATCCAGATTCACTACTATTCTCTCATAGTATCGAGGACGTGGAGGCAGTTTATCGATCATGTAGACACCTCTAAAATGTGGAATGTGTAGGCGTCGTGCATACGAATCTATCGCGGTAGCACTCAGGGCTTATTCCGGGATAAATATAGGCCTCGCCCCGAGTTTTTTGATCGAAGATACAATCCTCTACCCTTACGACGTCTCTTACGGCGAAGACCTTTGCCCTGAGCCAAAGATTCCATACGCTCGTTGTGACGTGTTAATTCCGCAAGTTGTTTTGCATCCGAACGTTTCTTATTGAAAGCCGTGGCAATCTGAGCAGCACCTCCAGCTAAACCACCTGCTGCACCTAGAGCTGCTAAAAGTGGTAGCAAAGGTAAGAAACCACCTCTCTTGTTGCGACGTTTACGCATACCAGCGCCCGCTGCCAATTCACCTTTCATAAGTGTAGTCACAAGTCGAGCTGCAAGTCGTTCGCCCAAAGAAGCGTCGGTAGACTTTGCACGGCTCCAAGCGTGTCTCCAAGGTGTCTCAAACACCTTATCGGCTAGATGACGAGATTCTGTGTTAGTACTCTCTGCGTAAGCCCGATCGTGATCGAGACACGCTGAATCTAACCCGTTCACGGGTAAGTCACCTCTCTGCAAGCGTTTATGTAGTTTCGTTCCGGGACCGCAGAAACGATAACCCGGTAAATGTGCCTCAAATGGTAATGAATTAATCAAGGAATTAAGAATTACCGAACCTTTGCGTGCACGTGTAGAGCGCATGTCTCACTATGAAATAAAAAAGACAAAACGTACGCTTTTATAAGTATACGATTCCTATGACGATTGGCTAAATCCAGTAAATACATAGATTGCGCATGGACGCCCTTTTCACGAACGAAATAAAAGGCAAAATTTATGCTTTATAAGTATTAGTCGCGATTTGGAGATTGTAAAGCAAAAGTGTACACTACCCATACAGGTGTTAGATTTCAAGGATGACATTCGCAAAGGACGACACGGCACGTTGTTTCCGAGTAACGTTAGAGCGCTCATACTGGGCAGTTCAAATGCTGGAAAAACGAACGTTTTACTCAACCTGCTTATTCACGAGAATGGTCTGAGATTCGAAAACCTCTACATATACTCGAAATCGTTGCAACAATCTAAATATCGATATTTACTCAGGTTACTGAAAACTATACCCGATATAGGTGTATTTACGTTCGATGATGGTGAAAAAGTGATTCAAACGTCGGATGCTAGAGAAAATTCGATATTCGTATTTGAGGACGTGCTAATGAAAAACAGGGTAAGATAGCTTCATATTACAGTACGGGTAGACATCGTAATGTCGATTATATATATTTAGCACAATCATATGCTAAAGTATCTAAACATTTAATTAGAGATAATGCAAATATGATTGTATTCTTTAGACAGGATAATCTCAATTTAAAACATATATACGAAGATTATGTAAATACCGATATGTCCTATGATGAATTTAAGGATATGTGTAAACATATAGGGGAGAGTGATGAACGATGCTTTGTTGTTATAGTACCAGAATATCCATTGAACGAGGGACGCTACCGTCACGGTTTTGATCGCTTTATCAGATTGAATAAATAGAATAATCCATCACTTAAGCAATGAGTATCGACAGGTTCGGATCCAGAAGAATCATACCCTCTAAGGGTGTGTTCAATCGATATATCATAACTAGAGATGGATCGGGAAAATATCGATTCAAGGGAAAGCGATTGTGCAATATTCACGACCCTGAAGAAGGTGACGATGCATCGACTAAACGTTATGTGGATACGCATACGGCTGACGTCGAGAATCGAATGCAGATCTTCAGCGAGCAGACCTCGTATCAGCATATGGGCGAGTTTGAAGCTATGCTTAGGGTTCACATAGAAAAATCGCTCGACCTCCAATACAACAAGTTAATGGAGTACTTAAGTAAATATGCATTTAAACGTGATTCCGAAAATAATGTCATTATAGATGGTATAAGAATGAAAACGCTGTTGGAACCCCTTCACGAGCACGACGCTTCTAATAAAAAATATGTAGATGACAGGATTCCAATTCACGACTCTAATGAAACTCTATCATTTCGAATGAAGAGATTGAAGGATTTAGCCGATCCGATAGATGATAGTGATGCAGTCACCATGAGTTATGTTAATCATTTCGTTATACAGAAACATAATGAATTGCAAACGGGTTTAACTGAGACTATAACAAACATTTCCGATACTATTGCACGGAAACAGAATGAATTACAAGGTCAGTTAACTAGAACAATCACCACCGCTAGCGAGACTATTACCACAGCTGTAGAAAAAGAATTGAAAAGAATTAACCGCACGACAAACGGAACATTGATATTAAACTAATCACTATAAATAACGATATTCATACTATGAAAACACGAATGAGAAATGTTGTAAACACTATGTTACAACAATTGAAAGCACAACTCATAATTTCATTGCAAACACGTCCGTTTCGAGGTCCCTCTTTAAGGCATGCGTTAAAATCGGTACTCGAATACTATAAAGTTCCTGGAAATGGAAGTGTACTCTCGTGTTCTATTGTATCATCAGGACATCCGCATGCTGTAAATGATACATTGTTTGCAATAAACGGAAGATTAGTTGAAAGATATCCTGCAAAAGTTGAAACTGGCGATATTCTATCGTTTACAGCGCCAGCCGGACGTGCTAAAGATGGTCATATATTAAGTATAGAACTGACAGTTTCTTATAAATTAGCAGTAGCTGATTAATTATACATTCATTTCGATATGGATGCTGACGCTATAAGACTTAAGGAATCCATTGCCCGTCACAGTAGGGCAATAAGAGAAAAGTTACGTTCTCTCAAAGGATGAAATTCGAAACGCAACGATTCATGTCTGAAGTTCTTCAACCTGCAACCGCACCATTGAAAGTAATAGCTAAAGCACAACAAGACGACGACGACAACGACGATGAAGAAACTACAGATGATGCTAACGGATCTGATCTCGTGTCAAAGTATCTACACAAGTTTCGAACTGCTAGTTCGAGTGACATGGACAATACTTACGGCATACGTTACGAGGATAATGAGTATAAATTGGGTAACAAGACAGTTGTGTTTAAATCTGATGGTGTTCAGATAGGGACAGAAACGTATGAACCCACAGCAGGCTTATATGAATTATTATTTAAACGTTTACCTCGCAAGACTTCGTACACAGAAGATGATTTAGACGTGTGTTCACAAATCTTACAGAATTCTCAAGTTTACAGACACGGCTATTCAAGAGATGGACGTTTAAGAGCAAATGGAGGGTTCAAGTATCGTCATATCATTCGTGACCTTGTTAGAAATCGAACTGGATTTGGTTTACGTTGGAAAGAACATATACCGCAGAGAAAATTAGATTACGTCTACTGGAACGATCCGAATGAAATAATAAACATATTAAGATTATTAGTTGCATCGAGGGATGCAGGTAATTTTAATCACTCACCCGAGATAGAAGAAATTATTACAGAACTTAAAACATCAAAAATTATAGCAGGATAAAACGTCGCATTGCAACCGAGTTACATGCACCAGCTAGAAGACGATTTTTGCGTCGTAAGATCATAAGCAAAGGAATGAACGATTTAGTACAAATAGATCTTATGGACATGTCTAATTATGCAAGAGACAATAGGAATTATAAGTATATTCTTCTTGCATGCAACTTTATTCAAAGATGGGTTATGCACGACCATTACGTGATAAAAGTGGTATTAACATTTCGACTGCTATGGAGGAGATATTGAATGAAATGGAATCGTTTCCGAAGAATGTTCAATCTGGTAATGGCAGGGAGTTTTACAATAAACATTTCCGCGAACTAATGAATCATAATAATATTAATCATTACAGTACATTCACTCACGTTAAAGCTGCTGCAGTGGAACGTTTAATAAGAACGATCAAAATGAATTTGCATAAGGAATTTAGTCTTCAAGCCTCATATTAATGGATAAACATACTACCTAGAATTATTCATACATACAATAATACTTAGCATCCAACGATTCGTATGAAGCCTGTAGAAGTTCGTGATAATTCTCTCCTACTTAGTGTATACAAATATGATAGAAGTCTGCGTGAGAAGCGAAGACCTAGACTTCATCGTGTTGGTGACTACGTGAGGATTTCTAAGCATAAAGGTGTTATGGAGAAAGGTTATCTACCAAATTGGAGTGTTGAAGTCTTTAGGATACGTACAGTGCAAAGGACACATCCATTGACTTATCTCATCGAAGATCTGGAGGGTGAACTGACTGAAGGATCATTCTGCGGTTATGAATTTCAGAAAACTTATTATCCAGACACGTATTTAGTTGAAAGGATTATCAGACGACGTGGTGATAGGATTCTGGTGAAATGGTTGGGATTGTCTACCCGTGAATGAATTAATGAGGTGGACATTGTATAAATAAAAACACACAACTTTTTCACATTGATTCCTGATATCCTCATTAACATAACGTTCATGCTAGTTCACACTGATTATATATATAAAGTCACATCCCCTTAACTTACACATGATAATGACATTTTTATACGTTTTGTTTTAAAAAAAATCATACATGATTATAGTTGAATTAACATTTAATTGTAGAGATTTTAACATAACGTACATGCTAGTTCACATTGAGTATATATAAGTTCACCTCCCCTTAACGTAAACATGATAATAACAATTTGATGTAATTAGTAATATACGTTAAACAAACATCATACACGATTATAGTTGAAATAAGAGCCTTTAACATAATGTATATGCTAGTTCACATTGATTATATATAAATTCCCCCTCCCCTTAACGTAAACATGATAATAACATTTCGATGTAATTAGTAAATATACTTTAATAAAAAAAATCATACATGATTATAGTAAAATTAACATTTAGTTGTAGAGATCAATAAGGTCACATTGATTACTGATATCTAACATTTCAAAAAGACATGAATAGGAAAAAATGTTCCTTCCCCCTAACGTAAACATAAAAAATAAAAACATTATCTTTCAAATGAAGTAAAGATGTTATTATCATGTAATTAGTAATACACTTTAGAATTATACTTGAAACTCATTTTCTTTGAAATGCAGTAATATGTTATTATCATGTGCCTAGTAATACCTTTTAACTCAGTTGAATCTATGCTTTATTGAGAAAATTAAAATAAATTACACTTGACAATTTTCTATAGCATAATGTCCCCATGCTAATGTTGAAAATGAATTATCGGGAATGTATCGTTTTGTATCGATACCACTTAAAGCTATCTTATTAGATTCAATGGTATGAACATTATGTTTATAACTTCTGAAACATGTCTGCATGCTTCGATGTATCGTGTCAGGATGTGTAATGCATGAGAGATATTGTTCAAAGGTTATGAATCTCATCGAATCTTTTGTTACACCTTTTGATTTTTTAATCACTTCAGTATCATATCGATAACAATATAATTTCGATTTCAATCCCACATATTCAATCATCACTCTACCGGCTAGCTCATCCTTGAATAATCCTGAAATTTTCTTATTTGCCAACCGAATACCATACACATTATCCATTGGATAATTCGATGTATCGAATAAATGTATATTGGTTTTAATAAATTCATATATATCGCAGCTAGATTCAAAAAGAAAAGCATCCGTTTCCGTATAGATTAAAGTCACATCTTTCAATTTTTTCTTCAGAATTTCATAATAAGAATCATACATTTTATGTTTGGATAGATCCAGGATTGCTTGTCCTATGAATATTGGCTTATTCATCAATATTTCATCTCTGACCAATTCTATACCTATTAAATTTTCATTAAAAATCAAGTACCTTATACACGTCTGTCGAGCTAACAATTTACACGCTCGTTTCCAGCTGGTAGCTAAATGAAATGATTTATAACGTTTTACATTCTCTATAAATTTTCCATAAACACAATTATTCATTAACTTCCATAGATTTTGGCCAAATTTCGTTTTATCTTCAATACGTTTACGAGCGTTGAGTTCAATGTAAGGATTTATCCAGTTAGATTGTTTATAACCGATTACTCTATGTATACGTGATGCAATCAATCCAAGTTTAACACATTGTTGAAAATTGAAATAATGTAATACGTATTTATTTTTATCATTCAATGTTGTTAGCAATTTTGTATACTTATCACCTGGCGCGATTTCATTCAAAGGGCATAATGGCAAATCATTTTGTATATCATGAAGTTCCTGTGGATATTTAAAGTCTACTTCCAACACATATCCCACGTCAGAATCACTTGTAATAGACATAAAATCTATTGATTTAATTTCAGCATTAGTTAGCCCCCTTATATCCGTGTATGGTAAGCTACTAGTCCCCATGGTATAGGCATATAAAGAATTGCAGTCTACATTAAATAATTAGTTGGTTGAGTGTTATCATAGCTAGTCATGTATCTGTTATTCGCCTTTGCATACCGTTTGGACACAGCGCAAATTCCACCTCGTATTCCTTTTTCGAAGAAGTCTATCATAGTCTTATCTGTTAATAATGAAATCTGTACACCAGTCGTTCTTAACATTGCATCATAAGCTAATCCGGGAACTGTGTAATACTGACACGGATCGAGTCCGTACAAACCGATACATAATTCACGGAAGCGTTTAAACACATCTGTTAAAATTAACGTATCATTCTTAAGATATATATTTAAATATTCGCCCAGATTTTTAACATTGCATTCATTCCATACCGTTCTAGCATGACTGAATCCTCATCGCTTACATGATCAAAATGATGTTTAGATGGTAGACTATCCTCGTATAATTTTTCTATAGAATCCACATAAGTGTACGGAAAGACACCTTTGCGTTTCATCAGTTGTCTATGCAAAGGATTCGTATACGTATTATTGATATAATGAAAATCATCTGGTTCTAACATATCTGAAAGGTTACTAAGTTTTGAATCCAAAAAACGATAGCTATCCAGAAATCTTAGATATATACTCATACCATTCAAATTTGTATATCTTTTGCTAAAGGATAAGTAATTTTCAGAAGTTTGTGCAATACAGTTGATAGGTTCCGTATCGGATCCTAGTTTTTTGACTATGAAATGAGCATCGTATTTTGACATGCAATGAAAGAGTATTGGTATGAATCCTGGCATTTTCCTATTTAAATTGCAGTGCTTATGGGCTGGCCCTACGTAACTTCCAGTCAAATGACAATGATCACGAACCTTTATACACGAGTTAAGAAATTCACGTTTGCATATGTGACATCGTGTTGCATTTTGATATTCTAGCTCATCCACATCTCTCATACTTATTTCAATTTTATTAGCATATATATTAATGAGCTGATTTGCAATTAACGTTAAATCTTTAAGAAAATTTTCAATTGCATATGGACCTTCAAATGATTTGAAACGCGTTAAATTTTTATCATAACTACAAACCAAATGTAATGCAATTGCATACGCTTCATGATTATGGGTGGTACGTGTCAAACTTTTGTTCGATGCATCTTGACAGGAATCTACCTTACGTAAGATACATTATATGTCTGCATAAACCACGAATGGAACTTTTAGACATTTCGAATATGCGTTAAATTCAACGAGATCTGTTTTACTAGCCTCGGGCATTCTGATAATTTGATTCATCATAAACCGCTTTTTATGACCATTTAAACGTGACTCTGATGTGAAATACAAGTTATAATTGTTACATAACCATTTTCGCCCCTTATGTTTAGATAGCTGCTTTCCTAGTAAACGTGATAAGACTGTTATCAGACAATAATGTGTTTTATACGTCAAAAGATTAATATGATGTGATTGTATCTCTCTTGGTTGATATAAGAGAATAATTGATTTATTTTCAACACCGTATATCGTTAATGAAATATTTGAATTTTGATTCTCGAATTTTTCCACATCTTTCAATGACACGGGGAATGTTATATTCTCAAAGTTAAATTCTTTAAAAATATCATATCTTTTATAGGATGTGGGTCGATTCTTGTTACGTTCTACAGGGTATTTGGATGCTAACAGACAGTATGCAAAGCAATATTTATCGGTATTACGAATGTTAATAACAGCTCTCTTGGATTTTATAAAGTCGGGTAATTCAGTATACATCCCGGCATTCAATGAGTCGTATTGTGTCACATCTATTGTTAATTTCTCAATACTGTATAAAGCTTTTAAACTGGTACGCGATTCAAAATTATCCATATGATCTAGTATAGGTTGTACAACCTTCTCTTCATACCATATCGGTTTATCTGTAGATTGCAATATCACCTCAAGTTTACTGTTAAAGTTAAATGTATGAATATTATCGCTCTCTTGTGATATTATGACATATTGACAGGATAAACAGGATCCTATCTTAAGACCTGATTTATACATGTTTAAGCCGTTATCAATTTCTTTCAAAATTAAAGGTTTGCATTCTGATAAGAATATGACGGGGTCAAGTATATTAACACAGTTGTGAATTTCGTAGGTACATAATCTGTTTTTGAAGGCAGACTCACTGCGAATACATTGTAGTCGTTCCGGTTGGATCATGTCAGAATGGGTTTCATCTTGCTGAATCGAGGGATGTCCATTGGCACTATCGGAGCATTTTGTCGTCGTTTCTGAAAACAATTACAACATTCGATTAACTTAACATACGGGAACATTGATTTACATATATGTAAGGTGGTAACAGAAATAACATACATGTTAATAACTTTTACATGCATGAATCTCAATTTTACGTAAACTTTATACTTTACATATAACGTAACATGCATGTTACTTTTACACATGAAAATATTTACATAGTGATTATGTAATTTACACAGAGATTTCAACTATTGCTATCATCACGTAACTACAATATTCAGATAGTATGTAACTGTTTTACATGAGCTCTCTCCCTTACGTAAATGATAAAACACACAACGTAAACCATATACACGTAAAACAACGTAACTGAACTACGATATTCACATGTACGTTTTACACATATAAATTAACGTTTTTTCACCTACAACGTTACTTTTACATGTCACAAACAAAGCGTAACTAACATGTATGTGAAATAACGTAACTGAACTACGATATTCACATGTACGTAACTATTACACATGAAAATTAACGTTTTTCACCTACAACGTTCACTTTCCATTACTAATACTACATGACGTGCGAAAATTAACACTTTAAGTTCTAATACAACATGTACGATTTCACATTTACATGCAAGTAACTACATTATCACTTTTTTATGAATTTTTTTCAATGAATATGCTCACCTTTTGACGACATTACGGGCTGCTTAAAAAGACAACTTATGTCGTTTGAAGCCACTTTCTAGAGTTTCCTCGCCATGGTATTGGAATATGCAGTCACCGCGGTTTAGTAGATCTTTCTGCACTGCGGTCATGTGTTTGAATCTCTCCGGGAGGAGGACTTGGAATTCTGATGTTTCGACGACCACTCGCTCACCATATCTGGTCTTCACGGTTTTGACGGATCGAATGATGTATTGAACGGACTGATCTAATTCACGTAGTTTCTTTGTGGAAAGATGTGTTCCACCTTCAGCTAGTTGATTTAGCTGGAGCATCTCATGATCTGAAACAATCATATAAGCACAAACGAATCAGTATTACTTCAACACTCTTCGTAAACAGAGATAAAAAAAAGAAATACAATACACAGCTTTTCTATCTTACCTGTAGGATCCATATTTCCAGAGAATCGACTGACTCCTCACTCCTCAGTACCGGGGTATTTATTGAGAGAGGCTCCGCCCTCCTTCCGGGAGAGCTGTTACTTTCTATATCTTACCTATGAGTTAAAAGTTATTACTAGTGACTTTATTATCCTAGTTTAAACTTTATATAGATCCAACAGTTTTTACACTCCACCATATCTCTCCTTCCCAAACACCATGTTGCGCACGCACACTAACTGTGAATCGTTCCCTAAAGCTTGGAGGGGGGATATAGTTACACATTTCTTTACGCACACATACTTGTACAAAATATATTTTTCTGAACATTTGATTTCTTTTTACACTTGGTATACTAACACATTCATGGTATTGTTTCATCATTCATACAAATATATAAATTCAATCGTTTAATTTTAAAATATATTCTGTTTTATCTTTTCATAGCGTTATTTGACAAAGTTAGACTTCGCCACGCCAATAAGAGTGTTTTGACCACCCCTGTCACCAGTCTGGAGAGATTAACCTTTTTTTGTCTCTCGGGCGCTTAGCGCTGGGGGTGAAGTTCAGTGGAGTATTCGTAATACTGAGGGGAGATTTTCTAGACAATTTTTTATATGGAGGGTGATATCTTGCCCTGGATAGTGAGGACATCTGTACTATAGACCCCTACTTGCATATATATATATATATATTATCATATTGACTGAACTGTTTGTATTAATCCCATATACTTAAAGATGAGATACTTTTCTCTCGATATCTTAATCATTTTTAGATAGATGGTTAGTGCTTATATTTTATTTTCAATGTTATGTTCCACTATTATCATGCTTAGAGGGAATATTCTTTTTTAAAATATTCATTCATCTTCTTACCACGTATTCCCTCACTGCACACTTTTTATACTTTGCTGTTTTCCTCAAACATTTACTTACAACTCATTTAACCCTTTTTAGTAATGTTACACTATTTCTTAGAGAGAGGGCGAGAGAGAGAGATGATACATTATTTTTTTCTTTTCAATGTTATGTCACAGTTTTATCATGCTTAGAGGGTTATTCTTTTTGAATTTATACTTAACTTAAATATTATACATTTTTCTCCTTCAATGGTATCTACGGTCTTAGAGGGAATTCTTTTAAAATAATAATCTCCTTACAAATATTCTGTCACTGTTATGTTCCACTTTTATCGTGCTTAGAGGGAGCGTTCCTTTGTCATGAAACCCTTTCACACAGATTTACATTTCCATTCTTATACTTCAATGTGGAACAGATTTATATCTTCTCATACCTCGATGTGGGAATGGAATTTAACCTTTTCTTAACCTTGTATCACTCGTAGATACATAGCTCAAGTTGGGATTCTGGATAGGGAACACCCCTTACCAGAATGTCTTATTACATTTATTTCATAAATCTCTCCTAGTACACGTACCTAATCATTCTCTCGATATTCTTTTATCTAAAGAATAGCGATACTGCATTATATATCATACACTAAACGTATTAGACATTGAAACCTAGCCTCGATATTCATACATGAGAGTTTAAGCACAGACATCGAAGAATTATTATCAACACATTTAATTCAAACACCCCTGGAACCCCGTATCGAACCCTAGACTCGATATTCATACATGAGAGTTTAAGCACAGACATCGAAGAATTATTATCAACACATTTAATTCAAACACCCCCGGAACCCCGTTACCCACCCACCCATCACACATCACACATTACACACACACATCATCATCATCATCATCGTCACCCCTTAACCACCACACTGCACAGGGGAGAACGGCACTGGGCCAACACACCCCTCCTTTTCCATCTCGATATTCACACAGGAGACTTCTAAATCAATGAGTGTTCTGCATCACTCATATATTAACACAGAGGAGACTTCAGCATCATATCTACACTGTGCCGAAACACCCCTTCCTATACTACTCACGCAGTTTTCACTATTCTGTACGCGGTCTTTTTTCGGCAACGTCTTCGAGAAAAGGCACTGTGCTACGTTCGTCATTACCGCGATCACGTCGTGCTACTGATCTTCATTCTCATGTCGGCAAACCACCCCCAGGACAGGTACATACCACTGCGCATGCCCGCCAACTTAACAACCCCCACTCCACATGGTCGCGTCACAATCACAGTGTCCTGTAAAGATTGATATTCGTGCTTTCTGATCTACGTCTAATGCTTACTATTGCTAAAACTAACCTTTGTTACAGACAAGTGTTGAAAGTTCGATTCCCCGACGCGGCTTCTTACTTTAGCTACAAGCAAAACCCACCTGAGACATTTTTAATGTAAAAATTGGAGTTTGGCTCCGAAATATAGCTTAGTGGAAATTAATTCTTCTTACACGTTCCATTGCGATTAAGAAGTACAAAATCTAATGTGATACATAAATTGACCTTCCCTACCTGCTATGGTTTATTTGCAGAGCTACTATTCCTACGGAAATCTGTTTTTTCCCCTTCATGTTAGCCTTTGCAGAAATAGTTTAATTACACCTTTTGTGTTCGGTACACACAAAGGGAATATGGAAACAGAGTAGACAGTCAAATGTTTTCACTTACTGGCCTTGAGGCGCCTTGTTCTTTTCATGGCCGCGATAAACAAATGAAGAACGACCATGCACCCAAAGAAATATCATGTATGCGTTCACAAGATTTTCTGTACTCACTCCTGTGCAAAGTATTGTTTTAAACGCCTATTCCCCTATTTACTTCACGTTAATAGAGGTAACCGTTTGTAGAAATGGTTCTGCGACATGCATATGTATTCCTTATATGTAAGCCCCATTAGAATAAGAGATTACGGTAGGCTTAAGCGATAGCGAAACCTTTTAAGATATTGGCGAAATGTAACGGCTTTGGCGTTCATTTTCTGCATAAAAACGAGTAACCACTTCATGTTTGAGAAAGTGTAAGTATTCAGGAGACATAAATCAAATATTTCCAGTGAAAACTTGGTATCGAATGTTTGGGTGGAATGAAATACCTTCTCTAACTAATACTTACAAAGTAGAGAAAGTGAAAAAGAATGAAATACCGAAAAATTCAAGCCAATAATAACGGATAGGTATCTCAATAGGCTGACAACAGAGCAAAATTCATTTGTAATAAATACTAAGTTTTCAGATATCTACACTGTTGTCTAGTGTCTTTTTCTGTCTAATGGCTTACACGTTATACGAAGTTACATAAAATTGTTAAGGAATAAAAAGTTCATAAGCTGTTCTAAGAATTCAAGATGCACGTTTTATTTTTCGTGTAAATAGTTTAAATGCTATTCAGTTTCTAGAAACTTCTGAGTTTGGCTAGTCCACGCCGTGGTTGAGTAGTTAGACCTCTCGACTGTTACCAAGGCGCCCCGAGTTCGATCCGAGCCGAAAAGTGGGATTTGTGGTAGGGCGAGTGTGCTCCGGAATCTCCGGTTGTCCCGCCATCTCATTCTACTGGTACTCCATTTCATCATATGTGTCATCAGTGTCACCGCCTGTGGTGCCGCATGTAGTAAACGCGGGCGTTAAACATTACACATTTCGTTTCTCTGAGACAGGGCTTCGTTTTGAAACTGAAAGAACTAGAATATGGATAATAATTACCAGAAAGTTGTAGAATTCCTTTTGGAGTCGAAAAGTGTAGATGGGGAATATTTTTTAGAAGTAGAGCGATGAAGCAATTGAACTGTTCGCTAAGCCCTAATGGAGAGGGATAAGTTAGTTTTAAATTATGGGCAATACAGTGTATAACATTATTATTCGTACACTCCAGTTTTATAAGAAAATATTTTAATATCTATTAGAAGACACGATCAAAATACTATTTTTTCAAACATGTGAAACAAAATAATGCTATATTAGGAATTAACTAAATATTAACATATGAAGTTACAAAGTAAATTAAATGAAACTCTAAAAGAAACATGACCATTTATGTACTAATTTTCTATTCGTACATTAGAAATATCAGTTCAATAATAAATACACATTTGACAATCTAATACTTTGTCGCATATCCCATGGCATTAGTAAGTGTCTCACAACTTCTCTTCATAGAACCATCAAGTCTTTGCATTCTGTTGGGCTGATTTTACTCCATTATTCCTCCACAACATTTATATGTTTTTGTTTGGTACGGAAGGATAGAGTCAGACTGAAAAATTCAATGCCATAGCCGGGATTTGAACCACGGATCTTCTGGTTGCGTTAAGCCGCTCTAACCCTTCAGCTACTATGGCCAAGTTAGGTAAGTCGCCATTACGGTAGTTGTCTCACATGTTTACGAGAACTCCTAAGTGGTTTGCAGGGAACACACGAGTCATTTGGAGTATTTAATGTCATGGCGGCAAGTTGGCCATAGTAGCTCAAGGGTTAGAGCGGCTGGACGACAACCAGAGGATCCATGGTTCAAATCCCGGCTATGGCATTGAATTTTTAAATCTGACTCTATCTTTCCATACTTTAGCCTACATACGGCCAGTGTGAAAGAACAATTAATTTCCGAATTCTCTTTGGTCCTAACTCATTTCTTCAGAATTCTCCATAAATGCTGTATTGGATTTAAATCTCGGCTCTGAGGAGGTGTTTATAGAAGTTTAGTTACATTCCATATCAACCAATTCATGTTACGTCTTGACTTGTGTTTACCTTCATTGTCTTGTTGAAATATATAAACAGGTGCCATGCCCATTTTCTGGGCTCTCTGTTTTACATTGTTCTTTAAAATTTGAAAATACACATATTGGTCTATAGTTCCATCAGTACCCATACCGTTGGACAACATGCAGGCCCAAATCATAATGGAACCACCAGCATGTTTAACTGTGGGTAGAGTGTTTCTGGGATCATTGTATGAATTTGCTTTTGTCCAGACCCTGTTTATACCACCTGACACAAAGAAGTTTATCTTAGTGTGGTCCGACCATAACACTCTGTTCCAGAAGTTTTCATTCTTTATGGGTATGTTCCTTAGCAAACGCAACTTGTTATTTCCTGTTTGCTTTACTTACATATTGCTTCCTCCTGGGTGTTCGGTCAAGATATCCGTACTTCCATAAAACACAACGAACAGTTTGGTCAGACAGCTTCTTCCCAGACACATCCTCAACTAATGGACGTAACTGAGGAACACTTAATTTAGCATTTTCTCGAATCCTGCTTACAATAAAACCTCCCTCTTTTGAATTTAGTTGCTTCCTTTAGGCTTTCGTGGTAAGTAAATCGTGGAGCCAAGTTCTTTAAATTTGTTGACTATGTACTCTATGGTAGAATGCTATTTATTTACAGTTTGGGCTTTCTTCCTAAGATAATACCTTTTATTTGCCAAGTTTGTAATTACTTGCTTCAGATCAGAGCTAAGCTCGTTTTGCTGACCCATTTTGACTAATAGTGACAGAACGTCTACAACTGCGACCAGAGGAGCCTAGGCGACCTTTGAAACACATGCATATTGAAGTTGTTCACGACGAAGCTGGTATTCTTAACAACTTTACGAATAAAAAAGTTGCATAAAATTGACAGCTATCCTTAATATAATAGTACAATACAATGGTACCGGTTTTGAAATGAAATTTGTCATTGCGATTTTATTTGATGTTTATCAAGCATATATAAATTACTGAATTCGCACACACACACATATATATAATATATAATATATATACATACATACTCACACCTTTATTTTTTTCTAAAATATTTTTGTTTTAAATACCTGAAGTATTACTTCAGTCAGACTCTACCTTCCAAACTTTGGCCTACATATGGCTGCTGTTAAAGAACAATTAATGTCCATTTCAACGTGTATCTCTGCTGAAATATCGAATTTGAATACAGCGCCTCCTCTACTTACCTTACGTAACAAATCAAAAAATGGGTAGAAAATGTCATGTTAAAGACCAATGAACAGGTCTTTTTCTTTCAGTCAAGCTTATTTAGATAGTTATTTAAATTTGGTAGGATGCTGTTTTCCTCTGTAGTTCAATCTGAGTTCATTCTGTTAATTAACTTTCAATCCATACTTGTTTGTATTTGCAACATACTTGACTTTGAACTCTTTATACAAAGTGGAATGTGAAAATACTATAAAACGTTTTAAAATCATTACTGTTATCATAAAATTTAAAATTATCTAAAAGCTCTTAAGGCGTTAATTTATAAGAAACGAACATATAAACTCTCGCGGACACAAAGTGGACATTTAATGTAGTATATAAGAACGGCTGGCATGGCAACTTAGCGGGGAGGTCCGAAGCTACAGGGTCGCTCTTCGGAGCTGGTACAAACACCTCAAGAGGACAAAGTACCCAACTATAAATTTGGCGCGAAATGCGACACTAGGCCACAGTGTTCAAAGTGGCACTAACCCATGTAGTGACCTTGACCTCCCTTTTGATCAATTTTACAAACATTTACTACTGATCCATGAATTACTATTCGGTATTTATCAGACTTTACGTTTTGGAATTCGCACACATACATAGATGTTCATAATTAAACCTTTATTTTTTTTCTAAAATATTTTTGTTTTACATTCTGGTAGTAATATTTCAGTCAGACTCTACCTTTCCAAACTTTGGCCTACACATGGCTGGTGCTAAAAAACAATTAATATCCACTAAAACGTGTACCTCTGCTGAAATATCGAAATTGAATACAGCACTCATGGGTTTTTTCGGGGGTTTTCTCGATTCGCCAGTCGAATGCTGGGTAGGTTCACTTCATCCACCAAATTTCCCGTCCCTTCATTTTATGTCCATTATCGTTTCATATCATCTCACACCTAGTGGTCTCTTCCAGGGTAGAAGTTTCTGCAGGTGTCTAAGCGCTGTATGGCTGGATGATATGCTCTGGGTAAAACTTCCTCTTGTGGTCTACGAACCCGGTCTGGTGGTGCCGTTTTATGGGGGATACCGGCTGTACTGGCCTGCCGGGGACTTTCCAGCTGGTCAACAAAAGGGATCCTGCCCTATGCACTGTCGTGACTTCTTGGATCGGGCTCCCTCTGTCTCCTCTCGCCTCATCCTTCCGGGGATGTCTCACTTGGGATATAAGTACAATAGATCAAGACACGTCGCAGTGCCGAATCCCCTCCGTCAGAATCTGTCCTATGCTATCCTATCTAAACATATGGGAGAGGATAAAGCTACTTTTACGTAATGCTCTTGTGTTTCTACTAATGCAGGAACATTCATGGGACTTCCTCTTAGTAGGTTAAAAATAGCGGTTCCAGCGCAGACCCAAATGAGCAAGATGGCGGCCATGCGCAATCGGTATGTTTAGTGGATTTAGACAGTGTTTAGGTAGGCAGTCAATCCTCTTATTTTGGTGTACCTTATAATGCTGTGTCCTGAGGTATGATCAGACTTTGTCTTGAGCTATGATCTGAGGCTCTAGGGTTAAGGGCTGCAGGGTTTCTTAGGTAAAGTCTGTTGGTATGGGATGTTAATATCTGAAGGATTTAATGGTTAGGTCCTGAGGTATGATCTGGGACTCTATGGTTAAGAGTTGCAGGGTTTCTTAGGTAAAGACTGTTGGTCTGGGAGGTTAATAGCTATAGGACTTAGAGGTTAGGTCTCGAGGTATGATCTGGGACTCTATGGTTAAGAGTTGCAGGGTTTCTTAGGTAAAGTCTGTTGGTATGGGATGTTAATATCTGAAGGATTTAATGGTTAGGTCCTGAGGTATGATCTGGGACTCTATGGTTAAGAGTTGCAGGGTTTCTTAGGTAAAGACTGTTGGTCTGGGAGGTTAATAGCTATAGGACTTAGAGGTTAGGTCTCGAGGTATGATCTGGGACTCTATGGTTAAGAGTTGCAGGGTTTCTTAGGTAAAGACTGTTGGTATGGGATGTTAATATCTGAAGGATTTAATGGTTAGGTCCTGAGGTATGATCTGGGACTCTATGGTTAAGAGTTGCAGGGTTTCTTAGGTAAAGTCTGTTGGTCTGGAGCTTGAAAGCTGTGGGATTTAGAGGTCAGGTCTTGAGGTATGATCTGGGACTCTATGGTTAAGGGCTGCAGGGTTTCTTAAAGTAAAGTCTGTTGGTCTGGAGCTTGAAAGCTGTGGGATTTAGAGGTTAGGTCTTGAGGTATGATCTGGGGCTCTAGGGTTAAGAGTTGCAGGGTTTCTTAGGTAAAGACTGTTGGTCTGGGAGGTTAATAGCTATAGGACTTAGAGGTTAGGTCTCGAGGTATGATCTGGGACTCTATGGTTAAGAGTTGCAGGGTTTCTTAGGTAAAGACTGTTGGTCAGGGAGGTTAATAGCTGTGGGATTTAGAGGTTAGGTCTTGAGGTATGATCTGGGGCTCTAGGGTTAAGGGTTGCAGGTTTTAACAGGTAGGGTTGCTGGTATGGGAGGTTAATACCTATAGGATTTAATGTGGCATGAGCTCTAGGGTTAAGGGTTGTAGGGTTCATAGCTAAATGTTGTTGGTCTAGAGGATAAAGACCGTAGGGTCTTTTATCTATGTTTTATAGGCTGAGGTATGGTCTTATAATTTTGAAGTTAAGTTTGCTAGCCCAGCGATTAAAGGCGGTTAATCTTGGGGCAAGTACTACATTTATGCTTTACTATGTCATCCTATTATAAACTAACCTAACCTAATATACTCTTTCATTTCTACCTTCTTTCATCATTCTTATTATAACCTAGCTGTGTTTGGCTAGTGGCTTCCTTTGTTGCACCTGTTAACCTATTTGTTCTCTTTCCTTAAGTTCCTCTATTCTACCACTTTAACCTAACCTAATATATCCCATGGTTTTAGCTTCTTGATCATTGTTGAACCTAGTTGATTCTGGTATTAACATTCGTTCTCTTTTCTTAAGCTGCCCCGTTTTTACCTCCTTAACCTATCCTAAGCATGTTTCTTTTCTCATGCTAACTACTTGTATGTATGATGCAAAGTTTTTAGGCATATCGATATTATAGCTATCTTTGTCACTGCAAGAGGTATATATGCTGATTACAGATCTTTATACAGTAAATTTAACCCTTTGTGTATCTGCTTCTCTTTTCCTAAAAATTGAGGTTCTTTTGTTGCTAGGGTTTCTTGTTTTTCGTACCTTCTCTATGCTTTCAGGAACTCTATTCTACCTTGTTATGTTATGAGGTCTTATGCTTATATCTTAGGCTTTTTGATTAAGCCTTTTGATCTGAAAGACTATGTATTTTGGCTATGTTCCTCATCTCTTACGGTCACATGGCTAGGTCTTGAGGCATGATCTTAGGGCCTGGGGTTTAAAGGATATAAGTCTCATAGCTTAAGCTCGTAGGTCTAAAGGTTAAAGACTGTAGGTTTAGTGGTTAGGTCGTATGGATTCAAGGTTAGATCTCTCGGTCTAGAGTTTAAGGCTGTAGGATCTGAAGGTTACGTATGGAGGTATGATCTGAGGGCTCTAGGGTTAAGTGTTTTAAGCTTCATATCTAAAGGTTGCTGGTCAGGAGGTTAAAAGCTGTAGGATCTGGAGGTTAGGTATTGAGGTATGATCTCGGAGCTCTAGGATTAAAAGCTATAGGCTTCATAGCTAAAAGTTTGCCAGCTAGAGATATCTTCTTTACTGTTAGAGGTATATTTGCAATGGTCTAGGCGTACAGTTTTCTTACATTTTTTCATGCAGATTGATGTCTTCGTACTCTTGTGTCTTTTTCAAGCTTTTACCCCCTATGCATCGTCTTGTAATAAGTCGTTACGCTAAACCAATGTTCTAATGCTATTTCCATGCTTTTTCAGATGTTATGAGGTTTATGCGCGTTTCAGGGATATTTTAGACCAAGTTACGTTACTCAATTCATTTTATAACTAATTAAGAAGTTTTTCAAGGATATTTCAGATTACGAGATAGTAGTTACTTTTTAAATTTACCTATTTTAACATTAACTAAAGTGTGTTCAGTTAGCTTATGTGGTGAGGTAGACGTCCCTCGTCTTTTTTCTCTGGACTTGGGACCAGCGTCAGAATTTGTTTTCTGAACGGTAGACTTAACGCCCTCCTCTGCTCTTATTATTCAGCTGTTTTCATGCTTAGATATTTTAATGCTACGTTCTAGTGTTTATTTCTCGGAATGAAAATTGTTTTTTTTCTGCTCTAGGGTTCCTTCTTTCATTCGCCGTTCAAAATATGACAATGTCCATGGGCATATGTGGATACTCCATCATCTGCAATTACTCTCTTTTCATCATGTGGAGATAGGGATATTTTGTTCACTTCCACTGACGCAACATTATGTTGATGGGACATAATTAGGTTCATTGGCGTTCTTATGATTTCTCTGCTTTTAAGACAGTCCACATAGCTCTCAAAGGTGATGTACTGTTTAATGGCACTATGTTTTATGCCTTTTATCTTCTTGATTATGCCTCCATCGATGTCGAGTGCATACATCTTCGGTCTCAGTCCAACAAAACGACGAATGATTTTTCCATTGGCTTCATCTTTAAATTTTCCCAACACTTTCTTGTTTTTTGTAGAATGACATATGTGCTCGCTAGGATAATCAGCAGTATCCAGATGTTCCAGAAAACGTAACTTATCCTGGTATATGTCTCCGGTAGTCACACGATGGATGAAAGAGTCAGTATCCATGTACATGAGCTTCAGATTTTCAAGCCCGTAATACGGCATTAGCACATCATAATGATACCAATACATCAAGGTCTTCGAGATATCCAGCACACACATCCCAATGTATATAGGCTTGTTGAAGACTATCTCCCGTGACGCCATGTGTATTGCAGCCAGATTGGGTCCATATATAGTTCTATCAATAAATGTAGGCTTAGCAACCAGTTTTTCCAATGTCTTCCAATCGGTGACAAGTCGTATATTCAGTCGGTTTCTGATGTTTTCCATAGTTTTACCAAACATGGCATTGTTAAAAAGTTTGTAAAGATCCTTCTCGAAATCATTTCTCGATCCTTGTCGTAGCCGGTTATTGAATTCCACATAAGGCTTTAACCAACATGACTGTTGAAATTGTAGCACCCGATGGATTTTAGTCAGTTGTAACCCATGACTAAGGGCCTGCTTCAAGGTCATGTAATGCACCACATACCTAGTTCGTGATCCAAGGTGAGGAATTAGTTTCCTTGTAGAAGAACCCGAGGGCTTGATACACTCAGGTAGGAACGGTAAATCATTGTGTAGGTCATGGAGTTCTGTAGGATATTGAAGGTCCACTTCTAAGATGTATCCGAGAGGGTCATCTTCTCGTAGTATATCTAGGTTGATATCTTCAGGAGAAACCCACTTAAAACCCCCGTAAGCAAGGGGTTTCTGCATCGCCCACGCGTACTGGTTATTTGAATCCTCGTACGTAATATATTGAGAGGGTTTACTTGAGTCATACTCCTTCATGTAGTGATTGTTCGCTTCTGCATACCGATGAGAAACTTGGCATAATCCTCCTCTTATACCTGCTTCAACCATGAGTAGCTGGTCATAATCCTGTAGTAATTCCAGTTCAATTCGTGTGTACAACAGCATTGCATCCCACGTAAGTCCGGGTGATGTATAATAATGTGCGGGATCAACTTTATGGGTTTTCAGGGTCTGCTCTCTGAATGTTTCAAACACATCTGCTAGTAGAAGGACATCCGAAGTTAAGTAGAGGTCACTGTACTCGCCTAGTGTTCTGATGTTGAAGTGACTCCATACGGTTTTTGCATGCTGATACTCTGCATCACTAATTTCTTCTCTGTTTAACTTACTGTAGAATGCTTCTCTCGGAGGAAGTTCTGTCTCACTCAAAACATCCCATGATGTAACGTAATCATAGGGAAACACACCTTTACGCATCATCAAATCGATCTTCTCTGCTCCAAAGTACTTCTGAGTTTCAGGATATGATGTTAGATTTTTTGCTAGTTTATCCAAGCTGGTACTAAGGAAGCGATAGGTATCCACAAAACGAAGTTTAATGTCACCAACATACTTGGAAAATGATATATAACTTTCCTCAGAGCTAGGAATAACTTCTACTCTATCGCTAGTACAGCCTAACTCCTTAACAATGAAATGGGAGTCATATCCACTCAGGTTATGTATGAAGACAGGAATATAATTAGGCGTTTTACAGGTTAGATTACACTGATTATGTAGACTTCCTCGATATTCACCACTTATATGATCATGATCTCGTACTTTCCAGTTATCGTCGGTAAATTCTTTACCACATAAGTAGCATTCTGTAGAAGATTCGAATGATTTTTGTTGCTTATCTGTCAGAGTTAATGGAGCACCAGTTTTGTATACAGCATTAATTTTCTTTGCGAGAGAACTTACATACTCCATAAACTTCGGTGCAGCGTCACAACCTCGATATACATAGGGTTCAGTAGGAAGACCAGTCTGTAAACCTTCAATTGTAGCTGAGGATTTGACATAAACACAGAAACTCATAGGAATATGCTTCTGATATGGAACAGTATAAGACGTTTCGGGATTAGAAGAACACCCGTGGTAAGGGGTAAGAATGCTTTCAAAGTCAGCGTATATGACATAAGGTAATTTCAACATCCTTTCATGATTCTTGAATCTAACAATAGATTTCTCCTTAGTTGGCATAACAATCTTAGCAACTCCGTGTTGGCTACATATTTTTCTATGCTCATTTAACCTCTCAACTCCTCCATTTCGATACTCAAAGTGCGTAAAACAGCGTTTGCAGATACAGAGTTTTCCCTCACATTTGGTTTTTTGTTGATGAATAAGTCTCTCGAAATTCTTTATATAAACGTAATGATGACGTCCAGCTGAATTGCTTAACAGAAGCAGGTCGCGATGCTCAGTCAGTTCTTCATTGACAACTTTCATAGGAAACACTTGATTTTTCTCATCCAGCCCGAAAACATTTATAGAGATGTTATTTTTTCGTTCAAATTTCGGGATATCAGTCAGGCTCGTAGGAAACGAGAGGCAGGAAAAGTCATATCTCTCTTGAAGATCCTTATACTTGCTAACACGTTGAGGATCCTTGTGAATGAACTTGGCGAGAACAGCATACATAAAACACTTTTCATCTTCATAATTCTGTGGATTTATGCAGGCTCCTTTAGCTCCAATAGAGGTCGGTAGAGGGATGTAACTGGTTCCCCTCAGTCCATTATTCTTGTTGATTCTAACACGCACACCATCAACAGCTAATAAAGCCCAGCTGCTTCCTTTAAGTTGACTTTCCTCCATTTCAGTACAAAGTTTCTTGAATTTACTTTCCAATATGGCGTCCAAGTCACTTTCTAAAAATATTGCTTGATTTGGCGTTTTAAAGGCTTTATCAGTAGTGTCACCAACGGCATTCACAAACCGACATTCAGCCATGAGGTTAATTTTCACACTTTTATGCATCCTCAGTTGCTTCTGAACGGCTTGAATTATCCGCTGTTTTGATTCCTGGAGATATGTATTCAGGTCTTGGCATGTAGAGCACTGGATGAAATATGATTTCAGTCGATCCTGGAAAGCTGTTTCATATTCTACGACATCGTCTTCATCAGGAACCATTAACAGCAATTTATGTTTGGTAGGCTCGATCTTGAGTTTCTTAGCAGTAGTTATTCTCTCGCATCGTTCTTGGTGAGTATCTCTGCGATTCTCAGTATCATAAACGTTACCACAATGTTTACATTCGTAAAACCGGCCACATACCAGCTCATGTCTCTTTTTATTGTAGCTTTTCAGGAAACTCTTTGCACATATGCTACACCTATTTTCAGGTATAGTGTCTAACAGAGCTTCCATCGCTATAGTTTTTTCTTGTGTGCAGGCTAATTCTCGGGAATATGCTGCCAAGTAAGTGTCTTGATACACTTCTCACTTCTCTTCTTCACCTTGATAAGTTATCAGCGCTACTGATGATGAATTTCACTGTAGAAGCTGATCCGCTATGCTATAAACACACTAGCGTAATTACAATCTAAGATCGATAAAGCTCTCTTTATACACTTAGCACAGACCTAATAGAAAACTTCATCATCCCCTTCACCGACGGGATTCGAAGGTGGCACTCCTATCGGAGAAAACCTAAAGGAAAACTTCATCACACCACCACCACCACCACCACCACCACCACCACCTTTGTAGTTCGAAGGTGGCGCTCCTATCGGAGAAAACCTAAAAGAAAACTATTATCTTGCTACCACAGGGGTTCGAAGATGCTTCTACTATTGGAGAAAACCTAAAAGAAAACTCTATTAATTTTCCAGTTTTCGATTATTCTTTAACTACTTTACAATTCACATGAGAGAAAAAATTAGACAAATTAAAATTGAAAAAGGAAATAAATAGCTAGATTTGAAGATAAAATTTAGACAATTCAAACGAGTATAAACACGACTAAGCTCCGCCTTTTAGTTTTAAAGTTACATTAGGAGCTCCCATTGCCACCCGTAGACACCTCTCCGTCATCTTCAACCACGTGTTCTTGATTCTTTTCACACATATCTTAACATAACAGTTCTATTTTTCTCAAGTTCATCTATTACACCGTTTAACTGATCCACGGGGCACCCTTAGAATCCTTCACTTCATCCTCAAACACACCTTCTTGAACCCTTTTGATATATTTTAACCTATTTATGTTTGTTGCTACGGGCATCCGTTCTCTTTTCTTAAGTTAAATTATTACGGCCATCTTGTTATGTTTGAGTCTCATGCTTATATATTAACTTTGTGATTAAGTATTTTGATTTGAAAGTCTATGTAAATCGGTTAAGGTAAACATCTCTTCTCAACATGAGACAAGTCATGATGTATGATCTTATGGGGTGAGCTTGTGAACACGCCTAAGCATTTATATTCAAAGGTATTTAAATTATCTCACCGAGATTTGAACCTAGATCCTAAGGCGTAAATTACCATTTCAACAACAATTCACACCTAAAGTATATATGTATACGCTATTTCATTGCGCTAACGTTATTAGTTCAAGAGTTATTTAAGATTCAAGTTATTGCGACAGAAGCGGTTATCGAACCACGGGTCTGTAGGATACGGAATCATAAATCATTCACAGCATATGTTGAATGAAAAAAACCTGCACTTTCCCCTGCTGTTCTATGTGCAATAGATCAGAAATAGAACACAATTACATAATTCAATGGACGATGGGAACTGAACCAGGGACCCTTGAGCTACACGTTGTCAGCATATGATTAACTATGAGAAGCATAACCATATAAAGGTTATTTCACTTCTCTAGACCCCGCGGTTACAGAGATATTTAAATTAAACGATTCAGGACTCGAACTAAGGACTACAGGTATACAGTATATACCCTGCGGACCTAGCTAACCATATGTAAGTAATAAAGTTTATCCGAACTCTCTATCATAATTAGTTTTGGAGTTATTCCAATATAAGCAGTACTCTTCTGCCCCGAGATTCGATTAGGGGACCATTGATAAAACTACCAGTCAGACAGTCAGTAAGGGCACGGACACCCCTGCGCGGTAGAAAGGCAGCAGGCATCGTCTTTCCACCCCTGGTCGGCATCCCATTAGTTTCCGAACACTCTTTATTTATCACATGCAGGTGTGCCTGCGTCTTGGGACAAGGGCTTGACAGGTCATTAATCAAGGAGTAGTATATAAAGGCTTTTTCTGGATACATTTGCATAATAGGGGGAGGGGGTGTGAGGACCACCCAAGATGTTGCAGGTGGTATGGAACGGGGAGGGGAGGGGGTGTGAGGACCACCCAAGATGTTGCAGGTGGTATGGAACGGGGAGGGGAGGGGGTGTGAGGACCACCCAAGATGTTGCAGGTGGTATGGAAAAAGCCTTTATCTACTACTCCTTGATTAATGACCTGTCAAGCCCTTGTCCCAAGACGCAGGCACACCTGCATGTGAGAAATAAAGAGTGTTCGGAAACTAATGGGATGCCGACCAGGGGTGGAAAGACGATGCATGCTGCCTTTCTACCGCGCAGGGGTGTCCGTGCCCTTACTGACTGTCTGACTGGTAGTTTTATCAATGGTCCCCTAATCGAATCTCGGGGCAGAAGAGTACTGCTTATATTGGAATAACTCCAAAACTAATTATGATAGAGAGTTCGGATAAACTTTATTACTTACATATGGTTAGCTAGGTCCGCAGGGTATATACTGTATACCTGTAGTCCTTAGTTCGAGTCCTGAATCGTTTAATTTAAATATCTCTGTAACCGCGGGGTCTAGAGAAGTGAAATAACCTTTATATGGTTATGCTTCTCATAGTTAATCATATGCTGACAACGTGTAGCTCAAGGGTCCCTGGTTCAGTTCCCATCGTCCATTGAATTATGTAATTGTGTTCTATTTCTGATCTATTGCACATAGAACAGCAGGGGAAAGTGCAGGTTTTTTTCATTCAACATATGCTGTGAATGATTTATGATTCCGTATCCTACAGACCCGTGGTTCGATAACCGCTTCTGTCGCAATAACTTGAATCTTAAATAACTCTTGAACTAATAACGTTAGCGCAATGAAATAGCGTATACATATATACTTTAGGTGTGAATTGTTGTTGAAATGGTAATTTACGCCTTAGGATCTAGGTTCAAATCTCGGTGAGATAATTTAAATACCTTTGAATATAAATGCTTAGGCGTGTTCACAAGCTCACCCCATAAGATCATACATCATGACTTGTCTCATGTTGAGAAGAGATGTTTACCTTAACCGATTTACATAGACTTTCAAATCAAAATACTTAATCACAAAGTTAATATATAAGCATGAGACTCAAACATAACAAGATGGCCGTAATAATTTAACTTAAGAAAAGAGAACGGATGCCCGTAGCAACAAACATAAATAGGTTAAAATATATCAAAAGGGTTCAAGAAGGTGTGTTTGAGGATGAAGTGAAGGATTCTAAGGGTGCCCCGTGGATCAGTTAAACGGTGTAATAGATGAACTTGAGAAAAATAGAACTGTTATGTTAAGATATGTGTGAAAAGAATCAAGAACACGTGGTTGAAGATGACGGAGAGGTGTCTACGGGTGGCAATGGGAGCTCCTAATGTAACTTTAAAACTAAAAGGCGGAGCTTAGTCGTGTTTATACTCGTTTGAATTGTCTAAATTTTATCTTCAAATCTAGCTATTTATTTCCTTTTTCAATTTTAATTTGTCTAATTTTTTCTCTCATGTGAATTGTAAAGTAGTTAAAGAATAATCGAAAACTGGAAAATTAATAGAGTTTTCTTTTAGGTTTTCTCCAATAGTAGAAGCATCTTCGAACCCCTGTGGTAGCAAGATAATAGTTTTCTTTTAGGTTTTCTCCGATAGGAGCGCCACCTTCGAACTACAAAGGTGGTGGTGGTGGTGGTGGTGGTGGTGGTGGTGGTGTGATGAAGTTTTCCTTTAGGTTTTCTCCGATAGGAGTGCCACCTTCGAATCCCGTCGGTGAAGGGGATGATGAAGTTTTCTATTAGGTCTGTGCTAAGTGTATAAAGAGAGCTTTATCGATCTTAGATTGTAATTACGCTAGTGTGTTTATAGCATAGCGGATCAGCTTCTACAGTGAAATTCATCATCAGTAGCGCTGATAACTTATCAAGGTGAAGAAGAGAAGTGAGAAGTGTATCAAGACACTTACTTGGCAGCATATTCCCGAGAATTAGCCTGCACACAAGAAAAAACTATAGCGATGGAAGCTCTGTTAGACACTATACCTGAAAATAGGTGTAGCATATGTGCAAAGAGTTTCCTGAAAAGCTACAATAAAAAGAGACATGAGCTGGTATGTGGCCGGTTTTACGAATGTAAACATTGTGGTAACGTTTATGATACTGAGAATCGCAGAGATACTCACCAAGAACGATGCGAGAGAATAACTACTGCTAAGAAACTCAAGATCGAGCCTACCAAACATAAATTGCTGTTAATGGTTCCTGATGAAGACGATGTCGTAGAATATGAAACAGCTTTCCAGGATCGACTGAAATCATATTTCATCCAGTGCTCTACATGCCAAGACCTGAATACATATCTCCAGGAATCAAAACAGCGGATAATTCAAGCCGTTCAGAAGCAACTGAGGATGCATAAAAGTGTGAAAATTAACCTCATGGCTGAATGTCGGTTTGTGAATGCCGTTGGTGACACTACTGATAAAGCCTTTAAAACGCCAAATCAAGCAATATTTTTAGAAAGTGACTTGGACGCCATATTGGAAAGTAAATTCAAGAAACTTTGTACTGAAATGGAGGAAAGTCAACTTAAAGGAAGCAGCTGGGCTTTATTAGCTGTTGATGGTGTGCGTGTTAGAATCAACAAGAATAATGGACTGAGGGGAACCAGTTACATCCCTCTACCGACCTCTATTGGAGCTAAAGGAGCCTGCATAAATCCACAGAATTATGAAGATGAAAAGTGTTTTATGTATGCTGTTCTCGCCAAGTTCATTCACAAGGATCCTCAACGTGTTAGCAAGTATAAGGATCTTCAAGAGAGATATGACTTTTCCTGCCTCTCGTTTCCTACGAGCCTGACTGATATCCCGAAATTTGAACGAAAAAATAACATCTCTATAAATGTTTTCGGGCTGGATGAGAAAAATCAAGTGTTTCCTATGAAAGTTGTCAATGAAGAACTGACTGAGCATCGCGACCTGCTTCTGTTAAGCAATTCAGCTGGACGTCATCATTACGTTTATATAAAGAATTTCGAGAGACTTATTCATCAACAAAAAACCAAATGTGAGGGAAAACTCTGTATCTGCAAACGCTGTTTTACGCACTTTGAGTATCGAAATGGAGGAGTTGAGAGGTTAAATGAGCATAGAAAAATATGTAGCCAACACGGAGTTGCTAAGATTGTTATGCCAACTAAGGAGAAATCTATTGTTAGATTCAAGAATCATGAAAGGATGTTGAAATTACCTTATGTCATATACGCTGACTTTGAAAGCATTCTTACCCCTTACCACGGGTGTTCTTCTAATCCCGAAACGTCTTATACTGTTCCATATCAGAAGCATATTCCTATGAGTTTCTGTGTTTATGTCAAATCCTCAGCTACAATTGAAGGTTTACAGACTGGTCTTCCTACTGAACCCTATGTATATCGAGGTTGTGACGCTGCACCGAAGTTTATGGAGTATGTAAGTTCTCTCGCAAAGAAAATTAATGCTGTATACAAAACTGGTGCTCCATTAACTCTGACAGATAAGCAACAAAAATCATTCGAATCTTCTACAGAATGCTACTTATGTGGTAAAGAATTTACCGACGATAACTGGAAAGTACGAGATCATGATCATATAAGTGGTGAATATCGAGGAAGTCTACATAATCAGTGTAATCTAACCTGTAAAACGCCTAATTATATTCCTGTCTTCATACATAACCTGAGTGGATATGACTCCCATTTCATTGTTAAGGAGTTAGGCTGTACTAGCGATAGAGTAGAAGTTATTCCTAGCTCTGAGGAAAGTTATATATCATTTTCCAAGTATGTTGGTGACATTAAACTTCGTTTTGTGGATACCTATCGCTTCCTTAGTACCAGCTTGGATAAACTAGCAAAAAATCTAACATCATATCCTGAAACTCAGAAGTACTTTGGAGCAGAGAAGATCGATTTGATGATGCGTAAAGGTGTGTTTCCCTATGATTACGTTACATCATGGGATGTTTTGAGTGAGACAGAACTTCCTCCGAGAGAAGCATTCTACAGTAAGTTAAACAGAGAAGAAATTAGTGATGCAGAGTATCAGCATGCAAAAACCGTATGGAGTCACTTCAACATCAGAACACTAGGCGAGTACAGTGACCTCTACTTAACTTCGGATGTCCTTCTACTAGCAGATGTGTTTGAAACATTCAGAGAGCAGACCCTGAAAACCCATAAAGTTGATCCCGCACATTATTATACATCACCCGGACTTACGTGGGATGCAATGCTGTTGTACACACGAATTGAACTGGAATTACTACAGGATTATGACCAGCTACTCATGGTTGAAGCAGGTATAAGAGGAGGATTATGCCAAGTTTCTCATCGGTATGCAGAAGCGAACAATCACTACATGAAGGAGTATGACTCAAGTAAACCCTCTCAATATATTACGTACGAGGATTCAAATAACCAGTACGCGTGGGCGATGCAGAAACCCCTTGCTTACGGGGGTTTTAAGTGGGTTTCTCCTGAAGATATCAACCTAGATATACTACGAGAAGATGACCCTCTCGGATACATCTTAGAAGTGGACCTTCAATATCCTACAGAACTCCATGACCTACACAATGATTTACCGTTCCTACCTGAGTGTATCAAGCCCTCGGGTTCTTCTACAAGGAAACTAATTCCTCACCTTGGATCACGAACTAGGTATGTGGTGCATTACATGACCTTGAAGCAGGCCCTTAGTCATGGGTTACAACTGACTAAAATCCATCGGGTGCTACAATTTCAACAGTCATGTTGGTTAAAGCCTTATGTGGAATTCAATAACCGGCTACGACAAGGATCGAGAAATGATTTCGAGAAGGATCTTTACAAACTTTTTAACAATGCCATGTTTGGTAAAACTATGGAAAACATCAGAAACCGACTGAATATACGACTTGTCACCGATTGGAAGACATTGGAAAAACTGGTTGCTAAGCCTACATTTATTGATAGAACTATATATGGACCCAATCTGGCTGCAATACACATGGCGTCACGGGAGATAGTCTTCAACAAGCCTATATACATTGGGATGTGTGTGCTGGATATCTCGAAGACCTTGATGTATTGGTATCATTATGATGTGCTAATGCCGTATTACGGGCTTGAAAATCTGAAGCTCATGTACATGGATACTGACTCTTTCATCCATCGTGTGACTACCGGAGACATATACCAGGATAAGTTACGTTTTCTGGAACATCTGGATACTGCTGATTATCCTAGCGAGCACATATGTCATTCTACAAAAAACAAGAAAGTGTTGGGAAAATTTAAAGATGAAGCCAATGGAAAAATCATTCGTCGTTTTGTTGGACTGAGACCGAAGATGTATGCACTCGACATCGATGGAGGCATAATCAAGAAGATAAAAGGCATAAAACATAGTGCCATTAAACAGTACATCACCTTTGAGAGCTATGTGGACTGTCTTAAAAGCAGAGAAATCATAAGAACGCCAATGAACCTAATTATGTCCCATCAACATAATGTTGCGTCAGTGGAAGTGAACAAAATATCCCTATCTCCACATGATGAAAAGAGAGTAATTGCAGATGATGGAGTATCCACATATGCCCATGGACATTGTCATATTTTGAACGGCGAATGAAAGAAGGAACCCTAGAGCAGAAAAAAAACAATTTTCATTCCGAGAAATAAACACTAGAACGTAGCATTAAAATATCTAAGCATGAAAACAGCTGAATAATAAGAGCAGAGGAGGGCGTTAAGTCTACCGTTCAGAAAACAAATTCTGACGCTGGTCCCAAGTCCAGAGAAAAAAGACGAGGGACGTCTACCTCACCACATAAGCTAACTGAACACACTTTAGTTAATGTTAAAATAGGTAAATTTAAAAAGTAACTACTATCTCGTAATCTGAAATATCCTTGAAAAACTTCTTAATTAGTTATAAAATGAATTGAGTAACGTAACTTGGTCTAAAATATCCCTGAAACGCGCATAAACCTCATAACATCTGAAAAAGCATGGAAATAGCATTAGAACATTGGTTTAGCGTAACGACTTATTACAAGACGATGCATAGGGGGTAAAAGCTTGAAAAAGACACAAGAGTACGAAGACATCAATCTGCATGAAAAAATGTAAGAAAACTGTACGCCTAGACCATTGCAAATATACCTCTAACAGTAAAGAAGATATCTCTAGCTGGCAAACTTTTAGCTATGAAGCCTATAGCTTTTAATCCTAGAGCTCCGAGATCATACCTCAATACCTAACCTCCAGATCCTACAGCTTTTAACCTCCTGACCAGCAACCTTTAGATATGAAGCTTAAAACACTTAACCCTAGAGCCCTCAGATCATACCTCCATACGTAACCTTCAGATCCTACAGCCTTAAACTCTAGACCGAGAGATCTAACCTTGAATCCATACGACCTAACCACTAAACCTACAGTCTTTAACCTTTAGACCTACGAGCTTAAGCTATGAGACTTATATCCTTTAAACCCCAGGCCCTAAGATCATGCCTCAAGACCTAGCCATGTGACCGTAAGAGATGAGGAACATAGCCAAAATACATAGTCTTTCAGATCAAAAGGCTTAATCAAAAAGCCTAAGATATAAGCATAAGACCTCATAACATAACAAGGTAGAATAGAGTTCCTGAAAGCATAGAGAAGGTACGAAAAACAAGAAACCCTAGCAACAAAAGAACCTCAATTTTTAGGAAAAGAGAAGCAGATACACAAAGGGTTAAATTTACTGTATAAAGATCTGTAATCAGCATATATACCTCTTGCAGTGACAAAGATAGCTATAATATCGATATGCCTAAAAACTTTGCATCATACATACAAGTAGTTAGCATGAGAAAAGAAACATGCTTAGGATAGGTTAAGGAGGTAAAAACGGGGCAGCTTAAGAAAAGAGAACGAATGTTAATACCAGAATCAACTAGGTTCAACAATGATCAAGAAGCTAAAACCATGGGATATATTAGGTTAGGTTAAAGTGGTAGAATAGAGGAACTTAAGGAAAGAGAACAAATAGGTTAACAGGTGCAACAAAGGAAGCCACTAGCCAAACACAGCTAGGTTATAATAAGAATGATGAAAGAAGGTAGAAATGAAAGAGTATATTAGGTTAGGTTAGTTTATAATAGGATGACATAGTAAAGCATAAATGTAGTACTTGCCCCAAGATTAACCGCCTTTAATCGCTGGGCTAGCAAACTTAACTTCAAAATTATAAGACCATACCTCAGCCTATAAAACATAGATAAAAGACCCTACGGTCTTTATCCTCTAGACCAACAACATTTAGCTATGAACCCTACAACCCTTAACCCTAGAGCTCATGCCACATTAAATCCTATAGGTATTAACCTCCCATACCAGCAACCCTACCTGTTAAAACCTGCAACCCTTAACCCTAGAGCCCCAGATCATACCTCAAGACCTAACCTCTAAATCCCAAAGCTATTAACCTCCCTGACCAACAGTCTTTACCTAAGAAACCCTGCAACTCTTAACCATAGAGTCCCAGATCATACCTCGAGACCTAACCTCTAAGTCCTATAGCTATTAACCTCCCAGACCAACAGTCTTTACCTAAGAAACCCTGCAACTCTTAACCCTAGAGCCCCAGATCATACCTCAAGACCTAACCTCTAAATCCCACAGCTTTCAAGCTCCAGACCAACAGACTTTACTTTAAGAAACCCTGCAGCCCTTAACCATAGAGTCCCAGATCATACCTCAAGACCTGACCTCTAAATCCCACAGCTTTCAAGCTCCAGACCAACAGACTTTACCTAAGAAACCCTGCAACTCTTAACCATAGAGTCCCAGATCATACCTCAGGACCTAACCATTAAATCCTTCAGATATTAACATCCCATACCAACAGTCTTTACCTAAGAAACCCTGCAACTCTTAACCATAGAGTCCCAGATCATACCTCGAGACCTAACCTCTAAGTCCTATAGCTATTAACCTCCCAGACCAACAGTCTTTACCTAAGAAACCCTGCAACTCTTAACCATAGAGTCCCAGATCATACCTCAGGACCTAACCATTAAATCCTTCAGATATTAACATCCCATACCAACAGACTTTACCTAAGAAACCCTGCAACTCTTAACCATAGAGTCCCAGATCATACCTCGAGACCTAACCTCTAAGTCCTATAGCTATTAACCTCCCAGACCAACAGTCTTTACCTAAGAAACCCTGCAACTCTTAACCATAGAGTCCCAGATCATACCTCAGGACCTAACCATTAAATCCTTCAGATATTAACATCCCATACCAACAGACTTTACCTAAGAAACCCTGCAGCCCTTAACCCTAGAGCCTCAGATCATAGCTCAAGACAAAGTCTGATCATACCTCAGGACACAGCATTATAAGGTACACCAAAATAAGAGGATTGACTGCCTACCTAAACACTGTCTAAATCCACTAAACATACCGATTGCGCATGGCCGCCATCTTGCTCATTTGGGTCTGCGCTGGAACCGCTATTTTTAACCTACTCCTCTTTGTTTGCTCCCACATGTTTATAACAGAATGGTTCTACTTTGAAAGACATTATAACAAGTACCTCTCTGGTATACTACACGTTGAAAAATGTTTGCGTCAGCATTTCTGTTTATTGGTTACTTGAAATATTTAAATGAAAGCTTAGATGGGAGTCTCTTACCTGTTTTCCTTGGCCTTAAATGGCAGTGATATCTCATTGCGATCACTTCACCCTCTCAGGGGTGAAGTTATTTCACGCGTCGTTATTCAGGGAAGTCTTACAGTCTCTAGCAAATTAAATGTCGGAGTTAAACAATTTTGCCTTTAAACACATTTTAATTCCTCATCGCCTAACACATCGATGTCAATCTCGTCACTGCTTTCCATGTCATTATCTTCAGTTATAATTCTTTAAGGAGAGACGTATGCAAATAATCAGGGTCTTACAAAAATAGCCATAACATCCAAAGTTTTCAAGTTAGATAAGTGAAACATAGTATACATTTAGGATAATACAGTTTATGTGCACAATTTTTTCCGTAATTTCCCATTGTTTATAACTAATGCTACATATTGTTTCTATATGCAGAGATATTTACAAACTTAAGCCCATTTTTTTCAAAATTCACATATGGCGTCTCTCTGAAATTTGGTATGTTATTTTAAAACACACTAAAATGAATTTGTTGGATTTAGAATTCTTATTGAAGCTGTATAGAATTTAAAAAAACGTTAATCATATGCATCCTTTAAAAATTAAAATAATTTCATATATTTTGTATCATTACATTCCATGTAGAGCTTAATCTTAAATTCTAGAGGCAACAAAATGTTTATTGTGGCATAAGAAAGCTGTGTACTAAATTGCATTACTGTAGATGAAGTAGTTTGAGAGAAAAATGGGCTGAAGTTGTAGAAAATGCAAGTTACGGGGAAAGGCAATTAAAAATACAATAAGTATTATACAGTTTGCCTTTTAATTTTAAGTCAAAACTTCCCACATCCATAGTCTGTATCTGGTCTTCTTCAGCCTTTCTTGTTAAATTCCTCTTCTGTCTTGCTTCTTACTGCATTAATTTCATAGCTCTTTGTGCACCAGCGATGCGTATGTTGTCGATACACCGCAAAATTGTTTCCATAAACACACTAGGTTGATACCCTAACTGGTGCATAACTTTCTTTCTGCCAACATTCCCATCATTAAACACTATTGCAGCATCAAATGTAGCAATTTTCACCACTATAGAAGACACAAATTATGTTTCGGGATACCTTTTCCATATTAGACTATTGAGGCTTTTATTTGGGTTTTGTGTCTCTTGATAGAGACATTGTTTTAGCAAGTCTGGTTATCCTGAGAATTGGTAGGCGAGGTTCATAGATTCCAAAACAGCTGATGGAAGACTGTGTTACTACTATGCTACTATGCAACCCTAGGGCATTTACTTTTTTAGAGGTACATGCAGACCACGTACAGTCATAATATTTTATTGTTTAATAGCTAACACTATTTACTAATTTTACAAAAAATTAAAACAGTAAGATTTTTTTTTTTTTTTTTTTTTTTTTACATTTTCGCGTAGGTCACCCCTTAAATTACTTATTTCGTTAGCCCATCTTTTTGCTAATACTCCTATTCCATTGCATTCACATGATGGCATATTGTCGCATTATAGATTGTGAACCGGGAAGATTTTAGACTGCAAGTTGCGGATAGGGTTGTGTATACTTAAAGGGGGTTTACCGTAAGAGTTTATAATCTACTTTGCAACTAAAGAGAATAGCTTAAAAGACAGGGGGTCAGATGGTAGAGGTAAATGGTAAAGGGAAATTGTAGTCAGGCTAGAGATAGATAGAAATAGCACAACTTTCTACGAAATGCCAGTTTACTATGACATCATGATTTTCAAAAGTAAAAGTCAATCCAGAAGTCTTGAAGAGACTTTGGGTGGCATGGTGTTGTTAGCTACATTAGTACATTAAGACCCAGGCGGGTTTACTTTCGAGGAGGTGTCGGTGAGTGGTGAAGTGAAGATTTCACGTGGCCTCCGGCCACAACAGTACGCTTTAGACGACCCCGCGCCTAAAAATTTACCGCTATAAGATGGGACATTCCATCCGCCATGTTGGTTTAAGTCCAACAACCTGCTGATCGTCCATTACCAACTACCGGGTTCAACGTCTAGAGTTGCTGCGTTTGGCATTCTTAATTGGTTAACGCTCCAAATATATGCAAATTATGGGTTTGTCGTCTAATACTCCTTTATGAGGTTTCTACATCTCTAATCCTACAAATCAATACCTTCAATTGTATAAAGAAACCTCATGTTATTAAAATTTCAAATAAATTCTTAAATAAATCAAATTCCTCACTTCACCAAAGTATATGCGACAGTATCTTTCCCCATTCTATTTATCTAACTTGCTCAACGTCTTTTACTTCAAATGTAATATTTCTGCAAGCGACCCATTGTTTGACATATGCCCATATTAGTTCTATAGGATTCAGACCCGGGTGTTACAGAGGAAGCTTTAAGGTTGAGTGGTTATGTTCTGACAGTATTTTCTCAAACAAAAGGTTCTTCTCAGTCGGCTTGTTGGCTAGAATTAAATCACAAAATTTCAAAATTTTGTTTTGGTGCTATATTCATCAAGGGGGACATTGAGATTTTGTAACCAAGAAAGCATGTCCCTTCTTAAGTTGGAAGTTTAAACACTTGTTTATTAGAATAAGAGGTATTATCTGTTAGGGGCGTAGCTCAGTAGTCGTTTGTTTATGAAAATCTATACTTTTTTGTTTTGATTTATAAACAACCATGGAATTGGCTATGAATCCAAATTTTCCGCCTCCATGAACAATTTTAAGTGGTTCTCGTTTTGATACGGTGGCATAAAACCTATACCGCTGTCATCGGACGTGTTATAGAAGCTGTGTGACTGAAATTCCTAGTAAACTATTGGGCTCTCAACTCTGCATTTTCGAAGAGCTTTTTTCCAGCAGTTCCGTCCTCTTCTGGCTTTTGCTTTTCTTGAAAATTCTGCGAACAGGACATTGGAAGACGCCGGTGGCTGTAGCAACTCTTCCTTGCACTTTCTGAATCGCTCTGAAATGCTTCAGATAGCAGCGATGCTTATGCATTGTCTCTTCCATGGCATCACCTGTCAAGCTTGGCTATGAAGAGTCTTTCCTTTAATTTTCAAATTACAGGAGGTATTATCACTAATGTGTACACATGACAGTGTCACAGTACTTTTACAGTCAACTGTACTCGGGGGCTGACGAATCACAAGACATATTACATCAAGTAACAAGAGCGATAAGTTCGCTGAATACTGGAGTAGGAAGGAGACAAGAGAAATTAGGTTAAACCTGGGCTCGGCGATTGATCCATGGGTGAGGTCCAGTGTTCTGAAATCATTGCGCCACTTATAAATGTGAGTAAGAAGAAGAGGAAGAAGAAGAAGTTAAAACATCATCAGTGTACCAGATCTCAATCCCTCAATTATGTTGCACTCTTTTTTGAAGTGAAAACTTCTTTAGGCGCGTTTAGCACATTTTGTGGGTAGTGAATTAAACTGAGCCGTCACGCTGGAATATGTGACGCTCATTCGGCTGAAGTCGGCTCGAGTCGGCTCAATCCGAACGAACTCCCCCCTTCCACACTCATTCGTTAGTTGAGTCTTATGTTGTCCATACCGCTATACGCCGTAGATCTTCTGTCGCACTCAACAGCGTATCAACAGCACGCATCCAGGTATGTTTTTCAATATTTCAAATACTATGAAAAATTCAGAAACTCTACAGGAGTTTCATTAAAGAAATAATTGTCTTAGGACCGTTCTTACAAAGGTCTGTCAAGTGCCAGTAACTGATCCGGTCATTGGAAACAAAAGTTTTAGGAATTCGTGAAAGATATGTTTCATTTAAGAACTGGTTATTGTGAGTAGCAAAACGTGAAACACCAATAAATTAAATGTAATGACACGAAAATAATAAATTATCACGTATTAAAATGAAGATTTGCGTTTATTTTCATTTACAACTTATAGGTTATGTTTTTCCAGAAACTGAAAGACCGATCGAGGGTCAAAAGATTTGATATATAAATGTGAATGTTATAATATAGGTACATGTAAAAACAAGTATTTCTATTAGAAATAAAAATGCAATGAAATATGTGTATCGGCAAGAAACAAAATATGAAAAATGATGTGAAATAGCATTTATTTTAATATAAAAATAAAATACATGTAAAGCAGAACATTATTTGAATTTATTTTACTTCCTTTATACATCCTTTATGTATAACCCTCATCGCACGGTCGCAAGTTCATGGTCATTCAGTTGCTTCAGAGTATTTACATTTACGAGTACACTTAGCGTAAGGCATGAAATATTTAGCTGGCAACTGGCTTCCTTACGCAAGAATGAGTGTCAACATTATTTTTATAAATAATTTTAAGAATAATTTATAATGAATAGTTTTTAAGTTTTCACTTCTGTCATGCGATCTTAAGCACACACAATTGTTTTTTTCTTTTGGTCTTGCACCAGAATGTTCCCACAAAAGAAAGTGTTCTGATAAGTGAGAAATTTCTTAATCCTGAAAGGAGCTCTTAGGCTATTTTGGTTTTATTCACACTCTAGTGCTTACTTATTCGATCTTAAATTTGGACCTAATCTTGCAGTTTTATACGGATATTTACAAAATCCTCACAAAATCCAATGTTTGGAGGATACAGAAATTAAATACTAAGATTAGTAGTTATCCATCATATTGTTTTTAATTTACGCTGCTCTCCTTCACACACAGACACGCACACACACGAACTTGTTTCTAAAAATTGTTTTTTATTTGGAGGCCTCAAAACGTGTATTTCTGGTGAAGTGCGGTTTCAAATTTTTCAGACTGCTTCCTATATTTTATTTACGTAATAAACAAGAAACTTGGTTGCATAAATGTAACATTGGAAGAAATAGGAATTGTGAAAGACAAGGGCAAGAAGAGGATGTGAAACTGAAGATTTCTGAAAAAAAACTATTAGGAGTAGAAAATAATGAAAAAGCGAGAAATTCTAAGCAGCTTTAATGGGAAAAGGCCGTTGAATTTTAGATTAGAATGGAGGGAGAGTAATATATATCGACGTATGCAACAAAGAACTCAAAATGTGGAATGCATGGACAAAGACATGAAAATGCATTTAAATGGTTTAACAGGTTTTTTAAACTGTTTGTCTATTTGACTGCGTTAATTCTTAGTTGAATATAATTCTAATTGTGTTGTGCATTATGTTCATACCTTTGCCTTAAAGAAAATAGGATACAAATTAAGTATGACTGCTTACTGAAATGGCTAAGAACATTAAAGTATGTCTGTCATATTGCTAATATACTAACAAACAATGGAAAGCCAAAAATAAACGCACAAAATCCTTTTTTACTTTCCTTGACTTTCCTATACATACATGCTAGAAGACGTTTAGCTGAAAATGCTTTTGTGTTCTCTAATACCTCATTTGCGTGCATTAACGTCGAAAACCTGATAGTGCATTTTCAGGACCTATTAGGTAGGAGAGGTGCACTGACCGTGTTTTGTCATCTTGGTTATAACAGCGTACAATCTGTCTGAAGAATGACTGCAGACGGCCAAGAATAGAAGCTTGCATAAAACAAATACATAAATAGTATTGTCACCATTTCCTGTACCGTTCTGCGATACTGAAGTGCAGCAGTTGAATCTCTTAAAATGGACGGGTTCCAATCAATTCCAAATGCAAACCTCAGCGCCCGAAGTCATAAGCTCACAAAGTAGAAAATGAATACTCAATGTGTTAAAGTTTTTTAAAGAAGAGAAACCTAAAGGTCTGATTATTGTGTTAAGTAATGATAGGGGTAAAAGGACAGCAACAGCAGTGGAGAAAAATGAACGAATTGCGCATTATATAGTGAAAGAGGTTCAACATTCAAAAAGTATGGGAGAAAAACTTTCAACACGTGGTAGAGCTTCCACATCCAAAAAGGTTCCAACTCGATGAGTTTGAAAAATGTGTTGTGCACACAACTTTTCTTGAGTTTTACGAACAGAGAAGATAAATTCCTAAGTACGTAAACTAATGAATTTTGTGAAGGAAACATCCATTTTGATGGTAGAAGCACACATTCTGGAGAGTACTTAAAGGCATGGGATATCGATTTTCCAACAAAAAAAAATGCGCCGTTCTATTACACGACAGAGGGTAGACAGGTGCCTTCAGTCTTGGTGCAGCAACAAGGCGACGTCCCAGTTGGAAGAATAAAGCACCTGATATATAAGTAAGGTGAGCAAATAATCTGCTTGTCGTTGTAGAGATGTACTCATTAATGCTGACCATGTCCAATTCTCTATGCAGCTGTGCACCAAGGGGCGTTCACAGACAATCGTAGTCATTAACTGTACAAGATTTTCATTTTTTTCCACACATTCATGAGTATATTTATGACGCTTATCAGATAATATAATACGAATTTGTACGCAGAGAGGGACCTTTCAGTATCTGCAGATATGAGTGGACAATATTTATATACACTTAAAAGCTGTGTAGGAATTTACCCTGGAAGTTCCACACCGGAGATGTTTAAGAAAGGAAGATGGGGGGGGGGGGTGGTAGAAAAAGGGGGCTAATTAAGTAACAAAGTACCATGGAGTTTAAGAGCTAACTGACAGATCAGAAGAGCAGGGTGCCATGTAAGTGAAGGTAGCAACGAGGAAAAGGTAAATAATTTTGGCCTACATTTGTAAAATGTAGAATCTTGGAATATGCAAAATTTGCCAACGGAGTATAAAATAATAAAGTCGATATTTCTATTTTATACACTGCACAATTCTTCACTCAATATTTCCTCATATTTTGAAGGGGAACACTAAAGATCACTCTTTTTTCCTCAAAGATTGATATAGACGCAAGAAGTGACAAGCCAGGCGTTTTTAACTTTTGTATTGCTTGAGGTTTAGTTTTAAAATGCGCCTTTATAATAGCCAAGTCTCTCTCTGCAATGCTTCTTTTCTAAAAGTATCCAGTGGACGTTGAATTGCTAAAGAATCGTTTGCATTTAGACTGTAGACAAGTTCTTTAACTGCATTGAAATCGTCAGTATAAAAGGGAGCAGCGTTTATCCACGTACCCCATTGGTTCTGGGAGAATAGGATGCTCAGGGAGCTTTTCCCTATAAGCAGACACTCGGCCAGGGGTTTCACATAGACTTTCTTCGTAGTAAAAATTAAGGTATTTACTCCAGAAAACCACTCTTGAATGACCTATTCTCCTTTCAGGCACATATATAATACATGTAACATGTATTAAATGGGAGTAAAATATTTTCAGAGCAAAAGCAGCTCGCAATATTGTAGGCTGTATCATCTGAAAGAAACACCCAAAATTTATGTTCATTACCTGCTTCTGTCCATTACATTCTTGAAGCATGTTGACAAAGCGAGCAATGGTGGAATTATTAGCTTTTGTGGCTCGTCTTCACTTTGTTTACATGCCAGAAGATTTGCCAATTGTTATCCACAGAAATCAGTAGTTTTGCCCACCGCAGCTCATATAAGACAAACTTTCAGATCATCTTGGGTTTCTTTAATTGCTGTTCGGTAACAACCTAAAAGATGGTTTTTTTCTGAAGGCTGATTAATTTGGAATTGCATCATTAGAATATTCATCAAGAAATTCCAGAATTTGGGATTGCTAAGTGAATTCCACGGGACAGTTGCTGCAATTAGCGCTTGGCATAGGCCATTGGAAGAAAAGAATTTCTGTTGTGTCAAGGAATTTTGTTTCTTTTTAGCTGAAAGTTGTTGATTCGTTGTTGAACGTTGGCTTAGCTAAAACTTTTTGACACGTGCTATTTTTTATTACACACTTTACAGAAAACTACTTTCCCGTCTGTATTATAATCCCAGTGCTCCCAGTAAGGAACCCACTGTTTTAAAAATTCACTTTTTGTACGTTTATGGAATTTCGGCATTATAACATGCACAGAAGACAACCATTTACTTAACTGCAGATCAGAACTCTCTCTTCAGGTGCTGATTGCAAAGCGTGGAGTCTTGAAAATATCTAACTCGTGTCACGTGAAACTGAGTCATATACTGTATGCCCTCAACAAGAAGGCTAGAGGGTAATTAAGGGCAGAGGAGCTTGAGCTTATCTGCTGCGGTAACGGATCTGTTTGCTAGGAAGCGAGTGAATGAGAGTGCATATGAGTCAGCCATGCTGCCAGGCCTAATGTTAGTTGAAACGATAGGTATTATATATAGGTTGAGCTTTGTGACAACACTTGTGTATTTTAAACGAATCCATGCTTGTCATACTCGGAGGGCGAGCATTCACCCCAAGGAGGCAGCAAAAGTGATTACGTTGCATATTCATCTAGCTTGCCTTCTTGTCCTGGGCAATCAGTACACACAAGGGGCTCGATATGAGTTGCCTCGCTTGTATGAGAAGGGTATGCCACTTATATTATACAAATCAGAACGCATTTATATTATTAATTTATAAAATATGTGCCAATAGTGTAAAACCATTTGATATGTGCACGAACATGCCATAATCGGAAATAAACAACTATACCATAAATAAGCAAATATATGAACAATATGCATTATCATATAAATCTGATGGCTAGAGATTAATGTTACTGTTATTGTTTCTGTTATTTTGGCATTAGAAGCTTTTCAGACATTCCGTGGTATTGCTTTACAATCTGGACTATGTATCTCAAGTGAAAAACTATTATTTGCCCTCTCTCTCTCTCTCTTAACCTGTCTTGGCCGTGTCAAGCAACCCATATCAAAGCCGTCACATAACAACAAGGTCTTAATACATTTGACAATGGTTAAGCCTCCTGTATTCCACTAATATCATTGTACTTAGAAAGACGTATGCAACAAAACTATTTTTATGCAAATGTTTATCTAGCCCTAGAGCCAGGGCTCACTGGCTATTATTGTGCAAGAGCTATTATTCTGCAAGAGCTATTATTCCGAGGGAGACTAACCATGTGCTGCACCTAGGGCCATATAGCCTTGCGTATAGGTAGCTTTGCACAGCGGTTATAGTATCTTCAAAGAAATATGTAATACGACACTTTCCGCTGAAGTTCATGTCGATAAAGCAGATATAAAGATAACCTTTAGTAAGAATAATTTGTTAAAAATGGGTAGAGAAAAATGTGAATATAATATACCAGGCATTTTACTATCAGGAAGCCGTTATTTTCGACATATGAAGAAATTTAAAAAGCAGTGGACTGCATGCGAAACTTTGAAGTCAATGATTACAGACAGGAAGTGTTAATATAGAGATACCTCATTATACTTCCGTGAAAGGTGACAGACGTTGACTGAAATGCAATGGAGTTTGGACGTGATTGCTGTGGAATTGGCGTGCACCTCTTCATCAAACCTGCCAAAGAAGGAGGACTGGAAGAATAGACGCTGGCGGAAGAGACTAAAGAGGCAAACAGAGTCGTAAAAAAATAAAAGGGTCATATACGAACTAGTTGATTGAAATCTTTCAAGGTAAATATGTCCGTCCTCCAATCAAGAAGCATTTGTTGTAGATTTTCTATCTTTCTCTCCTTTGAAACGTCGGCAGTTCCTGACGTGGGGGAACACAATATTACGTCTCGGCTCCCTTTTGTGTTCTGTGGACATCTAATTCCTTTTATTGAGTGCGGATGTCTCAACGACGAAAAAATAATAACGTTTCTCGCGGATTTAGAAATCAGCACTCATTGTTGGACATCTGCCGCCGAATTCAGCGACTGCAGTGATATCATACTTATGTAGCATAGCTTTGTATTTAAAGTTGAAGCTGAATCACAAGTAAAATTTTACTACATTTTAAAATTCATGCTTTTTATTTGGGAATCGGGCACACTCATACTTATTGGTGTGTAGAAATTATTTTATTATAAATTGCATTATAAATTATTCCAACAAAATTGAAGACTACGGGGTACCTAATTTATTTTTGGAATTTAATACATGGTTAGAGTTTTATTATGCCAGTAGCTCTGGAAGAATCGAAATTGGGCGAGGATATTAGTTTCGGCTCAAAAACTGATAAGCGATATGGTAAAGCAAATGAATGAATGAAATGTGTAGAATTATATTTAATGGGACCATGGCTTCATAGATACTAAATTAATCCTTTCGCAGGGTAAATAAAAGACATGGGGGAGTTAAAAAAAGAAAAGCAAACATACAGTATATGGATAACTCACACTATCCAAGATTTGAACTTGAGACAGCTTCAATGTAAGGTAGAAAGCTATCCCACATTACCGATTCGGGAACTATTGGTATTGAACTTGGCACCTTACCATTCATTGTTTTATCATGACTGCTGTTGTCTAATAATTAATCTTCAATCTCTAGTTTCTCACTCATAAACGAATGTACATTTCTAAATCCAACATCATTTGTTTCCTACCTTGAGAAGGCGAATGTTGGGTAGCATTAAGTACTATGGACTCCCGCTTCAAATGAATATAAGTGTCATACAGTGTGCGATATCACCTACCCAGTGAAAACACGTTGAACTTAAAAAGAACAAAGAAGGAAAGAGAAATAAAGAACGAAAGAAGGAAAGAAGGAAGGAAATGAAGAACAAAAGACAGTAAGAAAGACTGTCCCAGAGAAACTAGCATAACAAAATTCCCTTTATATTTATTGTCTTTTTTCGGATGTGCTATTTCCAGAGGGAAACTACATGCAAGTCTTAAAAGCGAGCAGTTGTACACGGTACTTATTTTTATCTGTGATTTTACCACGCAAAATTTGAACGTACTCAATAGCATCGCTGATGCAGCGTGTTTATATACGATTCCCCTAGATGCTTGCGATCGTATTTGATGTGCTGACAGCAGTTTTGAGGCCTCCATCTTCCGGCAGGTAAATATACTATTTGAGAGTTGGGAATACCCGCGTAATATAAAAATGCGTAATTTCGCCTGGTGCGTAGATACGAAAACTGTTTTAAACAAACTATATACTGCAATGTAATGCACTGCATAGCTAATTAAGCAGCTATAAAGGTATACCATGAACAATATACGAAACGATAATTCAATGAACACCTATTTCACAATGAAGATCTGTTTTTCTGTTATACTAGACGTATGCATATTGTAAACCTGTCACATAAAATATAAATATTTCAATTTGATCTCAATTCATTTCTAGCAGCCACAGATTCCTCACAATTTTACTTCAGAAAAAAAGAGAAAATTAGCAGAACATGTTCTAGGAATGAAAAATAAACTAGTGTAACAGCGTTAAAAAGCCTTTATCCAAGTCCAAACAAGAAAACGTCTCTAGTAGATATTCTTATGTGTCCATTTTCTTATATTTCCTCTCTCTCTTCCCCTTAAAGACTATCTGTATTGCGAGGAGGTATGCTTGAGGCTTTTCTGTCATAACAGTATTTATTGCTTATAGATTGGGTCCAGTCACTTTATTGCGTTCAGTGTCTCTTTTTTGCGAGTAACTGATCCTGTATCTTGGAAATGTTTCCTACACATACTAGTTTAAAAGACATAAGGATACCAACATAAATAGACCCTTTAATTAAGCGTCAGAGTGACAAAAATTTATATCGTATACTGATAAAACGAAAGATGGTTATGTTGCGAACAAAAGTACGTCAATTTGACGGTACCTTGACACTTTTGCCAAAATTACGCTTCGAGGGTCTTGTCTGAATGCTGGATAGCGTTGCATAAACTCCTCTATGCAGCGCTTTAAATTATATTTATATGTCGCACCAATTTTAATGCCGGTACGAAAGTAGCACTCAACCATGAAGACTGTTTATATCCAGTGGAAGCTGGTTGTACTAGTTATTAGCGTAGCCACATTCAGTGCGCTGTAATTTGCTTACTGTACCACAAAAATTACCGCTTCTTTTCTGTAGAGGGCACTATGATTTCAAGATACTCACACCAGTCAGCTACGACGTCATTATTACTCAATCGGTGGGCGGCAAATAACGAATAAAAATGAACACCGTGTATATTGATCTCCCTATAGACACGAGAGATATAGTAAGCCGAAGCAATCGATATATGATGGAGCTAAATTACCATGCCTTTGCATGACTACGATAAAAATTAGTATGTTATGTTCACAGGAACTTCTTTGCTTACTCTTCAGACTACTTGGAAACCATTATTACACATCTACGTGCTGTACTGTAGGCATGAGAAGAATTCCGTACGATAAAGCGATATTAAGGCTATTAAATGTTCTAACGTTGTATGAAGGTTTTGAAGTTTTATGTTCCTTTCATGCACACGAGAAACAGCGAAAGTCAATGTGATATACACTTTTGTAGCCAAGTCTTATATATAAACTGGTCCTACAAACATTATTACTCTTGACACACTCGATTTAGATACACAATCGTTAGATACACTCTCAATTCACACTTACATGTTTCATTGTGCGATACCGTATTTAATGCGAAAGCTACATTTGAAAGAGCGTGTCACCATGTCATTTACTTAAAATTGCATGCTCTTTGCTACACCAGAAAAAAATACTAATAACGCCTTTCCATTTAACAATTTCAAAACTTCAAACCAATGACAAGGAATATCTCCGAAATGCCTAAAGCTAGAGAGGAAAAGCAATTGACATAACTAGAATTCTTTTACGATATATGCATTTTTGCGTGGTAATATTTGTTGCATATCTAATTGCTAATTTTGGAAAACTAATTTAGAAAAAGATGGACTTCAGTGCCTATTCGTGGGAAGTTCAAGGTATACATCCTATTTGCTCTGGAGATAAGTTATACTAAGGCTTTTTGCACTAAATGTTTGGAGCCACTGAAAAAAAAAGTTTGAAAGTATAGTTTTGGGGTGTATTTTTCTTTTTATCAAAATCATTCCGCATCTCTGAAAGGTTTTGAAATTAAATAAAAAGCTCAATTGGCATTTTTAACAATGACTTAAAAACACATAGGAACATTTTAAGTGCGTGTTTTATGCGGCGGACTTTAAAAAATAATTCTCGCAAAATCTCATAAAGTAATATTTGTATTGAATATAATATTTCTGTATTATTACTTACTGGGTATGTATTAGAGAAGGTAAAAATGTCCTGTGCCCTTTTTGTTAAGTTTTCGGTGATCTTCACCTGAAGTATCTTTAACAGAACATGTGGTGCAAGTGAGATAAAGTTTTAAATGCCATATCTGGAACTTCTGAGTAATTCGAGTTGTACAAGTCTTGTTCATCAGTTGTACAAGTGATGGTTACCGGCCTTCCGCATAATCTCCATAAGTACCCGGTGTTAATATTTATTCGTTATTTCCCGCCCTCCGATTGAACAAAAATAACGCCGTAGTTGACTGGCGAGTCTATCGTGATAAGATGTGCCCTCTACGGAGAAGAAGCGGTAAACGTTTGCGGAACAGTAAGCAAATTACAGCGCTCTTAGTGTGCTTGCTCTGATAACTAATACAGCCAGCTTCCCCTGGATATGAACAGACCACCGTGCCTTCATGGTTGAATGCTACCTTCGTATCGACATTAAAATTGGTGCGACATATAAATATAATTTAAACAGCTGCATAGAAGCCTTTTTGCAAAGCTATCCGGTATTCAGACAAGTCCCTCGGAGCGTAATGTCAAAATTATCCAGGTACCGTCAAATTGAGATACCTTTGTTTAAAACATTAACGTCTTACGTTTTATCAGTATATGGTATAATTTTTTTTCAATTTCAAGCTTAATTAAAATTTCATTACTGTTGGTATCCGTATGTCATTTACAACCAATAGGTGCATAAAACATTTCCAAAACACAGGATTAGTTATTCGCAAAATGAGAGAGAAAGGACGTTATAAAGTGACTGGTCCTACTCTAAAAGCAATAGATAATGCTATGACAAAAAACCTCGAGCACACCTTCCCGCAATGCAGACAGTGTTTAAGAGGAAGAGAGAGAGAGGAAATATAAGGAAATGAACAATTAAGACTATTTGCTTGGAGATATTTTCTTGTTTAGACTTGGATAAAATCTTTCTACATATTGTAACACTAATTTAATTTTCATTCCAAGAACATGTTCTGCTAATTTTCTGGTTTCGTATGAAGTTACATTGTGAGGAAACTGTGGGTGACAGAAAAGAATTGAGAACTTGAAATATTTATATTTTATGTGACAGGTTTAATATATGCGTATATGTCTACTATAACATAAAAACAGATGTTCACTGTGAAATAAGTGTTCATTGATTTATCATTTCGTATATTATTCATGGTATATCTTTATGGCTGCATAATCAGCTTTGCAGTTCACTGCATTGCAGTATATGGTCTTTTTATAAACCGTTACCATATCTACGCAAGAGGCGAAATTACGCACTTTATATTACTCAGGCAGACTCACCTCTCAAATAGTGTATTTACCTGCCGGTAGAGGGAGGCCTCGAAGCTGCTGTCAACACATCTAATACGATCACAAGCCGCTAGGTGAATCGTGTATAAACTGGCTCCTTCAGCGATGCTATTGATGACGTAAAATTTTGCGCGATAAAATGAGAGATAAAGTGAACACCGTGTATATCTTGGCAACATCTGCTGTGACACATGCATCCAATGCATGGATAAATATGGTTAACATCTGCAAAAAACGCAAGGCAGAAATGACATTCTTAAGATTTATACCAGCATATACAAATTGAACAGAAAGTTCCTTACAAGTATTCGGGAGAAACTAAAAACAAAGGAATTAAGTAACATAATCAAGACACATAAAGAAAATCTGGCAGAATGACAATTGCATACACAAGGATGTTATTGAATAGTAACCATAAAGTACAAGAACACAAGGTAGACAAAGAAGCGACTCTTCTTGCACCATTTATACCCAGCCTTTTAACTGCAACGGTCCAATCGGCGGCCGTTCTCCTTTGGAACATACTGCCTATTGGCGATCTTGCTATCTCGCAGATGTGCTAATGGTTCTTTGGATTTTTAATCATTAGAACACGCACACATTTGCACTCTTATTCATACTTCCAGGCTCTGGTGAAAATGGGGGATCATCTTGATTCCTCCAGCCGGGAATCGAACTTAGGACCCCTGGCATAGCAGGTGCCTGCTCCACCACTTGAGCTACGGGGCCATACAAAGAAGCGATTGTGTCAGCAATGTGGAGCTCAAATCGTTTGCTCCAATTAACAGGTGTGGATTAAGAATTTCAGAACTCCAATACTAAAGCAAATGATGAATCTGAAAGTACATGAATAGAATGATGTACCCATCAGGATAGCGCAGATAGGAGCATTTCTGCCTCATTTAAAGGGGTCCTGCGTTCACATCTCGGCCACAAGAGTAACCTCGATAATGTCTCTGTGGGGTTTTCCCTTATCCTGAAATAAGTATTTCGGGTAAATATAGGCTTCATGGACTCTGGGCTCAAATGAGTATCGTTTCACACATTTCATTCATCGACCGATATAACTTAAATAGGAGGACGTAAATGAAAAATAGAATGTTGCAAATACCAGGAAATGATGCAACATCAAATACAAATCCCTAAAGATGTAAACTGCGGCATACTCCAGTGCCATTAAGTTGCAAAACCGCATATTATATAAATTGTTTGGGGTCTTGTGGTTGAAATTTGGAGCTATGAGTTCTCTTCTCAGGTGAATGGTTATAGGAAAATGGGTTTGTAGATGTTGGTTGCCCAGTGCAATCAATAATTCTCAGATGACTGTGAATTTTGTTTAATTATCTTGTAGTGTGTTTGTTCCATTAAGACTGAGTTGCAACGGTGACCACTTCCAATTGAATTCTACCAACGTATTACATTTTCTTCTCCCGACTAATACGTCTGACTTCTTCAAGTATGATGTAGCAAGTCTTTTACTAAATGTTACATTTTCTCCTCCCGACCTACACTAACAGGTCTCAGCTCTTGAAGTACGATATAGCAAGTCTTTTACTAAATGTTACATTTTCTTCTCCCGACCGGCGCTCAAACGTCTCACCTCTTGAAGTACGGTATAGCAAGTAAGTTTCCTCGACTTCGCGATTCAGTTGGAACCTAATTCTGCTCCCCACTCTCACTTATCACATGACCAAAATAGCTCACCCTTCTCCCCAGTTTTCAAATCTTACATTATTATTGGTTTCTGATTTTTTTTCGATTTATTTTTCATTGGTTTCCAAAACTTATCTAACCCATTTACTTAACGCCTACCCTGAGTTCTGACACGCCTACCCTGGGCTCTTTGTAACGGTATACATCGTTATCACATCAGCAAACTAGGACGTTCTAACCTTCATGCTTCATCGCACCCTGAAAGCCTTTTTGTCTCCATGCATTCCTTGGTACAAGCTCTCTATAGTTCTAAGACGTTCAACCCTTTCTGACACAAAGAAGATAACGGTCCTCTTTCCTGTCGCTTACAGCGTGTAAATTTTACCAGGGTACCTTCCTACCTTGCCTTAATGCTGACATGCCTTGCTATATTGAATTATGTTCTTTACTCCTCATTCTTTAATTAAACCAGTATTTTATTCATCATCCTAGCCATTATAATTTCATATTAATATAATACGATTCCTTTATGTTGGTTTATCAAAGCATTCTTTTTATTAATTCATATTCCTTTCTTCAATATCGAGATTTCTATTAATTTGTTGCCTCCTAATCAATGTATGATACTGACTGCGGTTACAAAACCCTAATTCATTTATACATTTTAAATAGACCACGTCGAAACACAGAACAATGAAACGTAAACATTATTCCATATTAATTAAATCCAATAGATTTTTCTTGGATCTGCCTCATTTAAAATTTTATGTACATGCTCCTCTGTCTAAGAACCAACTGTCATTTCTGTTATCTCCCACTGAAAGTTGTTATTTACAAAGTACTTTGAAGCACGTTGTTATGAGTTACAAGTCCTAAATAACTCTTGCCGAAAAATAGATGAAAGTGCAGATGTGCAGAAAGATAAATTTAGAATGCATTAGCAAAAAGGTATCAAAACGTTGTGACTAGTGCTGGTCTTACCTCGGGGTTAATTACTTCTTTTTATGGTGCGCAAACAGAGGGGACTGCTGCCCATTGAGCCATTAACCTAGTACTATCATCAGTCTTCACAGAGATTACTCCTTAGCACAAATTACAGCCTGCTACATCCAATGTAACCATACTTTTCGTTAAAAATGTTATTTTTAAAGCAATATATGATATAAGAAAAAAGTTGCTGGTTGGTTACGTCGTCCTGTAGAAGTGCCATTGCGGGGAAAGAATTTATCCTTTAGCCTAATGGGAGATCAAATGGAGCTTCCTGATGGAAGGGGTGTGTGGAGATGTCAGGAGGATAAAAGTCTATGTTCGATTAGTTTAGCCAGGTGAGAGGTTTCCTGCTTCATCATCACTGACAAGGTTCCCTTCCACCGACCACAGATTATTACAGGGCGACGATGAACGTAATAACGTATAATCCTGCCCTTGAGCAGTCAACCCAGGAATAATAATAATAATAATAATAATAATAATAATAATAATAATAATAATAATAATAATAATAATAATAATAATAATAATAATAATAATAATAATAATAATAATAATAATAATAATAATAATAATAATAATAATAATAATAATAATAATAATAATAATAATAATAATAATAATAATAATAATAATAATAATAATAATAATAATAATAATAATAATAATAATAATAATAATAATAATAATAATAATCATAATAATAATAATAATAATCATAATAATAATAATAATAATCATAATAATAATAATAATAATAATAATAATAATAATAATAATGATAATAATAATAATAATGATAATAATAATGATAATAATGATAATAATAATAATAATAATGATAATAATGATAATAATGATAATAATGATAATAATGATAATAATGATAATAATGATAATAATGATAATAATGATAATAATGATAATAATGATAATAATGATAATAATGATAATAATGATAATAATGATAATAATGATAATAATGATAATAATGATAATAATGATAATAATGATAATAATGATAATAGTGATAATAATGATAATAATGATAATAATGATGATAATGATGATAATGATGATAATGATGATAATGATGATAATGATGATAATGATGATAATGATGATGATGATAATGATGATAATGATACTAATAATGATACTAATAATACTAATAATGATAATAATGATAATAATACTAATAATAATAATAATAATAATAATAATAATAATAATAATAATATAATAATAATAATAATAATAATAATAATAATAATAATAATAATAATAATAATAATAATAATAATAATAATAATAATAATAATAATAATAATAATAATAATAATAATAATAATAATAATAATAATAATAATAATAATAATAATAATAATAATAATAATAATAATAATAATAATAATAATAATAATAATAATAATAATAATAATAATAATAATAATAATAATAATAATAATAATAATAATAATAATAATAATAATAATAATAATAATAATAATAATAATAATAATAATAATAATAATAATAATAATAATAATAATAATAATAATAATAATAATAATAATAATAATAATAATAATAATAATAATAATAATAATAATAATAATAATAATAATAATAATAATAATAATAATAATAATAATAATAATAATAATAAAAATAATAATAATAATAATAATAATAATAATAATAATAATAATAATAATAATAATAATAATAATAATAATAATAATAATAATAATAATAATAATAATAATAATAATAATAATAATAATAATAATAATAATAATAATAATAATAATAATAATAATAATAATAATAATAATAATAATAATAATAATAATAATAATAATAATAATAATAATAATAATAATAATAATAATAATAATAATAATAATAATAATAATAATAATAATAATAATAATAATAATAATAATAATAATAATAATAATAATAATAATAATAATAATAATAATAATAATAATAATAATAATAATAATAATAATAATAATAATAATAATAATAATAATAATAATAATAATAATAATAATAATAATAATAATAATAATAATAATAATAATAATAATAATAATAATAATAATAATAATAATAATAATAATAATAATAATAATAATAATAATAATAATAATAATAATAATAATAATAATAATAATAATAATAATAATAATAATAATAATAATAATAATAATAATAATAATAATAATAATAATAATAATAATAATAATAATAATAATAATAATAATAATAATAATAATAATAATAATAATAATAATAATAATAATAATAATAATAATAATAATAATAATAATAATAATAATAATAATAATAATAATAATAATAATAATAATAATAATAATAATAATAATAATAATAATAATAATAATAATAATAATAATAATAATAATAATAATAATAATAATAATAATAATAATAATAATAATAATAATAATAATAATAATAATAATAATAATAATAATAATAATAATAATAATAATAATAATAATAATAATAATAATAATAATAATAATAATAATAATAATAATAATAATAATAATAATAATAATAATAATAATAATAATAATAATAATAATAATAATAATAATAATAATAATAATAATAATAATAATAATAATAATAATAATAATAATAATAATAATAATAATAATAATAATAATAATAATAATAATAATAATAATAATAATAATAATAATAATAATAATAATAATAATAATAATAATAATAATAATAATAATAATAATAATAATAATAATAATAATAATAATAATAATAATAATAATAATAATAATGATGATGACGACGACGATGTTGATGATGATGATGATGATGATGATGATGATGATGATGATGATTATGATGATGACTGTATTGTTTATGTAATCGTGGAGTACACCAGAACCGACCCCTCTATCACGATGTTGTTTTGTCAGAGACGAGACAATTATGAATTTCTACACTTGATGCAAGTGGCTGAGAGGTATATTCCTACCTCTACGGTTGTATCAATGCCAATTAACTGGCTTCTGTTGTCTTCCTCACTTTGGCAATTAAAACAAAACTTCTTTAATTGTATTTAGGAAGACCTACATATCGGGTTCTCTTTCCCCCAACGCTGTTGATTCTTCTTTCTATTTTCTTACGTTGTTTACGTAGCCTTTTATACTTTCTGTCTGAATCAATTCACCATCAATGCTATCACTTCTTCCTACTCATTAACTACGAGTCTCCTTCTGTCTCACTGCAAATCAATTTACATATAATATTATAAGCAAATGGAACTAGGTTTGGTTGCAGATACTTTTATTGGAATTTCTTGAAGTGATTTGATAGAAAGATTTTTGTTCATGTTTGTTATTATTTTTCTCTTCTGTTTGTTTAATTCGTTTTCCGGTGGGATGGAAAGAACAAATTTTCAGTAATATAGAAATGAAGTGGTAACGTATTAGAAGCTATTAGTGGGTTCTCAGCCGAAGGGGCGGGAAGCTTATAGAAATTTTTGTTGCTGATGAGGACATTCTATACACAATGTTGAACACTTCAAGACTTTTCGCTGATGGAGCAAGTCTTAGCTGAATAAGGCGACATTTCTTGCCTCAGTGACAGAAATCACGTGTTACCACGTAGTATAAGACTTAAAAAGTTATTAAGCGTTTCAAACTTCGATTCCAGTGCTATACTTACTTTTATCACACACCCACGCAACCCTGAGAGAGGACTCAGCTCGAGATTGAAGCAAGATCTCCGCTATAAGTTGGCGTAGCATCATCGTGAGGGTGATAATCGAGTTTCACTACTGTCATTCCGAAAGAATGTGGGTCATGTGTGTGTAGTGTTTAACACAGGCTTTTATTACATACGGCACCGCAGGCGGTGACACTGATTGTACTTGAAATTAATATGGACAAACGGTGGTATGAGATGGCAGGGGAAACCGGCGGTCTAGGAAAAAACCCACCCCAGCGCCCTGTTGTCCATCACAAACCACACTTTGTGGTCGCCTGGGATCGAACCCGGGCCACCTTCGAGACCTGGGTACTGAACGCCACAATAGTCCTACCGGAGGAGGAATTGGTTTATTCAGAGCATATTGTGACCTTGTGGGCTCGTGAAATTAAAAGTCCAATTGCACAAACTCAAAATGTTCTTTATTTCTACCGAATTACAGTTGGAACACTTGCCGATTACATAAAATTACGTAGCGCACACAATTACAATTCACCAGTTCGGCTGTCACAGGTCCACTGAGCACTCGCAATTACGTACAACTCCTCCGATACACGTACACAGTCTTTCAGTCCGTTCACTAGCACGGTGCACCTCCGGCTGCTCACCAAGTACTGAACTGACTCGCCAACTGCAGCCCCTTTTTATAGGAAGAATCGCTGTTTCTGAACGTCGCGCGATTCAGTGAATCATCCTGAAGGTTCCTGGCTTCAGGGGAGGGGAAAGAGACGGTACAGGGCTCGTGCTGCTGTTTTAATCATCCCCTTCGTTAGTGCTACAAAATAAATGTGTAGGCGTGGCCTCAATGCTTCCCGTCTGGCCACTACCTGACAGCTGCTGGTTCTATCGGGAATTCCGATGTTCGGGTGGCAATACCATCCTGCTATGCACCGCCTAGGCTCCCGCCGACAGTTATAGATACCAGCGTGGTCATCAGCGCCCGTAAAATCCAAATCATGCTAAAAACGGGATAAAATAACCTTTGAAAAAAAACAACCCTTCTAAATAAAATCACAGACAAAATGACAAATCACTACGGTAGTCAAGATGTAAAAGAAGCTAAAAGCATAAAAGGGTTAAAAAAAGAATTCTAAATTCTAAAAATAGCTTTTAGAAACAGCTTAACAACTTTGGCCACTGCTTGCTCGTCATCCGCTAATATATCTGCCAAGCTGGCAGGCAGCTGGAGAGACTGGCAGAGATCCGCAAGGTTAAAACAGGTCAAAAGCACCTGACGGACCGATAGAGAGCCAGCGCAGAGTGGGCAAGCTGGAGCAGGGTCCCCTGTGAGTTTAAAACGATGGTTTAAAAAGCAGTGGCCAATCCTTAACCGAGCCAGACTCACTTCCTCCCAACCAGAGGAACGGCAGGAGGTCACCCAGGGAATCAAAAGTGCCTTTACAGATATCAGTTTGTTGCTGCGGAGATGGGTTCACTCTGCGGCTCAGGAGGAGCACGCAGCGCTCCGCAACTGAAGGCTAAAATCTTCCGTGAAGACCGGTCGGATAAAAACCTTGGGCTGTATGGCTGCCGTCTTGGCTGTCAAATCAGCAAGTTCATTCCCATGCAAGCCCACGAGACCAGGGACCCATGCCACACTACGCCAACGACTGAGGCGTGTAAGGTGTGGATGGCCTCCTGGATTCGCTGTACAATAGGATGGTGGTTGTACAGTCCACGTAGGCTGTAGAGTGCGCTAAGGGAATCACTCACGACAAGGCTATTCCCGAAACTTCTGCAGCGAATATGTAACATGGCTCGGTAAATGGCATAGAGCTCTACATTGAATATGGAAGTGCTGCCATGGAGATCGAATGTAAAGGGTTCGGCTCCATGGACACACGCACTTCCAACACCGCTAGGGCATATTGACCCGTTGGTAAAACTTAAGTTAAAATCCTTATACCCCGATAAAAATTCCAAAAATAAGATACGGATAATACTCGTGAGTGCCGTAAGCGTCATGCGTAGATCTACGGGAGCTACTGCACGCAACCAAGGGAGATACAAACATTCACCCTTAGGCAATATTCTAGACATGTCAAAAGCATGTCTCCTAAGGAGCTCCCGGAAGCGAAAACCTGGTGGCTTGGGACTAAGACGTGTGTTCCTGTAACGTACGTCGTATAAGGTGTCTAAAAGGGGTGCATACGTCGGATGCAAAGGCGTACTATATAACCCACAGCTGTAATTACCTAGTAGGACTTCCCGCCGAAGTTGGAGAGGGCGCTCTGCCACTTCAGCGTAGAGACTCACAACTGGACATTTCTACCCTGAAAGACACCACCAGATGAGAGATTATATAAAATGGTAAAGGAGATGAAATGGAGGGAGAAGAAATTCGAGGGAGTAATAGACTTACCCAGCATTCACCTGGCGACCTGGGAAAGCCCCCAAAGGAACCTATGGACAATGTAGGTCGGCCATAGGAATTTAACTCGAACCTCCCGAACTTCCTGCAAATAGATGTGTATTCCACCTGCAACAGTTTACTCTGAAGTCCTATTTAGCACAGCAGGACTGATATCCGACAACAAAAGGAAATAGACTTAACCCCAAAAGAGTGAACATGCTAGTATTTCTTTTAAGAAAAACTTACCAAAGTGGACTGTTTTAATTTTAAATGTCTATCTCTGATCCCAGACACTTAAAACAGGAATTACAGCACCTGAGAGTCACTTTCCGTCAAAACGACTACTCCGAATATGACGTTGAAGCCTCGATCACCAAAGCTAGGAATGGGACACCGGTAATACTGCAAACGTCAGATAAGCCTACCGCTACAGCCTGCATCCCGTTTACCGGCAATCTATCCGGCAGAATCAGCAAACGTCTCGCCAAATACATCAGGACCATCCACAAGCCACTTAGGAAGATTAAACGTCTGTTGAGACCAGTGAAAGCAGACTGGACTTCCAAGTTCCGGGAGTATGCCGCATAACTTGTGAATGTGGGACACCGTGTATAGGACAAACCGAAAGAATCTTCGCTACCAGCATCGAACCTGAACGGAGCATTCGTTACTACAACCTGAGAAGTCTGGGCTGGCAGAGCATTGTTTTGATAACGACCATAGAGACAATTTTCGGGAGACGACCATCTTGGCAATATGCAACAGTTACTGGGAGCGGAGAATTAAGGAGGCTTTGGCGATTTCCTCCGAGAGGAGCACGCTTAATCGTGATGCTGGATTTCAGATCAGCTCCTCTAGGAAACCGGCCTTAAAATGGAAAGCCGTCGAGCAAAGATCAGTGCAGCTTGATAATCAAGTTAAGTAGTTACGTTTCTTTGGCACAATTTTCTATACTCACGCCATCTCCTGCCCTGGTATTTAATTTACTGAAAACAGTCTTTTGTTCAGTAATGCGAATTTTGATAGTGTTTTGTCTTTGTTTATACTGGTGTTACATCCTCTGTTTCATTTGTGGTTATAACATTTTATAAATATCCTGATGATGGGAGAGATGCACACACCCGAAACGTTGATATCTAATCGTCTTTTCACCTTGCTTGCTTCCCGAGAAGAAAGTGAGCATATTCGTCGCCAGGAAAGCTTCAGGTCTTATTTTAGTTTAATGTAGAGTTTGAATACTTAGGAGTAAGGTTAAATAACAATGGCAAGTGGGGAGTACACAGGAGAAAACTGAAGTAGAGAGAAGGGAGGCAATGAATGGGATAAGAATAAGCAAATATAAGCTAGAAATGACAGCCAAGTGGTTAGAAAGATTGTACGAAGCACTAGTTGAATCCAAAATGTTGTATGCAGTGGAGATCTGGGGGGGGGGGTGGATCGTGCACAGAGGTAAACAAAACGGTGGACCAAAACTAAAGAAGGTTTTGTAAAGAGCTACTAGGCTTACCAAGATCAGCACCTAGGGAAGTAGCTTTAGTAGAATTAGGAAAGACAAGAAGAAATGGAATAAAATGGAAACAACAATACAATTTTGGTATAGGTTGTTGGTCAAAGAAGAAGGGGAAATTATGATATTATGCATGAGACAGCTAAAAAGATTAGAGAACTCAAATAGCTTGTGAGCAGAAACAGGAGGAATTATGGAAAAAATCGGAATGGGAGATATATGGAGATTAGAGGAAAGGAATACATGCGATGTGGGTAAATTAGTAAAATGCAGAATAGAAGATATAGAAAGACAGGAAATATGGGGAAGTCTAGAATATATGAAATCATTACAATTTTACAAGCAAATAAAGGAAACTGGGGACGAGAAGCATATGTAGATTACTGCAATAGGTAAGAGAGAGAAGGGTTAGCTTGGATAAGAACAGGAATAATATTTCTAAGAGGGATAAGAGGTAGGGAAAAGGGAATTTGTGAATTGTGTGGGGGAAAAGAAAGCATAGAACACTATGTAACAGAATGGGAGGAGTTTGCAATATTGAGAAAAAAAGGTTTGGGTAGAAGAATGGGAGAATGTAGAGAAGAGGGAGGAAAAGAACGGGCAGGGAGGAAAAGAAGATAAGAGGTTTTGGTGAGTTCTTGCAGAAAGAAAAAGGAAAATGAGCCAGAAATGTAAAGAATATAAGAAAGGAAGTTGAGAGGGAAGAATGGGACTAATTAAGTAATCAAGGAGGTATGGAGGTTAAGAGCTACCTGGCAGAGCAGAAGACCAGGGTGTGATGTAAGACAAGGCAGCAACGAGGTAAAGACAGATAAATGCAGCCAGAAGTTGTAAATTGTATAATTTTATAATATGGACAAAAAATATATCATATCATATAAATAAGAACACGGATGATTTGAAGTTTTATCTGATTAAAAATATACACCTAATTAATTTCATTGACATTACACAGTTCTCTCAAGATTCTAATTTGTTTTGAAACTACAAGTAGAAATGGCGGTATCGGGTATCGAAGTATCGATATCGTGGAAAATATCGTGTATCCAGAATCGAGTATCAAAACTGTTGGTATCGACCCATCCCTAGTAGAAATATTTATAAAAATGGATTGAGTAGCTTTCGAAATTAAATAAATTAACAAGTGTTTACTGTTTATGATATTAATACTGTCGCAAACACAATGTTGCGGCGAGGCGGCGGGAGGGACGAGTTCACAGAGACGGACAGTAAAGTGCGGAGAAGCTTGCGAAGCTTGCCGAAACGGTGGGAAGGAGACGGATTTCTGGAGAGTTCGTCTTTCTTCTAACGCCGTCCTGATTCTAATGAATTTCTGGAATAGTATATATAACTATAAAAGAAGCCGCCTCCCGCCACTGGGGACAGTTGTTAATTGGACTTGCGTGCGTGAACAGCTGTTTGTGGTCGATGACCTTGCAAGTTGTATTGTGTATGTGACGTATTTCTGCTACTGTAGGGGTTGACCGAAGTGTTTTTCCACGGAAATAAAGAGCAATATTTAGTGTTTGTAACCTGGAATTTTAATTCGCGAACCCACAAAGTCATAATACAGAATACACTGGGCAATAATGAAAATGTTTCAGGCTTAAAATAGTGCATTTACATGTATTTCCATCTGCTGAATTAAAAAATCACCATAAAATGATAGATTAGCTCTGGTTTTGAAGATAAAGTGACATTTCATTTCAGAGTACAGATTTTAAATTTGGTGGACATTTTTTGGGAGTTGGCACACCGGTCAAATAACAAAACCCAATCAGAGAGACATTTTGGAAATTAAGTGATGCAAAATTTAAGGAAGGCATTTTTGTTGGGCCACAAATAAGAGAACTTGTAAAGGATCTTGCATTTGACCAAGCTTTGGAGGGGAAAGAAAAGGAAGCTTGGGAAGCCTTCAAGGATGTTCTTCATGGATTTTTAGGAAACAAAAGAGATGACAACTACAAGCATTTGGTGACAGTGCTCCTGCAAAAATACCGTAACCTTGGCTGCAACATGTCCCTTAAGATCCATTTTCTCCACTCCCAACTAGACTTTGTCCCTCCCAGTTGTGGAGCTGTTAGTGATGTACATGGGGGGAGATTCCATCAGGACATTTCTGTTATGGAACAAAGATATCAGGGCCGTTGGAATGAAGTAATGCTTGCGGATAACTGTTGGTCTTTGTATAGGGATTCTGCGGAACTCCATCACAAGAGGCTAGCTAAAAGACGATGAAGTCAATAGGCCACCATATGATTCTCTTCAGACACGACTATTTGCGAAGTATTTTTCCAGCAATTTAGAACTCTTAGCATGTAACTAATTACCTGTTAAAATCAAATGCACTTTCATTGTTGTTAGCATGTATGTAATTAAAATGTATCCTTTTCTCTCAATCCATTAATATGTAATACTTCCACCTTGTGTGTGTTCCGCCCGCACCGTGGCTCAGTGGTTAGACAGCTTGGCTCTCATCAAGGCGGCCCGGGTTCGATCCCAGGTGACCGCAAAGTGAGATTTGTTGTGGACAACACGGCGCTGGGGCGGGTTTTCTCCGGGATCTCCGGTTTCCCCCGCCATCTCATGCCACCGGTGCTCCATCTTCATCTCATGTATCATCAGTGTCATCACCTGCGGTGCCGTATGTAGTAAAAGCGGGCGTTAAACACTACATTACAGTACCTTCCACCTTGTGTATGTCATAGAAACTAGAGCTAATAAATTAGTTTCATTGTCAAGTTTGTTTTTCTCTACCCAAAATTAGTAGGAATTGCCTCATAAAGTGTACGAAGCATTCAATAGTTATTTTTTTGTTAGCCAGTCTTATTAAATCTATAAGGGTAATTGTGTAAGATTGATAAAGTATGTGTGAGAAAGCGGAGCTCAGATGCATCTGAATGTTATTTGCATGACGTGAAGTTTTAGGAAGTTTTATGTAGCGAATTTAAATTTCGTATGGTCTTAGTGCTACTTGAAATTTTCTAATATTTTATGTAAACAAAGGCCACTCAGTCATGTTCAACTCTCAATCTCTTGGTATATCCGAGACTGGACAAGTTTTCTAAAGGATTATTTGCATATTTACCTCGTAACGTTTCAAGCAAGCTCAGATAAGTGCCTCAGTTTACACACATACAATATTTTCCCTTTTTGTGTAACATTTTGTAGGATCACGACGAACAGCGGTTTTGTCGCAATGCGGTATGTTAAATCATGGTTACTATTTGTCTTCGATATATCAGTTTAAAAGCTCAGGCAGCAAGAAGCCCAAAAATAACAATTATACCACTGAGTCGGAATCCGTTAAATTACAATCAAAGGACTTTCTCCACCTTCGATAACTTTTTTCTACAAAATGTGATTGTAGACGTTTAATTTTTTTATTTGTTTCTTTCTTTTTTTCCTACGTACTGTGACTTTGTGGGTTCGTAGAATTAAAAGGCCGAGTTGCAGAAATTAAAAATACCCTTTATTTCCGTAGAGATAAACTGTTCAATTCTCACGTAACAACATTACATCACATAATAACACAATCTTCCAAGGTTGATGACAATAACAAACCGTGACAGCTGATTACATTAGCTCTCGTTACAACAGCACTCTTGTTAAACAACTTGCAACTCACTCTGTTTACAACTGACTGACTCATCACTAGCCATGGCTTCTTTTAAATACTTCACACATAATTTCTAGATGATTCGCAAATAAACGAGAACGCGAACAATCTCTATCAGTCCAGAAGTAACTAGAAATTTCCATTTATCTCAGTTTGCTTGTTTCGGCAGACCCTTATCTGCCTGGTGTCTTTGTCCGCGGGCTCTTGGTTATCTCACTGCCCTCCTTAAACAAGCCACGCGATCGTAGGTACGGGTTCGCGACTGTACTTACAAAAGGAGAGCAGTATAGAGATTTCGCCTTTTGAAAAAAAAAACAGCAGACTGTGAAAGCGCATGCCAGAGGAAGACAGCTTCGATGGTTGTAACGAGGCCTGCAGTGCGTGTGACTTCAGGCAAGAACCGTGTAGCACCAAGTTGCCTATATAAATGGCGCTGTGAGTACAGAATCTGAGGGTTCATTCAGCTGTAGCGCACTCGATGACAACAATGTAACTGCCACGTACCTAATGGATCTGTTAAATTTACAATGTGACGATTTATTGCAGGACAAATATATACACAAGAAATACTTGGCGGATTTTACAAGAATATCCCCCAAGCCAGATTTCCGCGGTTGTATTCACTTGCCGCACGGACATTGTGTATTGTCTCGGAACTCCCTATAGAACCGGCCGGCAGTAGGGCCAGGTGGGAAGCATTCAGCCCACGACTACCCATTTGTCTCATGTCACTAACTGAAGGGAAGATTTGGAGAGCGGCGCGAGCCCTGTACCGTCTCTTTCCCCTCCCACCAGACGTCTGCAAACCTCGGGATAATTGTGCGCGCCACGAACCTTCCAGAAACGGCGATCTTCCCTATATAACGCCTGCAGTTGGCGAGTCAGTTCAGTTCTTGGCGAGCAGCTGTGAGGAGCACTGAGTGAGCGGACGGACTGGAAGACGGTGTACGTATCAGAGGAGATGTAAGTAACTATGAGTGTGCAATGGACCTGTGACAGACGAACTGGTGAATTGTAATTGTGTGCGCTAAGTAATTCTATGTAAGCGGCAAATGTTCCAACTGTAATTCGGTGGAAATAAAGAACGTTTTGAGTTTGTGCAATTGGAGTTTTAATTTCACGAACCCACAAAGTCACAGAATGTTTGGTTCGACATATGTGATGAAATTAGCTAAGTCCAAACCCCGAAGTACCTTGTCGGATCACAATCTAACATGCAGCCTTCGTTTACAAATTTCCCAGACATTACGTCCTGACGTTGCTAAAGTAGTTAAACAAAAACGAAACAGAAAGTGTCGGAGAATGTGCACGTAATTTTTCTCTGACTGGGGCTCCTCTAATTTGCAGAGAAAATTATCTTATATTTATCTTATTTACCTTATAATATGCCTGTCCTTTAGGTAAACCACAATTTTAAGTTTTATATATTTTCTCATAGCACAGAGCCACAATGTAATTGTTTATAAACTGTAACCAATTGTTTAATTAAAGCATTCAGCACTAATGTTACAACACCCAAGATGTAAGTTGTGCATATTATTAATACCCGATTCGTTTCCTATCTTACTTACGCTGTCGGAACACCAACACATCCCTCTTGGGCAGTAGAAATCAGCGTGGTGACGTCACACGCTAACCCGCCTTTCATTAGGGAGCATATTTAGCGTTGAGAGCTCACGGAACTGACGTCACACCTCCACCACCTATCTTTCCTGCTATTTCCACGAACGATTTAACTTGGTGTCACTACAAAGCGTCTCTATAGTTTTACTAAATCTTCTCATAACTGAATTGCTGTTACTAAACGTGCACTGATAGCCAAGCGGATATAGGCAAGTATGTGGGATTAAGTTTATAATGAGGAATTAACCCTTTTTTAAATGATCAGAATTAATCACCTTAAATACATCTCCTGTGTATGGGTGTTTTAATTAATTAGAGTCAAACTGAAAAATTCAATGAATTCTAACACAGTGAGTGAGAGCGACTGGATGGAGTCCAGGAGATCCATGGTTCAAATCCCGGCCGTGGCTTTGAATTTTTCAGTTGGATTCTAATTAATAAAAGCACCCATATACAGGATATGTATTTAAAAGGATTAATTCTGATCATTTAAGAAAGGGTTAATTCCTCAATAGGAGTTCAATGCTAAAACTCTGGTATTTATGTACCATCAACTCGGGGGACTTTGTGCCACTTTTTTGCAGTTTTTAGAAATCTTTTCTTCGATTTTAACGTTAATGAAGAAACGCTTACTAACTATAACATAGTATCAGAAACATCAACCTTGCACTGCAGTCAAGTTATTCCTTGACGTTAACTGATACCCAAAAAGGCTATAAAAACATAACCCCATATCACCCACCCCATTAGGTGAGGCGGATTTGTGCCACCTGTAAATTCAGTACTATCACTCCATGGAATGTGAGTATTTATTCCAATAAAAGTAAAATATAACATTTTCATGTCAAATTATTACTGTTTATGGTTACAAAAACTTTTGAACTGCACTTCATATGAATTTCAAAAATGTTACGTTTTCCCAAGCTTTTCTGCATTGACGAACGTCAGTATCCATTCCTGGAAAGAACTCCCACTCATACTGCACAACGACGAAATCAGCAACCAAGTTTCTCGGATTTAGTGCTGATGCTGCTTTCTGATTGAACGGAGATGTAGGATCTTCACTGGACTGTTGGAGCTCTCCGTATATTGTATGGTGACATCATCATCACTGCTGCTGTTATGATCTGAAGTTCTGGCTTTCTTGATTTTTCTTTTTGTTGTCGACTATGATGTTGATGGTCCAGAAAACACTTTTGGTCCACGGGGCGGAATGTCTATTCTGTACTTTTGACATCAATGTGTTCCTGTGAATATTATACCCATTTTACAGCAGAGCGTATTGAGAGAGTTTTTTATCTAATTTATTTAGCGTTTTCTAACTAGATTCGCCGTAATTGCGGTATGGCCGGTTTCCTGGCTCCCTTCGGTGTTTTCTTGGCATTTGTCTATGACAATTTATTATCGGTATCTGTAATAAAAGTAAAGCAGTCTGTAGTAAAATACAATCCGTAGGGGAGGGAATCCGTTCCCTTCAGCTGCTTTAGTGAGGGCGCTGCGGACCCCTAGCACTCGTGGTACCTCTGACGTTACTACAGGAACCTCGGGCCGAACATTCGAGCCCCTCCCTGAATGGAAGTTGTTACGATTGGGTTGGACTCAAGGGGGCAGTGGTTACCGATACCCGTGGGAGATCGGATACGTCTCCGGACGGGGTTGAGGGAAGCCATATATTCCCGCGTACTAGCCTGCATAGCTGGAGGCTGCACAGGAAGACAACGGGGAGATTATCTACAGCGAGATAACCAGGACACACATAATCAAGGAAGCAGAAGAGAAAGGACTGTGAAGGTGGCAGGACCAATGGGAGAAGACAACAAAAGGAAGAATCAGCAAAAGGTTCTTCCCTTCTGTGAAAGAATGACTAAAAATAAGAATCCCACTCAACGGACAGACTACCGATATCCTAACTGGACATGGGAAGCCAAGGAACTGCTACAACAGATTCAAAATAGCGGAAAGTGCAATGCGCAAATGTGAACTGCAAAATCAAACAGTGGATCATTTAATATACAATTGTCCTCTTCTGAACTATGAAAGACTAGAACTCAAACAAAACATTAGACTGAGAGGTGGACAGTGGCCGGCAACAAACAGTGATCTAATCAAGCACTACCAAAAAGCAGTTTTAAAATCCATAAACAAAATAGACTATGAAAAAATGTAAAAGCATAATAAAAAAATTGTATCATATATTGAGAACTTGTAACACTTGTAAAAATTGTAACTACTACAACTAGTTGTTATAAGTTTAAGGAATGCATGTAGTGGTACGATGTAACGGAGCATGCAGCGTAATAAATAAAACAAATAGCCTGCATAGCTAGTAGAAGGTGTGCTAGATCACCAGACGGCCCCACCGAGGTCATATCGGTAGCCTTCCCATTTGGGGTTGGCGCACGTAAGTGGCGTATACATCTCCATCCCGTCTTGTGTCCACAGGACCAGATGGCGAGGGGGGGCTTGTTAGTCTCTAGGTCTTGCCCTATGGAAAGTCCCCAATAGGCGCCGGGTGCCCTTTTGGGGACAGCTCGGTAACTCCCTGGTCGTTGCTTTATATATAGTAAAATACTAAAGCTATATTCAATTAAAGTGAACATAACTACAACATTTAAAATACAAAATAAAACACTACGTGCTTGCAATGATTTATGGTGGCTAAAAGTCACCCGCCATTTTCCTATTTTTAAGTTTCTACCTCATTCAAAATAATACCATATCTGCCACAGAACTTATATTTTCGTAATCAGTAGCCAAATAATAGGCTAAGCAAACATACCTACATTTAATTTGGAAAATAAAATTCTTCACCTCGATCCAACTGAAATTATACAGACTTCAGTAAAAACATGTGCAGACACGTTTCCGCAAATCTTCACAATGCACCCAACTTTAGAAGAGTAAGCAGTTTATAACATGGTCATCAGGTGGTGCCAACACTTATTCAAGTGTTACCAGTATTACTACAATCTTATGGCATTTTCAAATACCATTCGTCAATGCTTTTTATTAAGCGCATGGATGACACAGTCACCCTAGTTGACGGTACTTATAATAGTAAATCGCCACAGATGTGTATCTTGAATATGAGAGCTCTAAGTGGTTTACCGGGAAAAATATATGGAGTCAATTGGAGAGTTTAATGTCGCGATTTCATGTTGGCCATGGTAGCTCAATGAGTTAGAGCGACTGGACGGAAAACAAGATAATCATGGTTCAAATCCCGGCCGTGGCAATGAATTTTTCAGATTGACTAATTCATTAAACTATGTAGGATCCAGATCTACAAAGGTTCGAAATCCAGACACCATTTTAATTTTGTTTTAATAGTAGAAATAGGAAATGCGTATTAATGACATAGCAGTAACTTCCAATTGCTAAGATTTACTTGATTTTATTACATTTATGATCATAAATAAAAACTAAAACACTCTACTCTGTTTTTCAAGTAATTGAATCAAATGTTTTATTTCAATATGTTGTTGTTTTCAAATGCTAGGCTTCGGCAATGAAGCCATTAGCTCTCTTGTTCTACAATATTTCTGTGTAGTGGGTACGGCAGGTAGGGCTTCACAGGTTAAAAGATGTTCTTCATTCATTTCCTCTTCTTTGTTGCACAGAGGACAATTTGGACTTGTATAAATTCCTATTCTGTGTAAGTGTTTGGCCAAATAATAATGTTCCGTAAATTATTGGCCTATTGGATGATGGATAGGTCTATTTGTTTTTCTTCTATGACTTTTTGAAGTTCCATCTTTTTTACTCCGTGAAAGTCCCCCTGCATTCCATTGGAGAATTTTGAGGGTGTTTTGTGATTGACATCCTGCAGATGTCCCCACCCGATCCGAACGGGGGACTATTTTACCTCCGGAAATGTTATCTGAAGGACTTGTCATATTTTAAGTAGCATAAATGTAACCGTTTTCTAAGTAGACACCAATTTTTTGCTTGTAATGGTGGTTACATCATCCAATCACTTTAACCCTCAGTATGTCTGGAGGGAAATGAAATGAAATATGTAGTGTTTAACGCCCGCTTTTACTACATACGGCATCGCAGGCGATGATACTGATGATGCATGAGATGAAGATGGAGTACCGGTGGAATGAGATGGCGGGGGAAACTGGAGATCCCGGAGAAAACCCGCTCCAGCGCCGTTTTGTCCACCACAAATCTCACTTTGCGTCGCCCGGGATTGAACCCTTGGTGAGAGCCAAGCGGTCTAACCACTGAGCCACGGCACGGCTGTCTGGAGGGCCACACCTGTCTTTGGTTAATGGGTCCATCGGACCTGGCTGGGAGGAGTTTTAAGGTCCATCAGATTTTCTCACAAGCACCAATTGTGGAACATTTGTACGCCGTGAGAGGCCAGCGTAAGAGGTGAAATAGCATTTCCTCTACTTCTGATGCAGTTATAGTCGCCCTGCTGAAACGGTTACCATGGATTTATCTTTGTTAAGAGAAGCCTCTCAGATAACGCACTGATTATTCTTGTAGGAGTGAGAGGGGAACTGACGGGCCTCCCTTTCGTGTGCTAAGGACTAATGAACGCATCACTTCAGCCAATGGAATTCGCATGAATCAGAAATGGCAGATATATGTTCAGTCCACGTGGAGTAATCAGTGCGTTATCTGAGAGATATCTATTACCAAAGATAAATCCAGGGTAACCGTTTGAACAGGGCGACTATATACCCCTAACGGTCGGTCCCCAGAGCCTCATTGGAAAAAGCAGGTTGCACCACGGGCAGGTTGAGTTTGGGATTTGGATAGGAGAGGTTATGGAATGCACATCACTATCCCTTGCATCCCATTTCTATATGTATAATCAAATAAGACATAGACATTAACTTAGTATTGAGTGTGTAAGGGTTTTTGGTAAGATACCTGCCATACGACTGGAGCAATGGCTAGAAAAGATACTTGGGGATTACCAAGCAGGATTTAGGAAACATTACACCACAGTTTTATATTGCGACAAACACTGGAAAGGTTTTATGAATATGACAGACAGCTTCATCAGCTGTATGTAGAGTTTAAACAGGCGTATGATAGCCTGGATAGAGCTGAGAGAGTTCGGAATACCGCAGATACTGGTGAGATTGACAAGAATGATTATGGAATTGACAAGATGCAGGGTTAGAATTAAAAAAGATTTAGCAGATATGTTTACCGTGGAGAGGGGGTGGAGACAAAGTGATGCACTATCCACACTGCTGTTTAATTTAGCACTGGAAAAAGTAATCCGACAATTACCCATAAACCCTGGAGGAACCATACTTTCCAGATCAGCACAAATAGTGGCATATGCTGACGATGTGGCAATTCTCACAAGGAATATAAGAGCTCTTGAGGAAAGTTATGTAGTGTTGGAAGAGAAAGCACAAGATCTAGTATTGGTTGTGAACGTCAGTAAAACCAAGTATATGAAGATGGGAGGTAATGGGGACATAAGAAGAAGAGAACCTACTGTTAAATTACATGAGAAAGAATATCAAAGAGTGGAAACATTTAAATACCTGAGATCTATAGTAACAGTACATAATACAACATCAGTGGAAATTCAAAAAAATGGCTAAGTGGTAGCAGATGTTTCTATGCCTTGCAGAATATGTTTAAATCAAGGAACGTCAATAGGAATACTAAAGTTAAAATATATACAACGGTACTGAGATCAATAATAATGTATGGTTCAGAAAGTGGAGTGTTGACAATCAGAGAAGAACAGTGGTTATTACGGTGGGAAAGGAAGATTTTGAGAAATATATTTGGAGTGATAAGGGGCTTGGACGGTTGGAGAACGCGGAATAACTTGAAGTTACAGTGCCTGTTTGGACAACCAAATATAGTAGTGAAAATTAAACAAGGAAGAATAAGGTGGATTGACATGTGCAAAGAATGCTGGAAGCCAATGTAGTTAAGAAGATATTCATAGGAAAGCTTTTTTGTAATTTTACGTGCTCCAACGTTAAGTCATATCGGACGGTGAATGAAATGGGCGAAATTATGCTCAAATGAGTCCGGGGTCCATAGAGCTTAGAGATACCCGACATTTATCTGTAAAGATAAGGGAAAACCCCGGAAAAAACCTTATCCAGGTAACTTACCCTGACCGAGATTCGAACTCGAGACCTCTTGAACGTAAGGCCGACATGCTACCATCTATACTACCGAGGCGGGCTCATAGGAAAGCTGGATGGCAGAAGTAGAAGAGGAAGACCCAGGAAAAGATGAGTAGATTATATAGAAGATGACTTGATAATGCTGGGGGTTAAAAGCTGGAGAAGGAAAGCAGAGGACCGAGTAGAATGGAAGGCGGTGGTTAGGGAGGTCAGGGGTCTACATGTCCTGTAGTGCTAACTATCATCATCATCATCATCATCATCATCATTTGGTGTGTAAACCCTCTGCTTCTATTACTATCCTCATCCTTGGATGAGACCAAATACCTAGTGAAATCCAGTCGTTGTTCTAGAATGCAGTCGTCGATAACAATTGCGACACAGCGAGAGAAAGACGGAACTATCCAGGCATCACTGTTTCTTTCCCTCTCTCGGCAAGCGTCCATTCTGCGGGACATTATCTGTCTCTTTCTTTCCTGCCCACGCGTAGCTCTGGCTCTGCGGCCGCTCTAACGAAACAATGCGATTGCTGACAATATAACATATGAATGTCCGGAAATAAAAGCTACAGAGAACAACAATAATTAAGGAAATAGAGTAGAATGTAGACCATTGGCCAGTAACAATGAGAGACTTATAAACAATTACCTTAGAGCCTTTTACCACTTAACGAAATCAATAAGCTTATACGATGGTCCAATTAACACCAAAGACTTACAGTATCATTATTGCTTAGAGAATAATAACCACCAAGTTGCCAAGACAAATGAAGTGCAGCGTGGCAAGTGAATATAAGTGCAGTATAAACAGTGACAAGGATAGAAACAGGACAAACAAGTAACACATTAAATTTAACTAAGACTAGCAATCAACTAATATTAATAAGAAATATAGTAAAATTTGAGGACCACATAGCTATTCATAGTAATGGAATATACATGTCATTATGTACATCGTCCATAGGGTAAATATACTGAAAGCTAACATCCACCAAATATAACATTCTTATAACTCATAAATTCATGAACAGATAGTTATATTAGCATTATCTTTAAATCAGAATAAATGTTGTCACATATATTATTGGCAAATCTTTTATGCAGGATTAGGCAAATTATAGAATAGTCTATATACTTGTAAATTGATTACATTGGTATTTACAGATACTGCTTTATACCTTTTGGCCCATTTATACCCCTTTAACTCCAATGGTTATATCAGCAGACAATCATTAGATCACACACACACACACACACACACACACACACACACACACACACACACACACACACACACACACACACACACACACACACACACACACACATTCGCACTCTCATTCATATTTCCAGACTCTGGGGAAGATGAGGAATTATCTTCGGAGAAAAATCTCTACCTCCACCTCCGGGAATCGAACCGTGGTGCCCTAGTTAGCCAGACAGGTGCTCTACCGACTATGCTACGGGGCCAGCTCTTTTATTGTGCATATTCCAAAATTTTACAATTTACAGCTTTAGGCTACATTTATTTGTCTTTATCTTGTTGCTATCCTGGCTTACATGACACCCTGGTCTTCTTCTCTGCCAGGTAGCTCTCAACCTCCATGCCTCCTTGTTACTTAATTAGTCCCATTCTTCCCCTTCATCTTCCTTTCTTATATTCTTTACATTTCTGGCCCATTTTTCTTTTACTTTCTGCAAGAACTCAGCAATACTTTTTATCTTCTTTTCCTTGTTGTCCGTTAACATTCTTATAGCTACTATCCTCTTCTTTATTTTCTCCCATTTTTCCTCCCAAACATTTTTTCTCCACATTGGAGCCTCCTCGCATTCTGTGACTATTCTGACACTATTTACAAATTCCCTTTTCCCTACCTCTTATCCCTCTTAGAAATATTGTTCCTGTTCTCATCCAAGCTAACCCTTCTCTCTCTCTTGTCTATTGCAGAAATCATACGTTAATAGGATGGATTACAGGATGAACTGTGTAACAAACAGACAGGAACATTCACAGTAATCACTAAACTTAGCCTATATACGAGGTTGGTCTGTAAAGCTTCCGAACTAAAAAACATACAAGGCATTTTTCAATTTTTTTTCAACATAGTCTCCTTGTAACTCTACACACTTCTTCCAGCGATGCTCCCATCTCTGTAACCCGTCCAAATAGTACTCGGCGTTTTTCTCTGCAAAATAATTGTTCACGAAGGTGACTCCCTCTTCATTTGACGAAAATCTCTGTCCTCCGAGCACCATTTTTAGTTGAGGGAACAAAAGGAAGTCGCTTGGGGCTATATCTGGTGAGTAAGGCGGATGGCCAAGCAGTTCATACCGTAATTCGTGGATTTTCGCCACTGCAACCGCCGAGGTGTGAGACGGTGCGTTGTCTTGGTGAAACAGGATTTTCTTTTTCTGTAAATATGGCCGTTTTTCTGTATGTTCTGCATTCAACTTGTCAAATAATGAAGCGTAGTATGCTCCTGTAAAGGTATTTACCTTTTAAAAATAATAGATTAAAATAAGTCCATAAGTATCCATAAAAAACGGTTGCCATCACTTTCACAACCGAAAAGACCATTTTTGCTTCATTTGGAGTCGGTTTCCCGTTTGCAGTGCACCGTTTTGTCTGCACATCTATTTCGGGCGTATAATGGTGTATCCAAGTTTCATCTACAGTAATTAGTCGGCGTCAAAACTCGAATTCATTGCGCCTAAACTGTGCCAACAGAGCGTTGGGGATTTGGTCAAACGTGAAAAAAAACCACGGCACCCAACGCGCGGACAGCTTTCTTATGTCTAAATATTGATTTAATGTGTGACAAACACGTTCTTTTGACATGCTCACAGCCTCTCCTATATCTCTTGCTTTAATTCGGCTGCCGTCTTGCACCATTTGCTGAACTTTGGTGATGTTTTCTTCGGTAGCTGCTGCTTTTGGACGTCCAAAAATTGCATCGTCTCCCAAGCTCTTATGGCAACGATTAAATTCATATGCCCAAAATTTCACTTTGGTAAATGATGGTGTAGAGTCCCAATACACGGAATCCAACTCATCTTTGATTTACGTAGGCGTATTGCCTTTCAAAAAATATTTAATGACACTTCGATACTCGATTTTGTCCATTTTCATAAAAACACTCACATCAACTCACTCAAACATCTGAATAACAACTGAACGTCCAAAATAGCTGAATGAGTAATTGTCAACAGATGAACATCAAAATTCACTAGCTTTTATTTACGAGTAGATACTGCCATTTTCAGATTGGGGTCGGAAACTTTTCAGACCACCCTTGCAGTGTAAAATTGTTAAACGTAAATTTACATGGCTTATAGTAGTGCTGATGCAGTGTAGTTTGCTGTTAAGTTTTAATATAAAAATATAGTATATTTCGTACTAAGACGGGCCCATATGACCTTGTTGTCGACGGGCCCTAAAACACCACACACACACACACACACACACACACACACACACACACACACACACACACACACACACACACACACACACACACACACTCACTCGTACTAAGAACTGCAAGTGGTACTTACAAGGTAATTAATTCTGTGGGCCGCGTATTCGAGATCTTACAAGTAACTTACAGTTCGTTGCTAGCCATTTATATTTTGAAATAGTTGAAAATCCTGTAAAAAGCAATAATAAACCAAAATTACTTTTCCATATTTAATTGGACATAAAGAAAATATAATAATTATTTGAAATGTGAAAAAATGAAAAGCTATATCTAAATTAAATGGGTAAAGGCTTCTTATCCACTCATTTGTTAATGAATTAATTGAAGTAACACATGTCTTGGTTATTAGAATATTTGTTAACGTAACCGAATTAAATCCTTCAATTTTTGGTGGTTATTATAAAGCAGAAAGACTTTTTAGAAACTAGGTCGAAGGAAAGTTATTGTGGCTTTCTGGGTTCGTAGAGAGTGTCGAATGTCAATTTAATATCAGGATTTACCGCGATGATCTTGTTTTGTTTACGAATGGCGGGGTAGCGCCCCCAGATTTAATTTTGAGTACTACTTCCTGTTCCTACAGATTGTTTCTTCTCATGACAGCATCATGACCATAAACAAGAAACAACAAAGAAATAATGTATAAATATATGATGTAGCATAACCTACAAATAAACTGCAACCAAAATGTCAAATATCAAGAAAATATAAAAATTTACCGCGAATATCTAGTTTCGTTTAAGAATAGGGAATTAGCGTCATCTGGAGTTGTTTCTAAAAACTGTTCCCGGGCCTCTCAGATTTTCTCTTATAACAAATACTTCATCTGCTTCTATACTACCTAAATTTATCATGATACCTTTGAGTTGTACTTAAAAATGTAGTTAAAAGTCGAATAAGGAGAAACGGAAGACGAACAATAAGAAGAAGTAGTGTGAAACAAGACGGAGGTTTGTTTAGTTTGGAACACCGCAAATTCTCCTAGATAAACGCTTCGTCTTACTGGCGCCATTGCATTGCGAGTGGAAACAGTTGAATATCGTGAAAGAAGAAATTAAAGAAATACAAAGAACATTGTATTATCTGGGGCTCGTAGCAAAGAGGATTGATTGCCTTTAAGTAATTTCTGTCTCGGGAGATAACAAGTAAATAAAAAATTAAGGTGGAAAATAAATATGCAAAGAAAAAATATGCATAATTAGCATAACGTAAACAACCAACTGCAAAGAAAATGTTGGATGTAATTTAAAAATTAAGATTTACAACGATGATCTTGTTCCGTTTACCAATGGTGAAGTTCACAATCCAGAATCAGTTTTCAGTAATATTTCTTATTATTCCAGATTTTTTCTTCTGATAACTACACCATCACTATAAACAAACAACAACAAAATTATGCAGATCTGTCGTTTGAATCGCTGACTGGGTCTAAAGTGGAGTCCTATAGAAAAAAACGCATTCACAATTTTCCGAATACAAATTTTCCGGAATATTTTTTTTACTTTTCTTTTCATAAAATGTGAATTCGTCTATAGCAAAGATTTAAAAACAAATATCCATTTCCAGAATAATCTCACTGCCGTTAAGATGAAGGAGGGAAATAAAGGAAGACATAAATAAAAGTTGAAAGAAGGAAAGAAATAAAGTAAGAAAGAAATCAAGGAGGAAAGGAAGGAAGAAAGGAATAACAGAAAGAAAGCCTGAAATAAAGAAGTTCAAAAATGAAGCAAATCAGGTACAAACTGTGAATGATAACACAGTAGCTAAAACATAGTCCAAACCCAATTGACAAAAATAATACAAGTTCTCGGAAGGAAAGAGTAAATTTGATAAAGTGATATGAATCATTGGGAGATTCTAGCCAAGATGGCGATTGCCTTTCCGTTATCTATATTTAATTGGATATAAAGAAAACATGATTAGTGAAATGTGAACAAATGAAAAGCTACATCTAAATTAAATGTGTAAAGGCTTCTTATGCAATCTATTGTTAATGAAATAATTGAAGTAACACATGCCTTGGTTATTAGGTTATTTGTTAATGTAACGGAATTGAATCTTTCGATTTTTGGTGGTTATTATAAAGCAGAAAACTTTTTATCAGCTAAGTCGAAGAAAAGGTATTGTGGCTTTTAGGGTTCGTAGGGAGTGTCGATTGTCAATTTAATACCTAGATTTACCGCGATGATCTTGTTTTGTTTACGAATGGCGAGGTAGCGCCCCCTAGATTTAATTTTGAGTACTACTTCCTGTTCCTACAGATTGTTTCTTCTCATGGCACCATCATGATCGTAAACAAGAAAAAAAAAAGATATATAAATGTATGATGTAGCATAAACTACAAATAAACTGCAACCAAAATGTCAAATATCAAGTAAATATAAAAATTTACCGCGAAGATCTAGTTTCATTTAAGAATAGCGAGGCAGCGCCATTTAGAGTTGTTTTGAGAACTGTTTCCTATCCTCTCAGAATTTGTCTTACGATTTTCTCTTCTTCATCTGCTTCTATACTACCTAAATTTATCATGATACTTTTGAGTTGTACTTAAAGATGTATTTAAATGTCGAATAAGGAGAAAATGAAGACGAGCAATAAGAAGAAGTAAAGTGAAAAATGACGGAAATTTGTTTATTTCGGGAAACTGTAAATTCTACCAGGTAAACGCTTCGTCTTACTGGTGCCACTACACTGCGAGTTGAAACAGTCGAATATCGCGAAATAAAATATCTAAAAAATTACAAAGAACTTTGTATAATTTGGGGCTCGTAGCAATGACAACTGATTGCATTTCAGTAATCTATATTGGGAGATAAGAAGTAAATAAACAATTTAGATTGTAAATAAATAAATAAAGTAAAAATATACATAATTAGCATAACGTAAATAGCAAACTACAAACAAAATGTTGGATGTGATTTAAAAATCAAAATGTACAGCGATGATCTTGTTCCGTTTACCAATGTTGAATTTCACAGTCCAGAATCAGTTTTCAGTTTTATTTCCTATTATTCCAGATTTTTTCTTCCGATAAATAAATCATCACTATAAAAAAACAACAACAAAATTATGCAGATCTTTCGTTTGAATCGCTAACTGGGACTAAAGAGGGGTCCTATATAAAAATCACGCATTTACAAATTTTCCGAATACAAACTTTCCGGAACATATTTGTTACTTTTCTTTTCATAAAATGCTAATTCGTCTAGCACAAAGATTTAAAAACAAATATCTATTTCCAAAATAATCTTACTGCCGTTAAGATGAAGGAGGGAAATAAAGAAAGACAGAAATAAAAGTTGAAAGGAGGAAGGAAATAAAGTTAGGAAGAAATCGAGAAGGAAAGGAAGAAAGAAAGGAATAACAGAAATAAATCCTGACACAAAGAAGTTTAAAAATGTAGCAAATCAGACACAAACTCTGAATGATCACAAAGTAGCTAAAACATATTCAAAATCCAATTGATAAAAATAATACAAGTTTGCGGATAAAAGAGTAAACTTAATAAAGTGATATGAATCATTGGGAGATTCTAGCCAAGAGGGTGATTGCCTTTTAGCTATATGTATGTATGTATGTATGTATGTATGTATGTATGTATGTATGTATGTATGTATGTATGTATGTATGTATGTATGTATGTATGTATGTATGTATGTATGTATGTATGTATGTATGTATGTATGTATGTATGTATGTATGTATGTATGTATGTATGTATGTATGTATGTATGTATGTATGTATGTATGTATGTATGTATGTATGTATGTATGTATGTATGTATGTATGTATGTATGTATGTATGTATGTATGTATGTATGTATGTATGTATGTATGTATGTATGTATGTATGTATGTATGTATGTATGTATGTATGTATGTATGTATGTATGTATGTATGTATGTATGTATGTATGTATGTATGTATGTATGTATGTATGTATGTATGTATGTATGTATGTATGTATGTATGTATGTATGTATGTATGTATGTATGTATGTATGTATGTATGTATGTATGTATGTATGTATGTATGTATGTATGTATGTATGTATGTATGTATGTATGTATGTATGTATGTATGTATGTATGTATGTATGTATGTATGTATGTATGTATGTATGTATGTATGTATGTATGTATGTATGTATGTATGTATGTATGTATGTATGTATGTATGTATGTATGTATGTATGTATGTATGTATGTATGTATGTATGTATGTATGTATGTATGTATGTATGTATGTATGTATGTATGTATGTATGTATGTATGTATGTATGTATGTATGTATGTATGTATGTATGTATGTATGTATGTATGTATGTATGTATGTATGTATGTATGTATGTATGTATGTATGTATGTATGTATGTATGTATGTATGTATGTATGTATGTATGTATGTATGTATGTATGTATGTATGTATGTATGTATGTATGTATGTATGTATTTTTTTTTTTTTTTATTTTATTGAACTTTAACAGCATGCCCCGTTACGGAGTAACATTACATGCATTTAATTACATAGATACATTATAAATAGTAATCACATTTTGATATTATTTTACAATAGTTTTTTAAATATTAGAATTTAAATGTTCAATTCACGTATTGTTTTAAACTAAAAATTGTTTACAAGTCAATTGAATTAACATATATACAAAAAGCTTTCAAATGTTTATTTATAAGGTTTTGGTTTGACACTGGCCAATTTCCTCCATTCTTGTGTACTTCTTCAATCAACTTGTCCCTCTGATGTTTTGTGTCTCTACATTCATAAATGAGGTGGTTTGCGGTCTGCTGTGGGCTATTGCAGGTGCATTGGGGATCATCTATGATATGAAATCTATACAAGTAAGCTTTAGTTTTTCCATGTCCTGATACCATTGCAGTGAATGTCGCTGTTAATGGTAGTTTTGTCTTAAGACGATCCTTTATCAAAGGGAAGAATGATTTGGTAAGGGCTCCTTTACTTGTACTGCTCCATCTCTGTTGCCACTGTAGATGTCCTGCCCTCTCTATTTCAGTTTTCAAAGAAGATTTTGGTACCTTGTTGTAAATAGTCTTTATTTCGATGTCTTCAGCAGCTGATTTTGCTAATATGTCTGCTAGCACGTTACCAGTAACTCCTGCATGTGCTTTCACCCAACTAAAGTGTATTGTCCACTGATTTCTTTCTAAAGTTCCTAGTCTATTAAGTGTCTCCTCAGGAATATAATTGTGTTTATTGTTGTTTTGTAAGGTGGATAGTGCCACCTGACTATCTGTAAATATGGCTACAGTCTTCTCTTTGTTCAGCGTATTTGCCATGTTTTGTAGCTCTTCAAGTGCTTTCAAAATAGCCAGTTGTTCGGCCTGATTGTTTGAACACCTTCCATCCAGCCTGAATTGCAGTTGTCGAATTACAGTATTGTGCTTGTACAGAACTACAGCAGCCCCGACTTTTTCATCTGATTTACTCCCATCCGTAAAAATTTGAAAGACGTATGCCCCATCATCCTCAACTGCTTTTATATGAGGTCGTTCTGCTGGATGGTTCCAGACGCTTGGTGGTAGGGGTGCATCATAGTCACGTTCACTGTGTATATCATTATACAGTTTTATTTTGCCTTGTATTGTTATACCAATTGGCTGGATGCCGGCAATAACACAAGATGCATCATAAGAAATTGTCCTATATGCCTTCGTCATTTTTATATTGAACAATCTCTGAATCCTCTCGAATTTTTTAATGTTCTTCTGCTTTTCTAGGGCAAATCCCCACACAGGAGCACCATAAGTTAAAATAGGTTCTATTGCGCCTTTATAAATAGTTTCTAGCGCCTTATTTCCCAGTCCCCAAGTGAGTTTTGCGCACTTGGAAAGATTATGCAGAAGTCGTAGTGCTTTGTCATGTACTTGATCTATGTGGTGATCAAAGCTAAACTTCCTATCAATGTATATGCCAAGATATTTAATAACATCCACTTGTTCCAGAGTTTTATTGTTCAGATATATGCTGATTGCTTCATTATGATTAGTTTTCTTCTTTGATATTACCAAAACTTTTGATTTTGAGTCGTTAAACTGGATTTTATTTTCTTTAGCCCATAACTCAATTTTCTTTATGTCCTGATTTGAAAAATTTTCAGCATCTAATATACTTTTTCCTTTTGTCATGACAAGTAAATCATCAGCAAATGCTATTACCTCTGTCCGCGTTGTAAATTCCAATTTTAGCAAAGAGTTATATAGTATATTCCAAAGTCCAGGCCCACAACAAGATCCTTGCGGACAGCCTCGCTGGACCTGTACTTCAGTCCTGAATTCATTCGTAGAGAGAGTTGCTTTCCTATTTTTAAAATAATCCTTTGTAAGTTGGTACAAATTTCTTGGGCACTTCATCTCTCTTAAGTTATTTAAGACACTAGGCCACCAACATGCATCAAAAGCTCCTTTCACGTCCAAACTCACCAAAACAACATAACCAAAAGATTTTAGCTCATCTTCAATGAATACCTTCAGCGCCATTGCTGCATCTGTCGTGCTTTTCTGAGCTTTAAATCCAAATTGTCTTGTACTGTAAAGGTTTCTCATGTTAATATGATATTCAATCCTATTTATCATTAACTTTTCTAAAACTTTACCGCATATGTTCAACAAGCTGATTGGTCGATATTTTGTTATCGTTACACTATCTTCTTTGCCTGGCTTTACTATAGGAACTATAGATGAACGCTTCCATCTTTCTGGAAAAATTCCTTCCATAAGACATTGATTATATATTGCTGTAAAGAAATATGGGAACATTTTAAAAGCATTTAACAGAATATCACTAGATATTCCATCTTCTCCCGGTGACTTTTTTGGATTGAAATTTTTTAATACAACCCAAATTTCATTAGGTGTAAATTCCTTGTCATCTGGGGTACTAATTACTTCCTCTGCAAGCCTCCTTAGGTCTTTTTGTCGTTCAGTATCATCTTGTACCCTATCCTCCGGAATGAAGTTCTCCAGCATATACTTTAATGTGCTTGGTATATCTTCAGTGTAGGTTCCATCTTCTCTTTGCAATGTAGTAAGTGAATTCTGATATCTTATTTTATTGGCTGCGATCTTATAGACTACAGTCCAAGGATTAGTCCCATCAGTTACATTACAAAATTCCCTCCAGGATTTAAACTTTTCGTCATTTATTTTCCTTTGGTATTGCCGATTACCTTCCAAGTACTGATTCCTTCTTTCTTCTCTTAGCTGCTCATTATTAATAGTTCGTTGATATCGTCGTCTTAATGCATTTACCTTTTTCCTCAATATGGTTAGTTCGATGGTCCACCAGGGAACTGATTTGCCTTTAATTGCCTGCTTCTTACCCCTGCTTACTCTAAACGCTTCCCTGCATGCAGCTTCCATACTATTGTAGAACATTTCAATTGTATATTCAACATTATTTTCTTTTACTTTATGGGCGAGCTGTTCATCCACACTCTGTCCATTGCCCAGACAATTAAAATTTTTGGTCAGCTTTCGTGGCAACGTTTCCTCAAATGTCTTATAATTTTCTGGTCTAGTTATATATTTAATTCCCTTTAATGTACGAGTTTGGGTTTTGATTGCATTTCCTATTGTGAACGATATTATCTTATGATCAGAGCAGCTTTCTTGCTCTCCAACGGTCCATTCCCTTACATCTCTAAGGAGTTTGTCATTAACGATAGTCAAATCGACCCAACTCCTTCCAGTTTGGGATTCAAAAGTTGGCAAGCCGTTGTTTTCATTCATGATATGTAAATTTGTTGCTGTAATGAATTCTTCAAATATTCTACCACGCTGATTAGTTATTATATCATGCCAAAGTTTGTTTCTGGCGTTACTATCTGCTAGTATTATCAGACCCTTTCCTTTAATATGCTGGAGAATATTTTCAATCTTGTTAATGTCATCTTCTATATTCAAGTGCCCATCAAAGTACATACAAGCTGCAAAAAATGTTTTCTTATTATATACAACCTGTATAACGACACAATCACTGTCGGAAAGCTGACCAATGGTAGTTACGTCAATATTTTTGTTGTTTATAAATATTGCTGCTCGTTTACCCGTAGTACCAACTGTATATATTCTAAAATGTAATGGTACACCTGCTGGTTTATTGTTAATCAAGTAGGGCTCCTGAATAAATACTATATCTATAGCTTTTTCATTCACAAGCTGTACCAAATTAGCAGTCGCAATCCTTGAATGTTTCAAGTTAACCTGAAAACATGTTAATCTGTATCTATCCATTTTAATAGTCGGTATTGTCTTTTAGCCGCCTAAGTGTTGCTTGATAACAGGAGCAATTCGTATCCAGTGCAGAATGATTTTCTGACACTTTGTTGTCTCTGTTATATTTATTATACGTTACACAATTAATGCATTTATATGCAGCTCTGTTAGCAGTACATTCCTTTAGAGCATGCTTCTCTGCGCAATTTGGACATGTTTGCTGTCCTTTACAGTCCTGCGCACGATGATTATATTTACAGCAATTGAAGCAACGCCCAGCCTTGACATAATCATCCCAGTTACACATATTCCATCCTATTTTTAATCTTTTGCCAAGTATTTCCCTCCGTACAGTTGAAGTGACTTCAACAACCAAATTCAAATTCTTTTTCCTATCATGAAAGGAAAATTTAGGCTGAATCTCTGTGCTGAAATTCTCCAGCTCTGTATTTTGTGCTGTTAAAACCTCCACAGCATTCTCCGTTGTTATCTCATCTGGTATATTGAAAATAATTATTCTTGGATTTCTTTTCTTCGAGACGGTAGCCTCAAGCTCCTCTCCACACTTATTATTAATATTGTTGCAAATAGTATCTACTTCAGCTTTATTGTTCGATTGTATTAGAACTTGTCCGTTCCTCAATGCCCTTACAGACTGAACACCAACCTTCATCTCTACAGGATTAACCTTAGTTTTCACCAGTGTCTTTATATATTCCACACTTTGATTATTCTTGCTCCGAACAAGCAGTTTAAAGCACTTAGAGTCCCCTGTACGTGCAGCGCCAGTCAACACCGAAGCATAACTCCTTTCTACCCCAAATTGCTCCACAACCCGTTCGGAAGATATCACCCCAGGTGTCACTTGTGATGCTATTCTCGCTCTCTTGCCAACACTCAACTGTTCCTGATAGTTCTGCACTGCCATTTGTAAACTTTCGGTTTCATTTTCCTTCTGATTCACGATGTCTTTCATTTTTGTAAAATATTTACGTAAACTACTTACCGACTTCACAATATCCTGCTTCAAATCTTGACGCAAGTTTTTACTAGCCTCCGTAACATTTAAGAGCATTCTAAAGGCACTCTCAATACCCTCACTAACTTCATCCACCATTTTGAAATCTCTTGTTTATTATTCCTTGTTAACTCAAACGAAACATTCCAATTAAGATATAACTTTGTATTTCTCGATTTAGTCGTGCGGTTCACGGCCTCCTGAATACTAGTTTCTATGCTTCTCCATCCATGAACAATGCCTGGGTCCGTCAATTCCCTTAAAACTCTGTAACTCAGCAATGCCCGGTTCAACTAACACGCCCACAAAGAAACAGCCTCACAAAAAACATTATGAAATGCCGAACACAAACAAGTACTTGAAAGTCACGCCACTAACACCGAATAATCAAGCGCACACACACTAGCATTCTTCCTCCACGAATATCACGGCCTCCTTTATGTATGTATGTATGTATGTATGTATGTATGTATGTATGTATGTATGTATGTATGTATGTATGTATGTATGTATGTATGTATGTATGTATGTATGTATGTATGTATGTATGTATGTATGTATGTATGTATGTATGTATGTATGTATGTATGTATGTATGTATGTATGTATGTATGTATGTATGTATGTATGTATGTATGTATGTATGTATGTATGTATGTATGTATGTATGTATGTATGTATGTATGTATGTATGTATGTATGTATGTATGTATGTATGTATGTATGTATGTATGTATGTATGTATGTATGTATGTATGTATGTATGTATGTATGTATGTATGTATGTATGTATGTATGTATGTATGTATGTATGTATGTATGTATGTATGTATGTATGTATGTATGTATGTATGTATGTATGTATGTATGTATGTATGTATGTATGTATGTATGTATGTATGTATGTATGTATGTATGTATGTATGTATGTATGTATGTATGTATGTATGTATGTATGTATGTATGTATGTATGTATGTATGTATGTATGTATGTATGTATGTATGTATGTATGTATGTATGTATGTATGTATGTATGTATGTATGTATGTATGTATGTATGTATGTATGTATGTATGTATGTATGTATGTATGTATGTATGTATGTATGTATGTATGTATGTATGTATGTATGTATGTATGTATGTATGTATGTATGTATGTATGTATGTATGTATGTATGTATGTATGTATGTATGTATGTATGCATGTATGCATGTATGTATCTATGCATGTATGTATGTATGTATGTATGTATGTATGTATGTATGTATGTATGTATGTATGTATGTATGTATGTATGTATGTATGTATGTATGTATGTATGTATGTATGTATGTATGTATGTATGCATGTATGTATCTATGCATGTATGTATGTATGTATGTATGTATGTATGTATGTATGTATGTATGTATGTATGTATGTATGTATGTATGTATGTATGTATGTATGTATGTATGTATGTATGTATGTATGTATGTATGTATGTATGTATGTATGTATGTATGTATGTATGTATGTATGTATGTATGTATGTATGTATGTATGTATGTATGTATGTATGTATGTATGTATGTATGTATTTATGTATGTATGTATGTATATATGTATATCTATATATATATATTTACTTAGCAGCTCCATAATTCTGCGGGCCGCGTATTCCGAAGCACCAGAGGTCTTAGAAGGAACCTACAGCTTTTTTTTTCTTTCTAAAAGATATATATCTATGTATATATGTAGATATATATTTTCCTTCTTTTTTATTATTTCACGGATTTTTCATTATTTCCGTTTATTTTCTTATCTGTTTTCCTAGTTTCACAAATATTCACTATACAACTAAACACCCATGCCAAAGGCAAAACGCGAACCCGCGACCCTCTACGTGGCGGAACGCTAGAGACATACACTTTAGCGACTATTGCTACGAGTGCCGGCTTGTTCGTTGCTAGCCATTTACATGTTTCAATAGTTCAAAAAAACTGTAAAAAAACGAAAAAAAGCGATAGTAAATAAAATTACTTTTCCATATTTAATTGGAGACAAAGAAAATATAATTAGTTGAAATGTGAACAAATGAAAAGCTACATATAAAGTACATGGTTAAAGGCTTCTTATCCACTCTTTTGTTAATGAATTAATTGAAGTAACACATGCTTTGGTTATCAGATTATTTGTTAACGTAACCGAATTGAATCTTTCGATTTTGCTGGTTATTTTAAGGCATACAAACTTTTTATCAGCTAAATCGAAGGAAAGGTATTGTGGCTTTTTGGGTTCGTAGGGAGAGTCGACTTTTAATTTAATATCAAGATTTACCGCGGTGATCTTGTTTTGTTTACGAATGGCGAGGTAGCGCCCCCTAGATTTAATTTTGAGTACTACTTCCTGTTCCTCCAGATTGTTTCTTCTCAGTACAGCATCATGGCAATAAACAAGAACTAACAAATAAATGATATATAAATATATGATGTAGTGTAATCTAAAAATAAACCACAACAAAAATGTCAAATATCAAGCAAACATAAAAATTTACCGCGAATATCTAGTTTCGTTTAGGAATAGGGAATTAGCGTCATCTAGAGTTGTTTCTGAGAACGTTCCCTATTCTCTCAGATTTTCTCTTACGACCAATACTTCCTCTGCTTCTATACTACCTAAATTTATCAACACACCTTTGAGTTGTATTTAAAGATGTAGTTAAATGTCGAATAAGGAGAAAAAGAAGTCGAGCAATAAGAAGTATAGTGAAAAAAGGCAGAAGTTTGTTTGGTTTGTAACACCGTAAATTCTACCAGGTAAACGCTTCGTCTTACTGGTGCCATTGCATTGTGAGTTGAAACGTTGAATATTGCGAAATAAAAGATTAAAAAATACAAAGAACTTTGTATCATTTGGGGCGCGTAGCAAGGAGTATTGATTGTGTTTCAGTAATTTCTGTCTCGGGAGATAACAAGTACATAAACAATTAAGGTGGTAAATAAATAAGTGAAGAAAAAATATACATAACTAACACAACGTCAACAAGAAACTGTAAACAAAATGTCGGATGTGATTTAAAAACCAAAATTTACAGCGATGATCTTGTTCCGTTTACCAATGGTGACGTTCACAATCCAGAATCAGTTTTCAGTAATATTCCCTATTACTCAAGATTTCCTCTTCTGATAACTGCATCATCACTATAAAGAAACAAGGACAAAATTATGCAGATCTGTAGTTTCAATCGCTAGCTGGGTCTAAAGTGGAGTCCTACAGGAAAAACGCATTCAAAATTTTCCGATTACAAACTTTCCGGGATATTTTTGTTACTTTTCTTTTCAAAAAATGCTAATTCGTCTAGCGCAATGATTTAAAAATAAATTACTATTTCCAAAATAATGTCACTGCCGTTAAGATGAAGGAGGCAAATAATGGAAGACAGAACTAAAAGTTGAAAGAAGGAAAGAAATGAAGTAAGGAAGAAGCAAGAAGGAAAGGAAGAAAGAAAGGAATAACAGAAAAAAGCCTGAAATAAAGAAGTTTAAAAGTGTAGCAAATCACACACAAACTCTGAATGATAACAAAGTAGCTAAAACATAATCAAAATCCAATTGAAAAAAATAATACAAGTTCGCAGAAGGAAAGATTAAACTTGATAAAGTGATATGAATCATTGGGAGATTCTAGCCAAGAGGGTGATTGCCTTTCAGCTATATATATATATATATATATATATATATATATATATATATATATATATAATTTACTTAGCAGGTCGATAATTCTGCGGGCCGCGTATTCTCGAACACTGGGGATCTTAGAAGTAACTTAGTTTTTTTTTCTTTCTAAAAAATATGTATAATATCTTCTTTTTTCTCTTATGTAACCGATTTTTCATTATTTCCGTTTATTTTCTTATCTGTTTTGCTAGTTTCACAAATATTCAATATACACATAAACACCCATGCCCAAGACGGGACTCGAGCTCGCGGCCTTCTACGCGGCGGAACGCTAGATACATACACTTTAGCGACTATGGCTACGAGGGCCGGCTTGTTCCATTTACATGTTTCAATAGTTCAAAAAACTGTAGAAAAACGTAAAAAAGCGATAGTAAACAAAATTACTTTTCCATATTTAATTGGACATAAAGAAAACATAATTCGTTGAAATGTGAACAAATTAAAAGCTACATCTAAATTAAATGGTTAAAGGCTGCTTATGCACTCTTTTGTCAATGAATAAATTGAAGTAACACATGTCTTCGTTAGAAGCTTATTTGTTAACGTAACCGAATTGAATCTTTCGATTTTTGGTGGTTATTATAAAGCAGAAAAACTTTTTATCAGCTAAGTCGAAGGAAAGGTATTGTGGTTTTGTGGGTTCGTAGAACTAAAAGTCCAATTTGCAAAATGTTCTTTATTTTCGTCGAAATACACTTTGTTCATCTCTGAGAACAACAGAATGGCGTAAAACACACGTATGCAATCACGTCCGCCACTGTACTTTGTCACCGATACTGAACTGCAATCTCTCGTAGCTTCCCGCCGATCTTCAGTTCCGATTACGCTCTCATTACGACTCTCCGTTTACGACTACTACGCTGACGTGTCGGGCTCCTTTATATATACCTCAATTGATAATTCTAGACAGTTCCAGAATGTTCTGTATTAATCAAGATGTCACTAGAATTTTGCATTTATCTAAGTTTATTTGTTTTGAGCAGAACTATTATCTCCACGCTATCTTTATTTGTTGTGGCATACTCTTCATCTCCGTGCTGCACTATCAGTTCCTCAGTGTTCACGCGCCACGCAATCGCGATAACGGGTTCGCGATTGTATGTTAAAGTTTAAAAAATTTTCCCAACGTGGTGCGTTGATAAAATCGTTAACAATTATACCAGTGAGAGAGTTTTATTGCCATATGTTTATTAGAAAGGTAAAAAATATACATCTCCAGTGAGCTTATGATGCGGTTATTCTATTTTGCGAACGACTATTTCCTTAAATGATAATGTTTGTATTTAAATATATGAGAAACAGAAGGCATTTTTGAAGAGACAAAAAAGTTTGGATAAGTGCCAATCAGTTAACTCATTTTTAGGCTAGTTTGCTGTTGGGTGTTATGTCACTTCCTACTAGTAATTTAAGTGTTGAGAACTAGAACTTTAAATTGACTAGTTTCATGTTTGATAACATGGCAATTGACAAATATGCTGTAAATGTATCTTACAGAACCAAATACGTGTTCATAATTATTGATTTACAAATAAAGTGCTACAAGAAAGAGTTTAAACTAACCTTTGGTACAGTGAGATTCATATAAACCTGAACCATTTCAATAATCCATAACATTTGAACTAATAATAGGAAACACATGCAACTTTGTGATACTGAAATTAAGAGATGCGATGTATAAAGAATCGTAATGGATTTCAAAGTAATGTATATTTATGTAGAACGCGTGCAGGTGCAGTGGGGTTGAATAGCAACGGAGTTGGTTGAGTTGTTTAACAAAAGACAGGGAGAAAAAGGGTTTTCTTAGTAAGAATCCTGAATGGATAGCACTTGACTTTGTTTGTAAAGGTATTCTTTGGACTCTTATTAATGGCATGACAAAATAGGCACAAGGGCATCTTTGGTTGAATAATGGGCTTACAGAAAGTGAAAGCTATACAACCACGCGCATCTGTGGAAGAAAGTCCGAGGCGTGCAGCCGATTAGGGCAGTCCTGTTCTTCTGTCTTGGTCAAAGAAAACCAGTAGTGATGAGAGAAGGTATTTGTCGGTTCATATGTACGTGAAGAATGAGTTAAGCTTTATCGAGTAAAAATCATATTATAACCAGTAACTATAAACAGTGATATTGGTAACCCTTGGTCGGCAACTTCAAGTTCTATGTTCTGATAAAAAGAGGCAGTCATTAAACCAGTTTGAAACGGGCATTCCAGTGTCACTAAACTATCCTTCTCATCCATACCCACTCATACCCTGAGATTAACCTCATTACTGTCACCCGAACGTCGGAACTCCCCATAGAACCGGCCGACAGTAGTGCCAGACGGGAAGCATTTAGGCCACCCCTTCCCATTTGTCTCTTGTCACTTACCGAAGGGATGATTAGGAGAGCGGCGCAACCCCTGTACCGTCTCTTTCCCCTACCACCAAACGTCTCGAAACCTCGGGATAATTGTGCGCGCCACGAACCTTCCAGAAACGGTGATCTTCCCTATATAAGGCCTGTAGTTGGCGAGGCAGTTTAATTCTTGGCGAGCAGCCGTGAGGAGCGTCCAGTGAGTGAATGGACTTGAAGACTGTGTGTGTACGTGCATCGGAGGAGTGTACGTAACTGCGAGTGCAGAGTGGAACTGTGACGGACGAACTGGTGAATTGTAATTGTATGCCCTACGTAATTCTGTGTAATCGGCAAGTGTTCCGACTGTAATTCTGTGGAAATAAAGAACATTTTGAATCTGTGCAATTGGAATTTTAATTTCACGAACCCACAAAGTCACCTTACTTTACCCTGAGCTAAACACTATATGTTTCAAACTATCCCCTTAAAGTGGAACTATTTGCTCGCCAATATATTTGCTTCATTTGGTATTATATAATACACAATTGCGGGACTACATTACACTATTTATATCTCAGAGAGAGCGTTGAAAGTGTCCTATACCAGCATCTATACATGTTTGCACTCGCCTCACCATATTCTCTGAAGTTTTACGGAGAGTATCCTCGCCAATGTTACTTATTTCGGCTTGAATGGATTCCTTGACAACATCAGTGGTCCGTGACTTATTCTTGTACACCCAATTCTTTAGATACCTCCACAAGTAAAAATCTGGTGAGGTTAGGTCAGGAGATCTGGGGGGCCACAGACCTTTTGAGATTATTCGATAATCAAAGACAATGGTTACAAGTTCCATGATGTGATTAGATGTATGGCACGTTGCTCCATCTTGCTGGAAATATAATTCTTTTAATTCGATATTATCCAGCTGCTCCACAAATGTCTTAAAGATACTCGAATGAACTTCAATGTCTATAGTCTACAGTGTCTACAATGGAAGGAAAACAGAAGCAGTGGACATAAATAAACGAGTACGACAAGGATGCTGTCTATAACCTATACCCTTTAATATCTATATTGATAATATGGTACAAGAATGACAGCAAATTATAAAACAAGACGTATTGAATGGAAACATAATTTTAAATACAGAATTATTTTCTGATGATCAAGTGATAATATCCCACTCAGAGGATGACATGCAAAGAGCAGTATATAGTGTAAACAACATAGCGGAAACATATAACTTTCAATCTCAGAACACAAAACTAAAGTAATGGCTTTTAGAGGAAAGAACAGCATAAGAGCAAAAATAGTTATAAACAATAAAATAATATAACAGGTTAATAGTTTTAACTATTTAGGTTACACAGTAGCAGTAGCAAATAACAACAAGGATATGGAGATGAAATTAAACAGATTCAATCAAATGTGTGGGACTATAATAAGAACGCTGAACAGGAAAACACGAAAGGAAACACAGATGCAATTTTATAAGATAATGGCAGTCCCAACGTTAACATACGGTTCCGAAAATGGACACTGGCAAAGAACCAACGCAAACAGCAAGAATCGACAGAATGAGATTTTTGAGAAGCGTGGAAGGTTATAAAAGAATAGACCACGTAAGAAACGAAAATTTAAGAGAAGATATTGGGATTTTTAATTTAAACAGTAAAATAATAACGAACAAAAGTGAATGGAAAAACCATAGTTTAAGAATGGACACGGAACGACTTCCAAGAAGAGTTTTAGATTATATGCCAAAGGGAAAGAGAGAGGTGGGACGGCCAGCTCTACGCTGGAAGGATCAGCAGGCTCTTGAAGAGAAGGGAACGGATCACAGGACCCAATCCTTGAAGAAGATGGGGATTGTGGTGATGATGATGACTATGATGATGCTTACACTCGTATAAAAGAAAATGGGACCAACGACACATATATGGTGGTGGATGACACTTCCAACATTTTTTCTGATATGTAAATAGTGTAATGTAATCTCTCAATTGTGTATTATATTCTCCCAAAGTTGCACGTGTGTCCTATTGAATTGGTTCAGGTTTATCTGGATCGCACTAGATATTCAAAACTTTAACAAATTTCTCCTCGATCTAAGCCTTGAAATAATTCTCTTGAAGTGCATTTGTTTTGATGTTATTCCTATTAAATGACTACTGATCCAAAATTTTTTGTTTGAATCAGCATCGAGTTTCAGTGGCCTCGTAGATTCGCCATAGAGGGTAGAGTAATGAAGTCTACTCCTTGGTTGTTATGATAGCCTAGTTATAAAATGGACAATACTTTGTAACTGCTTTGCTTTCAAAAGCTTTTAGTTTTCGTGGGATTGTTGAGTTTACTTATATTCTGTTTCATATCGCTCATGAGTAGTTATTTTACACCAAATGTCTGACATGTGCTCCTGTTTCTAAGGAAACGGCATAATGTATACTTAAGTCTATATAGAATACGCGCATGTTTTGTTGAGCGCTGGATTTACGGTGGGGTGCGGGCAGAAGGGAAGAAGCGAGAGCCTACGCTCTTTTTGTTTCTGCATTGCAGTCAACTTGAAAAACACAGTTCAGCAAAATAGCATGAAAGAAAACCGAAGATATCACAAGTAACGCTGCATCCTCTGAAAACATTCCTTAGTTTTGCTCACGCCAGCTCAATTGCATTCAGATCACAGTTATACGGTGGCAGACGAATAATAATATGTCCCTTTTCGAGAGCCATAACATTCACAAATGCACAAAGAAATATAAATCATTTTCAAGTAAATGCTGATGTACATTACCACCACACACGTAACAAGGATAAACTGGCAATTCGAGTGCACAAGCGAGCCTTTATGAAGGAAGCCTTAACCACAAAGTGATAATGTTATATAATAAACTTCCGAATTCATTTAAACAAGCTATATCATTAAAACACTTTAAGAATAAGGTTAAGAAATTTTTCCATGCACACTGTCTTCATACAGTTAATGAATTTTTAGAACTATAACCATGTGAATGAGCACTGAGAGCATAGTACATTCACAAACCTGTAATATTCATATTATGACATTTCTTGTAGTAAATTATTTTATGCAAATATCACATGAAACCATAAAAAAGCTGCTTACTGTGTATATTGAATGCAATCATTTTGACTTTATGTATATACTGTAATTATACATTTTGACGTGTCTCATAACATGTATATGATGCCAAGGAAAGACTTAAATTCTAATTCTAACATACGATTATTGTAAACTGGTTAGCTAATTAACCTTGAAATTGATCAAAACGAAATATGGCGGACATGATAAAGCTTAGCGTATTAGCCACTAGATGTCAGTGTATAACGCATTTGAAATTTCTAAATTGGTCAACTATGCTCACGGAGTTAAACGAAAGTGAGGACTTGGAACCCAATCGCTTTTCTTATCGCGCGCATACTGTACATCCAATTGTAGCTACCAACCACATTGGAGGAAGCGATGATGTGTAGGAACCAGAGAAGGCCTACAAGTCACACAGACGCGAGGCAACCCCTAACATTTTCTGACTGGTGCTGCCCACAGAGGGCGATGTACGACCTGCCGACCAAGCAGAGTACTCCTTCCAGCAAGCATTTATCCGGAACCGCTTACGCCAGGTAACCTGAATCAGACTTGAAAGTTAAAAAATAGAAGGAATAACAGCGAAGTGATGGAAAGCAGAAACGAAACAGGGAAAACTACGAAAACCCCAAGGTCAGGGTGGGTGGTCAACGGGTATCGAACTCGTAACCGCGGCATGACTTCCCTGCATGAGACAAGCAATGGTGTTGCCAGTATTGACCAGGCAAAGGCGTGGCCCATATTTACATGGAAGATCCTTCCCATTAGCGTCTGCTCTGTTTCATAAACACAGAGCTCTCAGCTCCAGAGTGCTTGGCCGTATTGGTCTTCATTACCCAAACTTCAGATTAATGGCTCAGCTTTTCCCTTAACATCTTGCTGCCTCTATTCTTACTCACGTTTCGTGACATTCACTGCACAAACATTTCAATTCTAAGTTACAAAACTTCACTTTTCTCTGAGAGGTTTCATTCTCGCTGAACAGGTGGCGCTAGTGGTTCCATGGTCAGCACCCATAAAATATTAAACAATTAGTACCACATTCAACACTTGGCTCCAGTACTAAATTCAACATTTAACCAAAATTCAGGTTCTGAATAAAACTCAAAGCACTTTGATTAACTCTAATACACAACTGCATGCAGTTAGTACAGTAAAATCTGTCCACGATGTTCATCTTTATTTGCTATTTCCCGCCCTCCGATTGCGCAAGAAAGACGTCATAGTTGACTGGTGAGTCCATCTTGAAATCATAGCACCCTCTACGGATAAGAAGCGGTAATGTTTGCAGAACAGTAGCTAACTACAATGCTCTGAGTGCGGTTGCGCTAATAACTAATACAACCGGCCTCGCCTTTCACCCCTCGTTACAGTAATCAGGATTATCATTCTAGTACATATGCAAAGTAGCACGTTTCTACTCTAAAGGTGGACAGAGCACCGCGTCTTCATGGCTGAATGCTACATTGTACCGGCATTAAAATTACTACGACATATAAATATAATTCAAACCGCTGCATAGAGGAGTTTATGCAACGCTATCCAGCATTCAGACAAATCCCTCGGAGCGTAATGTTGTCAAAAGTGTCCAGGTAACGTCAAATTGACATACTATTGTTTGCAACATAAACGTCTTACGTTTTATCAGTATATGGCTCCTTTGTCATTCTCACACTTATTTAAAATGTCTTTATTAATGTTGGTATCCTTATGTCTTTTAAAGCTAATATGTGAATCAAACATTTACAAGATACAAGATCAGTTATTCGCAACATGATACTCGACGCTATAAAGTGACGGTCCCAATTTAGAGGTAATAAAGATAATAAGTAAATATTTAAAATATATAACATAAGTAATCTGTATCTTGCCCGCCTCCGTGGTGTGAGATAGAGTGTGTATCTCACACTCAAGAGGTCAGGAGTTCGAATCTCGCTAAGGATGAGTTACCTGGATAAGGTTTTATTCCAGGGTTTTCTCTGATCCTACGAAGACAAATATCGGGTAACTCTGAGCTCTAGGGACCCTAGACTCATCTGAGTATCATATCATCCATTTATCCATTTCATTCATTCGTTTATTCATTTATTTATTCCTTGTTAGATATGACGTGCAGTGTTGCAAGGGCAAAAGCAGAACAATCTGTTTCTTTACTAAAATATTTTTAAACTAATACTGTTATTAATTTGATATTAAGTTATATATCTTCACGGAGAAACAGCAAATTGCAAGATATTGTTTATATTTATCCGTCATTTAGTGTTCACATGCATTAAAACAAACTACAACAGTTATCGTATCTACACACCAGGCGAAATTACGCACCTTTATAACATTTTAGGCGCTCTGTATCAAGGAGAAGAAACGTGCGCCATTGTGAGATCGCTGTCAAACACGTACGCTTTGTTGTGCTTGTTTACAATGTCGGTGTTGATTGAAAATCCCGCCGCTGGTGAAATCAGATCTGTGATTCGTTTTCTCATTGCTATAAAAGTAAAACCAATTGAAATTTATCGGCAAATTTGCGATGTTTACGGACAAAATGCGATGAGCGATACAATGGTGAGAAGATGGTTCCGACAGTCCAATGAAGGACGTAGTGAAGTGTACGATGAAGAACGAAGTGGGCGTCCATCAATGGTTACACAAGAACTGGTTCACGCGATTGATGAGAAGATGCAGGAAAACCGCAAGTTTACTATTAGTGCTCTCGCAATGGAATTTCCCCAAATATCACGATCACTAACTAGTTCATGAAATTGTTACCGAAAAACCGAAATTTCGTAAACTTTACTCACGTTGGGTGCCAAAGATTCTTACTGAGCAACTCAAAACAAAACGGATGGGTAGTGCACTTCAGTTTTTGGCCCGTTACGATGAAGGCGGTGAAGAATTTCTGACACAGATAGTCACAGGAAATGAAACTTGGGCTTCTTATGACACCCCTGAAATTAAGCGCCATTCAATGGAATGGAGACATACCTCATCCCCAGCAAAGGTTAAGCCGAAAAAAATCTTGACACCTCGAAAAATGATGAGCATAGTGTTCTGGGACAGGATAGGCATCTTACTCAGTGATTTCTTACCGCTTGGTCAAACAATGAAAGCAGATGTTTATTGCGAGACACTTTGGAAATTGCGCTGCGAAATACAGAATAAGCACCGAGGAATGCTGTGAAAAGGTGTTGTGTTTCTTCGCGACAACGCACGACCACAAACTGCAAATGCGACGAAAAACATCCTACAGGGATTTGGCTGGGACGTGTTTGACCAACCCCGTACAGCCCTGACCTCGTTCCTAGCGACTTTCATCTGTTTTTGCATCTCAAATCTTTCCTTGACGCTCAATACTTAAACAATGATGAAGAGTTGAAAGAAAATGTTTCAAACTGGTTGATGACACAGGTGGAAAACTTCTATGAAGAAGGTATACAAAAACTTTACCTCACTATGACAAATGCCTGCAAAATTTTGGCAGTTATGTGGAAAAGTAGTTTAAGAGTTGTAGAATTTTGTGCAATAAATAGTTTTTCTGTACCTGTACACAATTTAATTTTATTACCAAACAGAACTTACTTTCTGGACGTACCTCGTATTACGCGGGCGGGACCCAACCCTCAAATAGAATATTTACCTGCCGGTAGAGGGAGGCCTAAAAGCTGCTGTCAGCAGTTCAAATACGACCGCAAGGCGCTAGGGAAATCGTATATAAGCTCGTTCCATCAGCGATGCTAATGATGACGTCAAATTTTGCGCGGTAAAACCACAGATAAATATGAACACCTGTATATCTCCTGATGTTTTGATACCGAGATATTTTTACCCACCGGATTAAAAAAAATTTAGAAACAAGATCTCCCTCTGTGTGTGTGTGTGTGTGTGTGTGTGTGTGTGTGTGTGTGTGTGTGTGTGTGTCTGTGTGTGTGTGTGTGTGTGTGTGTGTGTGTCAAAAGCATAAGTCAAGAACAAAAATTGAGTTAAGTACCAAACAGCTGTAGATATACGAGGCGTGTGCGTAAAATATGGTCTCCAATTTTATTTAATATAGAAAACATGTTTATTGTCAATGAATGTTATATTGATGGAAAGGCGGAAGCTACAGCTATTTTACAACGTAATCACCATTGCGATCGATGCACTTTTGTATGCGCTGTGGCACTTTATGTATATCCTTGTCATAGCACACACCCGCCAAGTTGCGCAGGTAGCGCTCATCATCGGTCTGGAAATGTGTTCCACCCAGGTGTGACTTCAACTCAGGAAACAGATGATAATCACTAGGTGCTAAGTCTGGAATGTAGCGGGGATGGTTGAGGATGTCCCATCCGAACTGGGCCAGGAGATCAGTCGTTGCATGTGCAGCATTTTGGGTATCCGCATAGCACACACCTTACGATAATTCAAATGTTTGGTAAAAATCTTGTCAATCGTAGTCTTACTGACTTCAGGGATAAGCTCGCCCAGCTCGTGAACTGTCACACGCCGATCTTTAAGCTTTTCTTGCTCCACTTTTGCAATTGTTTCGGCTGAAACCGATGGCTCTTCCGACATACCCTGACGTCTATTTTCTTCTTGTTTGATGGCACTTTCTATGAACAAGTAGACGGAGTAGCAATGTGCTCCCCTTTGTCACCAGCTATAGCTAATTTCTATATGGAACCCCTAGAACATGAAATACTTGCCACAACTCCACTTAAACCATCTCATTTCTATAGATACGTGGACGACATTTCTCTAATTTGGCCACATGGATCAGACACTTTGCCTAGCTATCTTGAGCATCTCAACAGCCTTCAACCTCAAATACAGTTTACCATGGAAGTGGAGAAGGACGGAACTCTTCCATTCCTGGATATTCTTGTTTCAAAAAACAGCAACGGTACACTGGGGCATGCTGTATATCGCAAGCCTACACACACCGATCTCTATCTGAACGCTCATAGTTTCCATCATAAGTCTCAACGACAGGGAGTTCTCAATACACTGGCCCACAGAGCTTTGTCTATCTCTGATCCCAGCCGCTTAAAACAAGAATTACAGCACCTGAGACTCACTTTCCTTCAAAACGGCTACTCCGAATATGACGTTGTAGCTTCGATCACCAAAGCTAAGAAAGGGAAACCGGTAATACAGCAAGCGTCAGATAAGCCTACCGCTACAGGTTGCATCCCGTTTACCGGCAATATATCCGGCAGGATCAGTACAATTCTCGTTAAATACAACATCAGGACCATCCACAAGCCATCTCCGAAGATAAAACATTTGTTGGGACCGGTGAAAGACAAACTGGACTTCCAAGTTCCAGGGGTGTACCGCCTTCCCTGTGAATATGGGACACCGTATATAGGACAAACCGGAAGGACCATCGTTATTAGAATAATCGAATATGAACGGAGCATTCGTTAAATGCAATCTGAGAAGTCTGGGCGGGCAGAGTATTGATTTGATAACGAACATAGTGCCAATTTTCGAGAGCCGGCCATCTTGGCAATATAAATCGGTTACTGTGAGCAGAGAATTAAGGAGGCTTTGGTGGTTTCCTCTGAAAGGAGCACGCTTAATAGTGATGCTGGATTTTAGTTCAGCTCCTCTTGAAACCAGCCTTAAAATGGAAATACGTCTATTTAAGAAGCAAATATTAATAAGTAGTTTTCGTTTCTTTGACACAATTTTCTATATTGACGCCATCTCCGGACCTGGAATTTAATTGACTGAAAACAGTCTTTTGTTGAGTAATGCAAATTTTGATAGTGTTTTGTCTTTGTTTATATTGGTGTTATATCCGTTGTTTCATTTGTGGTTATAACATTTTATAAATAACTCGATGATGGGATAGATGTTCACTCCCGAAACGTCGATTTATAATCGTCTTTTCACCTGTCTTGATGCCCGAGAAGAAATTGAGCAGGTACCTGGGTTTTTATACAACATAAATAGTCTTCAATATGAGCAATATATATCAGCTGTTTACTAATGATGTCAAGTAAGTTACATAATATCATAAAGCTACTAATTCTGCTACTTGTTGTAATGGAAAGATAAAATTGCAGGTACTTTGTATTCACAATGTCCACACACTGTTGTAATGCAATTTTCATCTAGGATTTTTACAGTTAATGCAGCTCTTTCTTGTTTTCCTCTTCCTTTTGTTTGGTTGAGATTTACATACAAAACAGTCACCAATGATTTTCAGCCGTCCAGATGCATCTCGTGTTAGTTGAGCCTCCACTTGTTCAGGAACCAAAGTTAGAGGTCTACCTACCATGCACTCAATACCCTATTTCACAGAAAATGTTCTCAAGGAATTGGGATTTGATGAACTAGAGGTAATGGAAGGCATTGCCAATTGCCTTCCCAGATCCAGTAGAAACAGCCTGCGTCTGTGTATCATGCTAATAATGTTGTGCAACAGTAGCCAGAAACAGTTAGAATGCATTGTTGTAACGGTTTTACATATACCCAGAAGTAGTGTTGCCAGCCATTGTGGTATGGTAATAAATTCATAAGGTTACCCAAGTAACCCGGTTATAGAACTGAGTACAATTTTTTGTATGTAGACACAAGGATAATATTAGTGGTCTTTGAAATGGCTGCTGTTTCATGAAACTAATTCTCTTAATAGTGAAAACAGAAACAAAAATAGCTGTGTAATATTACATAATCCAATTACTATATATAACTTTTTCGATTAAACATTAAATTAAAAAGCGTAGTAAGAATATCTTATAGGTATATAAATATCAATTTAGCCATTTTATTACCCGTAGCTTTGATGCCAAAGAGCATACTGTGGCAGCATTCCTAGATTTCACTCAGGCATTTGATAGAGTGTTGCACCACGGCTTCCTTTATAAACTACATGACTTGGGTCTTTCGCTCTACTTACTTAGCTTGATTACTATCTTCAGGAACGCTAATATTCTGTGCGTCTTGGTTCAACGCATTCCTCACCCCGGACTATTTTAGCCGGCGTACCCCAGGGTAGCATCCTTGCGCCTCTTTACAGCCTGTATACTGCTGACATGCCTGAACTTCCTGCAACAAGTACCGCACTGTTTGCTGACGATACAGTCATCTTTACCTCGCACTTCTTTATTGAAACTGCCGTTGCAATGCTACAATCCTCCCTGAAGGTTTTTCTGCACTGGTTATGTCGCTCGCGTATCGCACTTAATCCAAGCAAATGTCTTCTTAATCTCTTCACCTTGCGCAGGCCTGCTGCTCCAGTAAAGTATACGGTTCTATAACACTGAAGTCCCCTGGTTACCTTCTGATTGTGCAATCAAATATATCAAAAGCAAACTAAATCAAGCCTATGCTCGTCTTCATAAGTTGTATCCTATCCTCAACCGGAAATCCTCTTTACGAGTCAAATGTACGCTGCTGCTATACAAGAGTATTTTGCGACAGCTTCTTCTGTATGCCAGTACTGTGTGGGGATGTGCTTCACCTACTCATATTCACCAACTCCAGGTGTTTCAAAATAGGATACTACGATTCTCTGTGAACGCTCCGTGGTACCTCCGGAATACATAGCTGCATAGAGAATTAGACATAGTCAGCATAAATGAGTACATCTCTACAACGACAAGCAGATTCTTTGCTCACCTTCAATATGTATCAGCTGCTTTGTTACTCCAAATGAGACGTCGCCTTGATGCTGCACCAAGACTGAAGGCACGCTTGCCACAGAACATTTTATATTTATAATGTTTATTTATTCTGTAATGAAGAAGTTATTTAATTTATACTCACACTAGTCAGACCAGTTTGCTTGAGGACTCTAATATGAGTATCCTCTTTCCCTGTATACTTTAATGTTATTATGTGTATTATGTATTTAGCTCCGCAATTTGTATAGCACCAACTGTGCTGAGCAATTGAAATAAAAAATTTTAAAAAAATTAGCCGTTTGAGTTTATAATCCTAGCACAAAGACATATGAAATCTTTCAGGGAAACTAGCCCTCCACAAAATACCCTTTACTTGGAAGGCTTTTGTTATTTTCTTATTTCCTTCAAAATGGTTCTAACAATGTTCATTAAAATACAGTAGGTTTTAACTATATGTAGCTCTAATAGAATGCATTATATTACCGTAAACCTGGCCAAATTTGTAACAGCAGGCACAACTTTGTGACACTGGTATGTCACATATTTATTTTGAGCTTGACGGTCAAGTTATTCTCCTCAAAAGACAACAGTATTCACGTATTTGTTCCAGGTAATGCTGTCACCTGTTCAGTGTTGCAGAAGCTATATATAGTATAAAGAAACGCTCCCAGCAGCCAATGTGTAGTTTTCTTGTTTTGAGTGTTTGAAGGAAGTTTGTGATACTTTAAAATAAGACCTGAAGCTTTCCTGGCGAAGAATACGCTTCCTTTCTTCTCGGGCAGCCAGCCAAGTGAAATGACGATTAGATATCAACGTTTCGGGAGTGTACATCTCTCCCATCATCAGGATATTTATAAAATGTTATAACCACAAATGAAACAATGGATATAAAACCAATATAAACAAAGACAAAACACTGTCAAAATTCGCATTACTGGACAATAGACTGTTTTCAGTAAATTAATTGCCAGAAACGCGGGATAACATTGTGACAGAAAGTGGCGCTGTGACAAAGTTGCCCTGCCTGTCGCAGACAAGTATTTTAATGCACCTAATTTCATTATTTATATAATGTCTAAAAACAAATGTCTAAAATGTCTAAAAACAAAGGCTGGGAGGCATAAATACCGGAAAGATATTAGAAGTGGCAGTTGTTTGTGGGTTATTGCGACAGCCGACGATTGAAGTGTACCGTTGTGATTTCATTCTCTTGTATCGTGCAGCAAAACACCGAGTCGGCCTTGAAGGCACCTGATTGTCAATCCACGTCTTTTTACTGCACTAAAAGTTGTTTTAGATTTCTGCAAACCATATTTCCGATCTTCCACGCAGTCACAGTATAAACATGTAAATACTACGTGCTTCAGCTGTGTATTTGACTTGTTCAGCACGTAGAAGAGTGCTGATGTGTTCCCACATCTACACTGACATAGCTTTGCTTATGACGTTTATATTGGCAGTCCACATTGGTTTACAGAGACTTTTTGCATCTAAAAGTGTGTTTGTATACCTGATTAGATTCATAACAGATCATCTCCTAATGGGACGAAAGAAGGAGATTGGAATTGAAAACGTGCTGTTGTTGTAGCACTGCCTAAAGAAGGCTGTTTTAGTAAGAAAATATCAAGAAAATTTAGCATAGCCCTTCTATAGTGGTGTTTACTTTTCAACGGTTCAAACAAACTGCTGCCAATGCATCATGATCCCGAGCACTTGATGTGTGTACGGACCATATGCCAGAGAACTCGTACAGCGTCTGGAGTTTGCGAGGAAGTTAACAGTATGCTAACAGCTTCAATCTTCGACTCAACCATGCAACGCGACTTTCGTGAACAAGGTTTGAAAGGGTAGATAGGAGCCGAAAACCTATATTATGCAAAAAATTAGGTGAAAAGATTACAGTGATAATGCAACATAAAACTGGAGAGTTCATCAATGATCCAAGGTGTTATCACCGATGGGTCTCAGTTTCATGTGTTTGGAATTCAGCGTAGAAGGTTTGTTCGTCGACCTAGTGGAGAACATCTGAAGAGTCAAAGTGAAGCATTGTGGAGGATCGGTTATGGTGAGGGGAAGTTTTTCAGGTGATAAAAGTTGGTCATTAATGAGAATTAGTGAAACATTAAAGAAGGTAGGATATCACAGGATACTGATCTACTTGGCAAGAGACTTATTGGCTGTAGATTCATTCAACAGCAGGATAATGATCCAAAACTTGCCCCTAAATTGTGCACAGGGTATTGTTGCGTATAAGGTCTGAAGAGGATTTGGGAAATATTTTAATTATTGGAAGTTCACATTTCATTTCGTGGCAAGCTCCAGGCTTCAGCAGGACTTAACAAGTTGAGGCAGGTTGGATGACTCATTGATCAGAGTAAGCAGTGGGTTATTAACTGCCACATGATGCTTCCTGATGATTTGACAGTAAAATGTAAGAAGCGTCATTCTTGGGTTGCAAAATATTGAACCATGGGATGTAAACCTTCTCTATGATCACCTGACTCGTATGATAGCAGACATATTGGAAGCCAGTTCTCTTTAAACCATTACAGTCAGTAAGGAATAGTAAGTTGGTTAATTAGTCAGAGGGTCGAAAGCTGCTGCTCTAGTCTTATCATGGAACTTGTTGATACTTCTACAACACTTAACACATCAGAGTGAACCAGCCACCTCTTGTTCAGGACTCTACGCGACCCTAAATAAAAGATAATATTTATTTATTATGTATTGATTGATTTAATGTCTTGATTGTACCCTTTATCTCTTCCACATAAAGGAGAGCTTTGTTTAATTTGACTACTCCAATCTTTGGAATATATTTGTCAACCAATCACTTTAATTTAACCCTAATTATGTCAGTAACCTTTTAATTGTTAGCAATACCATCTGGCCCCTTATCCTTTCAGTATTTACACCCCCAGTGGTTGATTAGGTTTGTGAGTCCCTCAACCCCCTTACAATCCTGATTGCAACAATATGTCAACAGAAAATAGCTATGTGGGGAACTGAAAATATGATTTGGCCAACTCAATCAACTGATCTAAATACAATTGAACTCTTATTGAATGAGCTTGACAGGAAAGTGAGAAAACGGACGTTATCTAACGTTGAAGATCTCTGGAATAATTTACAGATATGGTGGATTGCAATATCTCCAAAAACACTACACAATCTTATCTCCAAGAGTTCGGACACCGGGTCTGAGAGCAAAAGGTGAATACTTTGAAGAGGTTACAATTGTACTGTGCATTGTATTATACTTAATATCGGGTCATGGAAAAGTCACTCCGTTCCTCTCGTGTAACCAAGGTTCCCCAAGAGTTGAGAATTCCGGTGGCAGCGCTGGATGCCGCGAGCGTATGGTGTTAATGCTAAGTTGTCAAAGTTCCGCTAGAGTAGCTAAAAAATAAGAATGAACATTGGTTGAGCGAATACGGTTATCCTTCCGTCTTGATGTTGCCAGTTCCACGGCAAGCGGGCGACAGAGATGGAAGATATATCTCTCTTTGTCTCAACCTAGCAAGTATCATACAGATGCTGAGATGTACAGTAACACAGACGTTGACAGAAATTCGCTTAATATTTCAGTATGTTTGTGAGAACATACACAATGATAATCGCATAATCTGAACCTTAAAACCTTGAAATGGAGAACAGTCCGCTTACATAACAATCGTTCATATACACACAAAACAAAATGATTCATATTAGATGCGTTCTACGAAATAAGGTGTTTGCTACACTAAAACAAAACAGTCACATTTCAATGATTTGTGAATATAGTTTCTATTTTAATGATGCCATATTTGTATACTGTCTGTAATGGACTTTCAACCAATTTTTGTTTCATTAAAATACTTAATAAATACGGAAGATATGCATGTATATTTAACAATTATTTATACACGACAAATCTCCCAAATAATGTTGGGTATTATGCAGAGAAGTTTTACTCTTGCAATAACAGTATCGCTTCTTTCAAGCAGAACTTTGCGACCATCATGGGTTCTCTTATATTTGAACTCAAGTGATTTCAGAACATTACTCACATAAGATACAGAATCCGTATATTCTATTTTACCTCATTAAATTGATCAGTTTTTTGGTAGTTGGATGTTCACCCTTGTCACATAAATCATAAATTGTTCTAGATAAAAACACCTTTGAAAGTTGTCTAAGTTGGTAGTACGTTTTTAGCTGCTCGATGTTTCCCTGGAGATCTAAATAAGAAAACTTCTCCTAATTTCGTGAACTGTTTGCCTTCTTTAACAATGCTCATCACAGAATGAGCACTCTCGTGACAAACTTGTAACATTAATTCTTGACTCTGAGCGACATTTTTGCTTTTGAAAATGTCTTTAATTTACATGTGTTTAAAAAAGGAATACATATTAACAAGAATATTTGTAGCCTGATTATGTAAAATCTTATGAGTTGTTTCGCATAAATACGTGAATCAATAAGTAAAAAAGTACACAATATTGCATAACATAAACAATGAACAGCAAACAAAATGGCGAGTATCATTTAAATATCAAAGTTTACTGCGATGACCTCGTTTCGTTTAAACGGCGAAGCAACACGCCCTAGAATCAGTTTGGACTAATATTTCCTATTCTTCTAGACTACTTCTTCTTCTGATTAGTGCATCATCACCATAAACAAACAACGAAAGCAATTACACATATCTGTTATTTGAGTCAAAGCTAGGTGTAAGGAAGCGTCCTACAGAGGAAAACACGTTTAAAATTTCCGAATTTATACATTTTCATAAAAATCTAATACGTCGAAAGATTTCATTCAAACGTTTTAAACCGAAAATCTATTTCCAAATCGGTCCCACTGTCTTTAGCAGGAAGGAAAGAAGGAACGAAAGAGATAAGGATAGAAAGCACAAAATAAAAAAGTATAAAAAGAATAGCATAACCAGACACAAACTATGAAGCATAATAAAGTAGTTAAATCATAATCAACATTACACCAGGTGAGTTTTCTGCCCCTACTTATTGTGATCTATGCAATCCGCAGTTTATAGACTAAGTGAAAACATCGAGCCTTTTAACAAAAAAGCCATTATTGCAGCTCTGTCCTTCTATTCGGTACTCTGCTCAGCCAGCATTAATACTTACATACCTATATGAGGACGAAGAAGTTCTGAATAACTGAAATAAACACTATCTCATGCATATAATACTAATCTCTGTTTCATATAGCCTTGCACCGCTGGCATGTATCACTCCGCGTGCAAACTACCTTCCCCCTCACCATAATTGGCTAATGCTTTCGCACCATAAGCTATAGGCGGTGCCTTCCTCTTACATTTAAGTGTGCAGTAAACATAATAATTGCCAGGAAGATATATAAAATCATACAAATAAGAATCTGAAGAAATACAAAAATAATGAAGTTTATAATGAAACTGAGCAAGTTGAAACTTAATGAATGAGTATTGAAACTGAAACAAGTTTATAATGAAAGGCATTTGGCCTTTTCCATTGATATTTTTTAAACCAGCACATATACCTTACAAAAATGCTTGTCTTTCAGTCTTAAAAGTCGTGTGACGCTTTAATTTTCGTATGTCCTTCATTTAACCAAGTATCGTCAAGGTAGTTTGTTTTGCGATTTGTATCCCGGTACAGTATGATTGTCCTTAAATAACGTCTTCGCCACAGAGCAATATCGCCCCTGGAGTGGTAAGTTTTCCTGTGGTCTCATTTCCATGTCACGATGTTCCTACGCATCTAACACTCACACCTGTAAGTTCACAGCACAGCTGTGCGACTTCTCTCACTGACCAAGACGGATTCTTCTCTGAAATTGCATTAAACACATGCACCACAATTCTCTTTCGCCGCTTTGTAAAGGTTTTTCCTTGCAATGCTTCAGAGAAAAACTGGCGGTAGACTCTGCCATTATACATATAAAAAGTACACGCGCAATAAACGATCAATAAAATAATATAGCTCTTGTACTCGGCACAGGAAACATTCGAATCGCGAGATATAACTAATCCAGTTCGAAACGAGGTCAGTGATAAAAGTCATATAAACAAATATGTCATCACTACCGCTAAATCAGGTGCTATCGTGCCATGTGCGTAAGAGCAAAGGAACCTTCTCTTTACTTCGTTTAAGAATTAACATGCGTTTCATATAAATCAACTCTGTTGCGCAATATATTTTATTCAAACTGTTACGAAAATATAAATTTGACAATTCTCTTTGAACATATCAAGATATATCACCATATTAAATAACGAACTAATTTTTACCGCACAACAGTCTATACTACAATAGCAGCCAATGAGAGGTGATAAGGTCACGTGGCCGTTAAGATATACGGGGCAAGCTTATATGAAACAAGGTTTAACAAGGTGATAACCGAATGGTTTCCTAAACAGCTCCAGAGAGCACGTCGCAGATGGCGGAGTGGGTTATCTTGCTGGAAGGTGGTGATATGAAGGCTAGGTTCAAAAAAACATCTCATAGTTTCGTTTTTCTTTCTTTTCTCCCAATTTTATTGCCTATATCTTTTACCAATTTCTTGATTGTTGCTATTGGTTCATTTGTGAGCCAAAGACAAAAGAATTACAATCCGGTAATTGGGGACCTATAGGAATTTGCTTGCCATATAAGTTGGGCTGAGCTCATTCTAACGTCAGGTAGTTGAGGCCCTTGAATTTGAATGGACAACGACGAACTATCTTTATCTTTAAATAGGGATCATGCTTAACTTTATTTATGACCTTTATAATCTGAATGGCATGTTGTAAACCATGTTCCGTAGTTGGCTTTCATTTTTAGCAGAATATCGACCACAGTACATCTAATAGATTTTATGTCATGCTTATATCTTATGTTTCATCTTCATTTGTGGAATGTTTGAAACTTGATTGAATGGGTCAAGCACAATACCCGCCATAATAAAATATCTGCTAGGAACTACACATTTATAACCATATGCCAGCGGAAAACATGGCTACTACTATATTTTGTAGACGCCTACAGTGTTGTAAAGGTGTTATTTGTACTATAATATGAAATTATAGGCCCCAAGAGATAAAACAGGCAATATAGACTTTGATCCATCACGAAGCATATGAACCCAAGTCCAACTGGCATACCTGCCAAATAACCTGTGCGATACCACTGAGCCAACGCTACTTTCCTGAGGAAGGTTTCGATATGATTTAACCACGGACCTAAGACCCACTTCAAAAGTTTACACGCTTTCTTCAGCTTTATGCAGTGTTTTGAGCTCGTTTTGGTAGTTTTAGCACAAATATAAAACCTGCATCTGTCATGACTATTGCTGTATAAGCTAAAAAGTGTCGTAATTTGTGACAGAAGCAAAAGCAATCTATCTAATTCTTAGCATTTTTTGACATGGCTGTAGAAGGAAAACACGTGCTGGGTGAAGATTTAAATCCAAGTGGTCCCACTGTGTAGATCTGCCACTTTGTGTGCCAATGTTATCGTCAACTGATGCATGTGATAGGCTGTTCCTTCAGGGACGTGTTTAAAGGTGTGTGTGTAAATGTACGCTAATAAATAAAAAGTTTGTAAACTCTCTAAAATTATTACTGCAGCTTTCTTTCCTGGGTATGATGTTTTTGTAACCGACATACATAGTAATTGATTTCTGTCCCATACAACACTCATGCAGTGAGCGTCCTAACCATACTCTATAAACTATTCTACTAATGACCCATTAGAGGACATTCAAGGAAAGGCAAAGTCACATACACCGACTCCCATAAATAATCGTACAGACTTTGCATTTCACTATGGAGTTCTCTGTAAAGCAGGACAGATTATGTGTATCAATCTCAAGGTACTCCTTGTGTTAAGCAAAAATCATTTCCTATGTATATCCATTTTAGAGATTAAAAATGTGATTAAACTAAGGGTTTCCCCATTCAACATTGGTTACATTATGAGTTTAAGACACAAAAGTAGTCGGACAGAACAAATGAAATGCAATACAAATGAGTAGATGAAGTCTGTCACTAGACAAAACAACATCGTAGAAGTACGTCAACTGTTCACCAAGAAGAATGTAAGAGCATAGTATGGGTACACAGGTAAGCAGAGTACCTTTGAACAAAGACAGTAATCTAACGCTATGAAAAGAACAAAACATACTGGAAATAGCAGAGATTGTGAATCTTAACAAAAGTACAGTTAGCGACACAATTCACCGGTATAAGTATGAAGACAGAATTGAATCTCGAGCAAAGCCAGTGCGACCAAAACTTCTTACCGATATGTAGGAGTCTTATATAATGCGGAAGGTAAAACGGAATCCGCGTATAAGTGCTCCGGTGATAGGTATGTGCTGATATTAAGGAAGAACTGGACTGACAGTTAACCCTGAACGGGTCAGAAGAGCCATGCGAAAGCAAGATTTTAAAGGTCGCGTACCCAGAAAATAGCCATACATTTCCAGCAAGAATTTGCCAAACGTTTTTCAACGAGACAGCCGATTGGTGGGACCAAGCTATTTTTTGTGACGAAAGCAAATACAACATTGCTGGTTCCGATAGCAGGAATTTTATGTGGAGGAAACCAAACACGGAGCTGGAAGAGCACAATTTACAAGGCACAAACACGGCGGAGGGTTTGAAATGGTGTGATCTGTATTTCCTCTACGGAAGTGGGAAAGCGGGTGCTCATAGACACAATCATGAACAAGGAAGCCTATCTTAGATTACAGCAAAATTGTAAACAAAATGCAGAAATGATGAGTATTTTGGGCAGCTCTTCATTTTATCAGGATAATGATCCGAATCACACGTCCCACATTGTGCAAAGATGATCACTATACAACTGTCCTCATGTACTGCAACCACCCCGCCCACAAGTCTTAATATCATAGAAGCGGTATGGGACCCATTCTTCGTTGGATTATCCGAAGTACCAGGCGCTGTAACCTATGACATTGGACGAGGAAAATTCGAAAGGACCAGATTGAAAATAAAATTGCCTCAAGGCATCCTGCTCACTGATTCAGAAGCTAGCGACTTTTCTCACTAATTCAAAGTATATCCTCTATTTTTCTCATAAAACCACTGATCATAATCTAGCGTCGCATATCTAACTCACTTTTCAATCGTTATTCATCTTATTTAACGTTATTGTATATGTTAGTTATCCTGTTATATACCGTATCTATTATTATTTTTAATTTAATTGTGTTCTTAATTGTTCTCTGCTTGTTTAGATTATACATTTATCACCTATTGTATATGTTAGGGGACCGTAATTCCTCAGTTATTAATTTGTATGTAGTACTTACGTAATTTATCAATGGCTTGTATAGCAATACTGCTGATCAGGCAAGTAATATATTAAGAAAGAGACAAAAACTGTGAATCATAATAATGTATAATTATATATATCCATATATTTCAAATCTGAAGACAAACAGTGAAACATTAGAAGAAAAAAGCCTGAATGCGTATGTAGATGATGAATGCGCAGGTGCAAATTCTAAAACATATCATACACATTACTATGTCTCATTTAGAAAACGTGTTAAACAAAAATGGGAAATCGAAATTAATTTGATATAAAAGAGTTGTCATGATAAGTGTAATGGTTTGTAAACATCAATGCTAAGCATAGGTATAGGAAGTAAAAAAGAAGAAGCGTAACAAAAATAACATCCTATATTCATTTGTTTTATAGCACTGGAAATTCTACGAGATACACGCTTCGGCTTATTGAAGGCATTGCATTGCTACTAGAAACAATTGAATATCGCGAAAGAAAAGAATAAAAAAGAGCAAAGAGTTTGTATCCTTTGCGACTCTTAGCAAAGATGCCTGATTGCGCTTCAGTTATACCTGTCTTAAGAGATAACAATTAAATAAATGAATAACTAAGTAAATAAATGAATAGAAACTTACACAATGCTGCATAACATAAACAAAAAATAGCAAACAAAATTTCGAATATCAATTAAATACCAAAATTTACTACCATGATCTTGCTCCCTTTACCTATGTTGAAGTAGCATTATCTAGCATTAGTCTTGAGTACCATTTCTCATTCTACCAGATTGTTTCTTCTGATTACGTATCACCACTATAAACAAAGAAAGGGAAAGGAATTAACCATATTTATTGTTTGAGTCGTAAGTTATATCTAAATATTAGGAGGACTGTTCAATAAAGAGTGATCATAATATTTTACAACGTATTTTCACCCACACATCGGAATTGCCGAGAGAACCAGCTGGCAGGTACGGGCCAGAAGGGAAGCATTCATACCACGCCCACCCATTTATCTGTGTAGCGCTCACGGAGGGGATGGTTAGGGATTGTAATTGTGTGAGCTACGTAATCCTTTATAATCGGCAAGTATACCAGCAGTAATTCGGTAGAAATAAAGAACATTTTGAGTTTTTGCAATGGGACTGTCACTGTATCTTTACTCATCCTCATAGTTTTGGTGGCCCTTCTCCAAATAGTCTCCCGTGAATGCGATGCACCTGTCCCAGCGTTTCCGCCAGTCTTCAAAGAGATGCTGGAAACCATTTATTGACAGTATTTCTAAATCGCCTCTGAGGCCTTCAACACTGCTTTAGATGATGGACAATGTCTCCCACGAAGGCGTTTCCTCAAGTTAGGGAATAGACAAAAGTCACATGGGACTAAATCTGAACAATAGGGAGGATGATGGATGCACTTCACGTTGATTTTTGTAAGATATTCAGCAACAACATTGGCAATATATGACTGAGCATCCAGCCTGCTTCGCGGACATGTGGTCTTTTGGGCCTGACATGGAATTGCAATGTTTTCAGGAGATCCGTGTAGTATTTTCAAGTTACTGATGTGTGTGCAGGTACAACTTGCTGATAAACCATTGCATGAATATGAATGAATTAGATGACCATAACTTTCCCAGCAGAAGCAACCACTTCTGCTTTTCGGGGGGTTGGTGAAGAAGGCGATTTCCACACAGCTTTGCTGCTTGCTCTGAGGATCAAAATGATGTAGTCAAGTTTCATCAGCAGTGATTGCGTTTGAAAGAAACCCCGGATCTTCCTCTAACATCAAATTTAACTGCATGTTGCCTGCTGAATGTTGCATTTTGTAGTGGTAGGCGTTACCGAACATTTCTGAGCTTCTCACAGGCGGGAACCAGGAGTACCAACAATGAAGCTACTACGGTCTGTGTTTCATATTAAGCTAACATAGTATAATAAGATTGAATTTTGGTGTGAAAAATTATGACCGTAAAAAATTATGATCGTTCTTTATTGAACAGCCCTCGTACATAAAATTCCTACACAAAACACACGTTAAGAATTCACAGAATTTAGGCGTGTCCGGGAAACTTTTACAATGTTTCTTTCTATAAGATCCTAATTCGGCTATCAAAAAGATTTGAAATCGAAATATTTTTTGCCAAACTGGTGGAATTGTTGTTAAGTGGAGAGTAAGAAAGAAGAGGGAAAGTAATGGAGGTGTATAAAAGGAAAAAAGGGTTAACAGAACATCAAATCATACACAAACTGTGATTGATAATAAAGTAGCTAAAACACAGCGAAAACTCAACGTACAAGAAACATTTGAAGTTCGCGAAAGCTTTGAATAAAAAGGGACAAAGGCATCTAAATCATTTGGGGGACGTAGAAAATGGTAGATGCGCTTCAGATATTTCTATTAAAGAATCAAATAAATAAGTAAATAAATAAACAAATAAACAAACAAACGAACGAAAGAACGTAAGAACAATAAAAAAACAGGTAAATATATAAATAAATACATAAATAACAGGACAAATGTATACGTAAATAGATAAATATTTAAACACTTAGAGAAAGTAACTAAGTAAATTAATAAATAAATAAAAAGGACAGATAAATAGATCAATACATAAATAAATGAATAGATAAATAATTAGATTAATAAATAACAGATAAATAAACAAATAAATTAGTGAATAAATAAGTAATTAATTACATAAATAAAAAATAAAGAAGTAAATAAATAATTAGTTAATAAATAAACAAACAAATAAAGAAGTAAATAAATAAAAATGAATGAATAAATGAATGAATATATCAGCATTAACTGTTATGATCTCTATTCAATTAAGAATGGCAAAGTGGTGTCTTCTGGAAATAGTTTGGAGCAATATTCCTTATTTTTCTAGATATTTTTGCCCGATTAATGTTTAATCTCCTTCAATACTGCTTAAGCTTCTCACGATAGCTTTAAATTGTATGTGTGTATGAAAGTTAAATACGCATAGGTGGGAAAAAAAGCAAAATATAAATAATATCGAATATTCGTTTTGCTTGTTGCACTGCGAATGGTACAAGCTAAACACTTCGTTTTATTGGCGGCATTGCATCATGATTATAAACAACTGAAGATCGGGAAAGGAAAGATTAAAAACAAGCAAAGAGATTTGATCCATTTTGGCGCCGTTTAAAGAAATTTCATTGCGTTTTACTGATTTCCATTTCGGGAGATAAAAATTAAATAGAAGGAAGTAAAATTTTGCATAACGTCAACAATGAAGAGCAACCAAATTATCGAATCACCAGGTAGGGCCCTGTAGTGTTAGTTTTGAGAACTAATTCCTGTTCTTCAAGATTGTTTCTTCCGAGGACAGCATCATGACCATAAAAATATATGATGCTGCTTAACCTAAAAGTAAAGGGTAATCCAAATTTCGAGAACGAAGTAAATATAAAAATTCGTCTTGATCTAGTTTCGTTAAGGAATAGCGAGGTACCGCCCTCTGAAGTTACTTTTCAGCACTATTCCACATTCTTTCAAACTTCGTTTCCTGAATACTGCTTTTTATGTTTCATTACTGCCTAGAAGTTAGCCTGATAGTTGTAAGTTGTACTTAAATACGTATATTAGGTAGGCGAATAAAAAGAGGTAGAAGAAGAGGAAGAGGAAGCAGAAGAAGAAGAAAACATAAAGAAGAAGAGGAAATAAAGACCTTAAATTCGTTTAGTTTGTAGCGCTTCAAATTCTGCGAGGTAAAAGCTTCGTGTTATTGGCGACATTATGTTGGTACTAGAAACAGTTGAATATCGCGAAAAAATAGATTGAGAAAAGACAAAGAAATGTTATCATTTGGGGCTCTTAGCAAAGAGGTTTGATTGCCTTTTAGTTATTTCTGTCTTAGGAGATAACAAATAAATATATGAATAAATAAGTAAAACATACATAATATTCCTTAACATAAACAATAAATAGCAAACAAAATGGTGGATAGCATTTAAATATAACAATTTACTGCGATGACCTCGTTTCCTTTGAATGGCGAAGTAGCACCCTCTAGATTCAGTTTGGACTAATGTGTCCTATTCTCCTAGACCTCTTCTTCTGATTACTGCATCATCACCATAAACAAACAACGAATGCAATTACACATATCTGTTATTTGAGTCTGAGATAGGTCTAAGGAACAGTCCTACAGGGAAAAACACGTTCAATATTTCCGAACTTATATATTTTCATAAAAATCTAATTCGGCGAAACATTTCATTCAAACGTTTTAAAACGAAAATATATTTACAAATCTATAACAGTCCCACTGTCTTTAGCAGAAACGAAACAAAGGAAGTAAGAGATAAGGAAATAAAGCACAAAATATAAAAAGTATAAAAGAAGAGCAAACCAGACACAAAATATGAAGGATAATAAAGTAGTTGAATAATAAACAACATTATACCAGATGAGTCTTCTGCCCCTACTTATTGTGATCTATGCAGCACGCAGTTTATATTCTAAGTTGACCCTTTCAACACAAAATCCGATATCGAAGCTCTGCCCTTCTATTCGGTACTCTAGTTACTCAGCATTAATACTTGCAGCCCTCTATAAGGACCAAGAAGTTGCCAAAAGCTGAAATTAACTGCTTCTCATGTATATAATACTAACCTCTGTTTGATATAACCTTGCCCCGCTGACATGTATCACTCCGCTTACAACTACCTACCCCTCAACCTAACTGGCTAATGCTTTCGCACCATAGGACATAGGCGGTGCCTAACCGTCACATTTAAACCTGCAGTAAACATCATAATAATTACCAGGAAGATATATAAAATTATACAAATAAGTATATGAAGGCATGCAAAAGTAATGAAGTTTATAAGGAAGCTCAGCACGTTGAAACTGAATGAATGAGCAATGAAAAAGAAGTTAATAATGAAAGGCCTTTGGGCCTTTTCCACTTGGATTTTTTTACAACCGGGACACATACCTTGCAAAAATGCTCGTCTTTCAGTTTTAAAAGTCGTGTCATGCCGTACTTGTCGTGTGTCCTTCATTCACCCAAGTCTCTTCAAGGTAGTATATTTTGCGACTTCTATTCCGGTACAGTCTGATTGTCCTTAAATAACCTTTTCGCTACACAGCAATATCGCCCCTGGAGTGACAAGTTTTCCTGTTGTCCCAATTTCATATCGCAATGTTCCTACGCATCTAACACACCTGTAAGTTCAGAGCACAACTGTTCGAGTTCTCCCATTTACAAAGACGGAGTCTCTGTCAGTGCATTAAGCACATGAACTACAACTCCTTTTTTCGCAGCGTTATAGGTGTACTGCCTTGCGATGCTTCAGCGAAAAATTGGCAGTAGACTCCGCCAGTACACGTATAATACTTACACGTGCAATAGACGGTCAATAAAATGATTTAGCTCTAGTACTCGGCACAACACACCTTCGAATGGCGATATATGACAAATCCAGTTCAAAACAGTGACAGTGATAAAAGTCATATAAACAGATATGTCATTACTACCGCTAAAGCACGTGATAACGTGCCATGAGAAAGACGGGCTTCTGAGCAAAGGAACCTCCTTTTTACTTCATTTAAGAATTAACATGCATTTCAGATAAATCAACTCTGTTGCGCAATACATTCTATCGAAACACTTACGAAGATATAAAATTGAGAATTCCCTTCCTACATATAAAGATATATCACCATGTTAAATAACGAACTAATTTTTACCGCACAACAGTCTATACTACAATAGCAGCCAATGAGAGTTGATAAGGTCACGTGACCGTTTAGAGATACGGGGCAAGCTCATGTGAAACAAGGTTTAACAAGGTGATAACCGAATGCTTTCCTAAAGAGCGCCAGCGAGCCCGTAGAAGCTGCCGGAGTTGGTTAGCTTGCAGGAATGTAGTGATACGAAACCTAGCTTCGAAACCACATCTCATATTTTTTCTTTCCTCCCAATGTTTATTGCCTGTATTCAAGCAACTAATTTGTTTATTGCTACTATTGGTTCACTTTTGAGCTAAAGAGGAAAGAAATACACTCAGATAATTAGGGACCTATATGGATTTGCTCGCCATATAAGTTGGGCTGAGCTCATTCTAACGTCAGGTAGTTGAGGTCCTTGAATTTTAAAGGACAACCACGGGCTATCTTTATCTTTACATAGGGATCATGTTTAACCTTATCACCTGTATAGCCTGCACGGCATGTTGTAAATCATGTTCCATAGTTGGCTTTCGTTTCTGGCAGAATATCGACCACATCACATCTAATAGATTTTATGTCATGCTTATATATATATATATATATATATGTGTGTGTGTATGTGTGTGTGTGTGTGTGTGTGTGTGTGTGTGTGTGTGTGTGTGTGTGTGTGTGTGTTTCACTTTCATTTGCGGAATGTTTGAAACTTGAATGAATGGGTCAAGCACAATACCCAGCATAATAAAACATCTGCTAGGAACTACACATTTATAACTATATGCCAGCGGAAAACATGTCTATTACTATATTTTGTAGACGCCTATAATGTCGTAAAAGTGTTATTTGTATTATAACATCAAATTATACACCACAAGAGATAAAGCAAAGGGCAATTTAAACTTTGAGCTCATCACGAAGGATCTGCACCCAAGTCAAACGGGCATTCTAGTGAAGTAACCTGTACGATACCACTTAGCCAACAATACCTTGTTAGGAAAGGTTTCCATATGAATTAAATAACCGCCGACCTCAGTTTCACCTCGAATTTTACACGCCTTCTACAGCTTTATACAGTGTTTTGAGCTCGTTTTTTTTTAGTTTTAGCACAAATAAAAAACCTGCTTCTGCCAGGACAATTACTGCATTAGGTAATAAGTGTCATAATTTGCGACAGAAGCGAAAGCAATCTATCTAATTCTTAGCATCTTTGACTTGACTGTACAACGAAAACACGTCCTGGGTGAAGATTCAAATCAAATTCGTCCCACTTTGTGGATCTGCCATTTGGTGTTCAAAAGTTACTGTCAAGTGATACAACTGCTATTCCTTCAGGGGCGTGTTTAAAGGTGTGTGTATGTGTGTGTGAATATACGCTAATGAATAAAAGTTTGTAAACTCTCTAAAATTATTACTGCAGCTTTCTTACCTGGGTATGATGTTTTTGGAACCGACATACATAGTGATTGGTTTCTGTCCCTTACAACACTTATGCACTGAGTTTCCTAACCATCCTCTATAAACTATTCTACTAATCACCCATTAGAGGGCATTCAAGAAAAGACAAAGTCACATACACGGAGTCCCATAAATAATCGGACAGACATTGCATTTCACTATGGAGTGCTCTATAAGGCAGGATAGATTATGTGTATCAATCTCAAGGGACGCCTTGTGGTAAGCAAAATTCATATGCAATGAATATCCTATTTAGAGATTGAAAATGTGGCTAAACTAAGAGCTTCCCCTTTCAAACTTGTTTACATTCGGAATTTACGACACAAAAAGAATCGGACAGAACAAATTAAGCATGGTGAAGCCTGTCACTAGACAAAACAACATCGTAAAAGTACGTCAACTGTCACAGAGAATAATGTAAGAGCATAGTATGGGCCCAGAGGAAATCCAAGTACCTTTGAACAAAGACAGTGATCTATCAATATGAAAAGAACAAAAAACACCGGAAATAGCAGAAATTGTGAATCTTAACAAAAGTACAGTTAGCGACACACTTCACTGGTATAAGTATGAAGACAGAATTGAATCTCGAGCAAAGCCAGGGCGACCAAACCTTCTTACCAATATGTAGGAGTCTTATATTATGCGGAAGGTAAAAAGGAATGCGCGTATAAATGCTCCTGTGATATGTGCTGAGATTAAGGAAGAACTGAACTGACAGTTATCCCTGATAAGATCAGAAGAGCTATGCGAAAACCAGATTCCAATGGTCGCGAACAGAGAAAAGAGCCATACATTTCCAGCAAGAATTTGTCTTAAGTTCCTCAACGAGACAGCCGATTAGTGATACCAAGATATTTTTTGTGACGAAAGCGAATATAACGTTGTTGGATCCAGTGGCAGGATTGTTGTGCGGAGGAAACAAAACATGGGGCTAGAAATGTGCAATTTACAATAAACAGTCACACACGGCGGAGGGATTGTAATGGTATGGGGCTGTATTTCCTCTACTGGAGTGGGAAAGCTGTTGTTCATAGACACAACCATGAACAAGGAAGTCTATCTTAGAGTATTACATCAAAATTTAAAATAAAGTGCAGAAATGGTGGTTATTTTGGGCAGCTCCTCGTTTTATTAGGATAATAATTCGAAGCATACGTCCCACAGTGTGCAGCTATGATCACTTTACAACAGTCCTCATGTACTAAGTATGCCCCGCCACTGAGACAGAATCTCATAGAAGCAGTATGGGATAAACTGGAGAAGGCCGTGCGGAAGACCCCATCACCTCCAAGCAGCACTTGAAGGAGATGTTGCAAGAGGAATGGAGCAAACTTTCTACAGCCTAACTGAAAAACCTGGTTCACAGTATGCCAAATAGTTTACGAGAAGTAGTTAAATGAGGAGGGAGAGTCACAAAGTACTAAGCCATATTTTGTATCTCACTCGAGTTGTGTACGATTACTTTTGAGGGCCAAAACACACCGCATTTCTTTTTAATTCTTAAAGAATAACGTATTATATAATTTTTATGTGAAATAGCATTTATTTTCTGACAAGAACGAACCATGTAACTGTCGATTATCATTAATTTCAATAAAACATCACATCAAATGTTGACTCATACTTGCAAAACTTAGTAGTACTCTGCCTTGTGCGATTATTTATGGGAGTCCCTGTATCTTACTTAGCAAGTTGCATAAATTAAAAAAATAAATAGCGGCAGGTGACTCCCCTGGTATATTTACGCAAAGCAGTACATGACAAAAAATATTGTTTACTAGAGAGCTATAAATTGAATTACTTTGTTGTAACTAAAGCCCGCGCCATGGTTCAGTGGTTAGACCGCTTGGCTCTCAAAAAGGTGGCCCGGGTCCGATCCCAGGGGACCGCAAAGTGAGATTTGTGGTGGACAACATGGCGCTGGGGCAGGTTTTCTCCGGGATCTCCGGTGTCCCCTGCCATCTCATTCTACCGGTGCTCCATCTTCATCTCATGTCTCATCAGTGTCATCGCCTGCGGTGCCATATGTAGTAAAAGCGGGCGTTAAGCACTACACACTTCATTTTTTTAATTGTAACTCTGTTGTATTTAAACTTCACCCCGAATTATAGAATAAATAACTAAATAAACCCAAATCGTTTTATTTATATAGATAAGTTTAGACAACTTCTATTGGCCGTACGATGATCGTCGGGTGAGCTAGAATTATATACAATTTGTACTGTCGCGGCGACGAGAGAGATACGCGCGGCTTGTGTACACAAAGTGTCTGCGGGTAAAGATAACAGACAGATAGTGTAACACTGGGATAAAAGGTATGCCAAAACAGATAAAACTAGAACATTCTGGTAGCACATTGATTGATGGAGAGTGTTCGGTTGCTTGATTGTTCTGGAAGAGTCTGGAATTATCAGTGGAGGTACTTAAGGAAGCGACGACTGTCCAAGAGTCAGTCTTAAACAAGAGTAAACAGACGTTGTAAACAGATGTAATTAGAGCGCTGATGTTGTGGTCATCGACCTTGGTAGATCGTTTCTTTAATTTACGTGCTCCAGCGTTTAGTCATATCGGACGATGAATGAAATGGGCGAAAATGATGCTCAAATGAGTCCGGAGTCCATGGAGCTAAGAGTTTCCCGACATTCGTCTTTCCGAATAAGGGGCAACCCCGGAGAAACCTTATCCAAGTAACTAACCCTGACCGAGATTCGAACTCGGGACCTCTTGAATGTGAGGCAAACACGCTACCGTCTACGCTACCGAGGTGTGTCTGGTAGACTGTGATTGTGTATGTGATGTAATACTGCTGCTGTGAGTGTATTTCTACGCAAATAAACAGCGATTTGAACTTCTACAAATTGGACTTTTAATTTTGCGTACCCACAAGGTCACGATATGTTATATTTAAGGTTCATTTTGAGTAGCCCCATTTGCTGTCTGCAATTCTTTTGAGAATTTGTAGTCTTTGTTGTACATTTCCTGCAATTGTTCTATATGTGTTTATTCCATTTTTAGATTTGCGTGTACAGTAGCTCCTAAACATTTGTAGCCTTCTGCAGATTGAACATTTACTTTATTAGGAAGTATGAAAAGTATTTGTGAAGAAAGGTTTAATATAAACATTTCAAATTAGTTTCCTTAAGTTCCATTCATAATGGTACGTTTTGGAATGCTGCCTTCATTTTATTAAATAGAGTTTCATGTTCCATCTGTAGTAGTGATATCCAGATTGCTAGGTAATCAACACAAAGTGCCCATTGGATTCTAGGTAATCCGTTTCATTTGAGTGGTAGATCAGTTATCATTAACACAATTGACATTTACATAATTGCCTTGTACAGGAGCAGAGAAGTTTATGTGGATACCCACATTACATTTTGAAGGAATAACGTTATGATGAGAATAACCTGACATACATTTGAGATCTGACGACTTATAAAATCACAGATTACGAATATTACTGTACAATCTGTGTGTGTATTAATAGAAGCAAAGACAGGTGTAAGTCATCTTAAACGTCATCAGGAGACCACTCCAACTCAGACACACCGTCTGGGAATGTCAGTATTCCATAGAATTATAGTTCATATGTTTATTCATCGCGCAACAAAGCACAACCTTGCATACCTCAAAACTCTGATCTAAAATGTACAAATTATGAAGTAATAAATTAATGAAAACTATCTGCTTTATTTTATAATATGCCGTACTCAAGGTCAAGTTAAAAAGATATGATTACCTTTATTTACAAAACATTAACTATTACTACACATATGGAAGTCTTCCATGCTTTTGAAAAACAAAAATTCAGGTATACAATGTATAACAGCATTAATATTTCTCAATACATGCGGTATTTTGTTTATTTTTCAAATAGAAGGCAACTAATCTATATACCTGACATCTATTGTGGGCACCAACAGTTCACTGTTTTGCACCAGATGATATGATTTAAAGACATTAGATGGCTCTGTTGTTAATGCTTCTGTTGCCGATAAAAGAAAACTCCGTTGGCTATCTTGGCCGTTTCTGTGAACCCTTTATCTCAAAGTGCATTTTAAGGATACTTTTGCAACGGTTACGCTCAAAGGTTCAATCAAGATCTTGCAAAAGCACTTACATGCATCTTAAGAGAAGAACAGTAATATGTTTCTGCTGTAGTACATATCTTTATTTTACATACCTTATTATTATTCCCCTTATTCTTCTAATACCTCCTCCTCCTCGTCTTGTTCTTCTTTTTCTTCTTCATCTTATCATCTGTGGGCGCGCCTTGGCTCTGTGGTTAGACCGCTTGGCTTTCACCAAGGCGGCCCGGGTTTGATCCCAGGCGACTGCAAAGTGAGATTTGTGGTGGACAGCACGGCGCTGGGGTGGGTTTTTCTCCGGGACCTCCGGTTTCCCATGCCTTCTCATTCCACTGGTGCTCCATCTTCATCTCATGCATCATCAGTGTCACAGCCTGCGGTGCCGTATGTAGTAAAAGCGGGCGTTAAACACTACACATTTCATTTTCAGTTTTCATCTTATCATCATTATCATTATAATATATAGATTACATTATTTACTGTGCATATTTCAGAATTTTACAATTTAAAACTTTTGGCTACATTTATTTGTCTTTACTTTGCTGCTACCTTGGCTTACATGACAAGCTGGTCTTCTGCTATGTCAAGTAGCTCTTCACCTTCATGACTTCTTGTTACTTAATTAATCCCATTCTTCCCCCTCATTTTCATTTCTTATATTCTTTACATTTCTGGCCCATTTTTCTTTTACATTCTGCAAGTACTCACCAATACTTCTTACCATCTTGTCCTCCTCTCCCATTAATATTTTTATAGATCCCATCTTCTTCTGTTCTTTCACCCATTTTTCTTTCCAAACCTTTTTTCTTCGCATTGCAACATCCTCGCACTCTATTACATAGTATTCTATGCCTTGTTTTCCCCACAGAATTCACAAATTCCCGTTTACCTACCTCTTATCCCTCTTAGAAATATTTTTCCTTTTCTCATCCATGCTAACCCTTCTCTCTCTTGCCTATTGCCGTAATCTACATATGCTTCTCGTCCCCAATTTCTTTTTATTTGTAAAATTGTAAAATTTCATATTTTCTATACTTCCCCATATTTCCTGTCTTTCTATATCTTCTATCCTGCATTTTACAAATTTACCTACATGGCTTGTATTCCTTTCCTCTAATCTCCATATATCTGCAATTCCTATTTTTTCCATAATTCCTCCTATATTTGCCTATCCCGTAGGGGAGGGGATCCGTCCCCTTCAGCTGCCGTGGTGCAAGCGCTGCGGATACCCAGCACTCGTGGTACCTCTGACGCTACTAGAGGGACCTTTGGCTGAACTGCCTAGCCCTTCCCGTAGGGGGCTTTTTCGGATTGGGTTGGAATCGACGGGGCAGTGGTACCCGATTCCAGTGGGAGAACGTTTACGTCTCCGGACGGGGTTGAGGGAAGCTATATATTCACGCGTACTAGCCAGCATAGTTAGGAAGGTGTGCTAACACACCAGGCGGCACCACCGAAGTCATATCGGTAGCCTTCCCCTCTGGAGTTGGTGCACGTAAGTGGCGTATCTACTTCCAACCGTCTTGTGTTTTCGGACTAGATGGGGGGGGGTCTTATTAGTTTCTAGTTCGTGCCCTATGGAAAGCCCCACGGAGGTGCCGGGCCCCTTCGGCGACAGCTCGGTAACTTCCTGGTTATCAGAGGGGGTTCCGTCTTCACTTCTGTGGACTGCCCTGGTAAATCCACTGGCATTGTAATGAAATCAAATATATCAGCCCACCAACTATTTCAGTTTTCTAATTTTTTTAATGTCTCATGCATAATTTCATTGATTCCCCTTCTTCTTTGGGCAAACTCCTGGATTATCATTGTCGTCGTCATCGTCATCGTCATCATTAACATCATCATCATCATCATCATCATCATCATCATCATCATCATCATCATCATCATCATCATCATCATTATTATTATCAGTCCGTGTTTGGAAAGCCGAAAGACTTCTATCTCAATAAATGGGACCATTAGCGGCGGTTCTCTCCTCTGCGCGAGTGAACAGAATAGTCTGGGAAATGATTTCCTAATAATTAATAAATACGTAAGTTTCAATCTCCAGTTAACTGCATAATGTTCTTATTTTGTCATAACACACTTGTCGAAGTTGGCGAATTTTTACAGCAGATTTTACATGAATTGTAGCTGAAAGCAAACCTCACAACTGTCAAGCCTTTTATGGTTGTAAAAAAGTTGGTTACCATTGTCGGGTGGCACACATAAACTAGTATGATTACGTAAGATTATCTAAACTAATTTTTAAAAGCAAATACGTTTTCTACTGTTTCTACAGGAAGTCAGTAGTTTTAACAAACATGATACCAATTACACTTAGGTTAACAATTCCGTAATAGTGAAACCTGATAGAAAAAATCCTACGTAATCTATCAATAAAATGTCTAAAATACCTATCCTTAACTTTCCAAAATATTATTATTATTGCTATATTATTAATAATGTGACCCGGACGTCGGAACTGACGATAGAACCGGCCGGCAGGAGGGCCAGACGGGAAGCATTCAGACCACGCCTACACATTTGTCTCGAGTCAATAACTGAAGGGATGATTAGGAGAAAGGCGCGAGCCTTGTACCGTCTCTTTCCCCTCCCACCAGACGTCTCGAAACCTCGGGATAATTGCACCTGACGCGAGCGTTGCAGAAACGGCGATCTTCCCTATATAAGTCCTGTAGTTGGCGAGACAGCTCAGTTCTTGGCGAGCAGCCATGAGGAGCGCCGAGTGAGTGAACGGACCGCAAGACTGTGTACATGCATCGCAGGAGCTGTGCGTAATTGTGAGTGCAGAGTGGACCTGTGCCAGACGAACTGGTGAATTGTAATTGTGTGCGCTACGTGATTCTGTGTAATCGGCAAGTGTTCCAACAGTAATTCGGTGGAAATAAAGAACATTTTGGGTGTGTGCAATTGGACCTTTAATTTCACGAACCTTGAAAGTCATAATAAGGTATCCTAATATAACCCATGACGTGACAAGACACTAGTAAGCAAGAGCGCGCCAAACCGACTGCTTGCCTCACGCCTACATCAGGCAGAGTTGGGGGAGCATCCAAAGATGCGGGGAGGATATGTGGTCAGCATCTCGCCATCCCCCCCCCCCTCAGCCGGGAAGTTTGTTTCCTCGGCTAGGGTTCGTACCTCGTCAATTTCCTCACTATGCTAAGTGTGTTACAGTGCTATTCCCCAGACTTAAAATACACACCCCGAGGGCTCTGTTCGATCCCATTGCATTCCTTGGCGGGGAACCAAAGCACAACGTCAAGCCTCTGGTCCATTAATAAGGTACTGCTATGCAATGTTTAAATGTTTGACTAAATCGTATCAAAATCGTAAAAAATGCCTTGGATTTTATATTCGAAATTCCTATTCATTTAAATAAAAACATTATTTACAAATTATAACTCATTTGTGAGACAAAATCTCGAATATGCGTCCATTATTTGGAATCCTAAGATGATAAAGCATGACACCGCAATAGAAAAGGTAAAATCAAAATTTTTAAAGTACATAGTATTTAAAAGAATTGGATATGACTCTACTTACACACATTATGAGGTCCTTTTGGAAATATATAAATTTAAAGCTTTGAAGTTTAGAAGAGACATTGCGGGATTAGTATTTCTGTTTAGCGAAAAAGTGGGTAAGCAAAGAGTTCCACGTTGGCGCGACAGTTTGATGCAAATAAGAAGGATTGGTAGCTCAGGGTAGAGCACAAAGGTACCTGTTCAAACGGAGTCAAGCGCTACCCACTGAGAATTCTGTTTCTCCAGTGTCTTTTGTTACACGACTCTATCACCTGCCACAACGTGTTGTAACAAAGATACACGATTTCTTTTAAATCCATTACGATTGTTTACTTAGTGCAATGCTTTAATTTCAGTATCATCGGTACAAGTTGTTACATGCGATTATTGACTATATTAATATTACAACAAATATATTATTTTATGTACCCAATAAAATAAGCAGATTCAGGAACCATTCTCACTTCTAACGCAAATACAGAAATCCATAAAAATTCACCATAACACAGAATTATGTATTTATATAATAAACTTCATCGTTTCGATGTAGATATTTTCAACATGTCTGAAACTCAATTCAAAAATGTTATAAGTACTAACTAGTTATTCGCAGATGAAAAAATTACAAAAAATTAGAAATAGTAATATCGTTACTGTAATTAGGAGTAGTAAAATAATTACTTACCATGATACCTTAACTTGTTTTCATTTTTTCTTTTTATTCATTGTTTCTATTCCCTATATTTACCTTTATGTATTACTTTGTGTTCATTTATGTGTTTCTTGTGTTTCATTTCAGTATGTATACTACGATATTATATGTAAACACCTATGTGTGTTGAACATTGTAATTGGGCTTACAACCCTGCTATGTTCATAAAAATAAATAAATGAATTATAATTGAATCTTACGTATTTATAAATTATTACGAAATCACTTCCCTATGTCGCGAGGTATGGTTTTGCGACGGCCCGCTATCGGCGCGTGCGAAAAATATAGTAAGTGTCCCAGCCAGGCCCACGCGCGCGTAGCCCTAAACGCATGCCTAGAGAGAAAGATATAGAGACGTGTCTGGATAGTTCTTTCTCTCGCTGCATAGTGAAACTTCGGCAGCTTTCGAGCGATCCAGTGAGTTCTAGAACAACGACTGGAAGTAAAAAAGAATCCGGGTAGCCAGTTGGGGGCGCCCTCTGCAGCGTCATATCCACGCCATTGGCAGGTGGAGTGAGAAGTGGCGGATGGCCATTAGCCCGCAGAAGAGCTCCGCTCTCATGCTGGCCAAGACCTGTAGCTGGCACCCAGAAGGAGACCGGCGGTTACGGCGGAGAAGATTCCCCTGGGTCCGAACCGCCAAATACCTGGGAATCCAACCGGACCGCGGCCACACCTTCTCTCCGCATGTCAGGGCAAAGGCCGGCCTCGGCCACGCTGCGCTCAGGCAACTCTACCCCAAGTTTCGATCCACCATGCCCATCCTCCTCAAACTGCGGACGTACCGTGCGATCGTCCCACCTCTGATCCTGTATGGATGTGAGGTCTGGGGTTCGGTGGCTCATACCACCCTCCACAGTCTTCAAGCCGTGCAGATCAGGGCACTCACGATGATCTACGATACCGAACGTATGTTTCAATCTCACATCCTATGTTCTCATTCTGGAATTGTGGACCTTACAATGAGGACGTTGTGCGAGAACGTTCGCGCACAATGTATGAGAGAATCACACTTCACAACAACCAATTGGTTAACACGCTGGGTCAACTTGACCACCGTGCACCAAGAGGAGAGAGAACTATCGCCTCCCTAAGGACCCCCGCGGGCGGTGAGTTCAGTCTCTCATCCCTTGACTACCAAACTCCGTCTATCCCGGCCATACTGGGGCTGGATTTGACTTGTCGGCTGACCTCTGCCAGTCGAGTCCGTCCCGTGTGACAAGAACACAACTAGAACCTAAAAGTTACCCCATTCACCACCCGATCTCTCGCTCCTGGCCCCGCCACCCTGGACGGACCCTGCAAGCAGGCCACTCCTAGCGTGGCGGAATCGGGCACTGGCCTCCTTTCTGGACGCTCATCCCGCAACCAGGAGCACTAGCAGAGGTCAAACTAGGTCCATCATCTTACAAAAACATAAAAGCTAGAGAACTGACAAAATCTATAAGACCGCACGGGTGAATATGCTCAGCGGATAGATACCCTGGCGCTCTGTCCACCGCCCGGGAGCACCCGGACGACCTGCTCTCGCTCATGACTGAAGGCTCGGGGGACGAGTCAAGAACTGGTAATCGTGTGTGTGCACGTGTAGTGATTTGATAGTCGATTCTTTTGTTCGTTTACGTGTGGTGCAGCAACGAGAGAACTTGGAGATTGCATGTTTCTATGACACGTCATTTTTAGAGCCTGTAAAGGTTGAACAAAACCTCTTTTAACTTGAAATAAAGAACAGTTTGAATTTCTGCAAAGTAGCCTTTTATTCTACGAACCCACTTGACGCTTATGATCATGTTTCTTTAACTATTGGAATAGAAATGTGTTTAAAATACATGCTTTTCTTAATTATAAATGTACTTTATAAAATGCTTCTCTTTCAACTTCACATTTTCATAATTTATCACATCATAACCTTCCACTTCAACCAGTTTTAATTAGTTTAAAAGTCTTTACAATTAATCACATAAAAGCGTTTTCACTTTGATCAGTTTTATGCGCTCAAGCTTTACACTCTTAATTACTGCACTTTTTATTCTTTTTCTCTTTCATCCCCCATCTCCAAACTGTTCATTTTCTTGTGTTTATCTAGCTTTGAGTCATTGCTTAACGCTGTTCACACGCATGCACACGCACGCGCACACACAGAACTTTCTCTAAACGTACATTTTTTACTTTCTTTACCATATATATATAGAAGGTAGAGAGAATTTTGCATTCTACTCAAAATTCCCACATCAAACATCACTGGAATTCATATTTCAATGTATTAGATTTATAGGTGAACAAATAATCACACTAAATGCGCATATAGCTTTAATTTATGCAAAAGAAACTGTTCAAAAATGGGCCGCGCCTTGGCTGAGTTGTTTGACCGATTGGCTGTCATCAAGGCGTTCCGGGTTCGATCACAGCTTTGATCTCGAGTTCGATCCCGCAAAAGTGAGATTTGCGGTGGAAAACATGATGCTCTGGCTGGTTTTCTCTGGGTCCTCCGGTTTCCACCGCATTCCTCCGATTACTCCATCATCATCTTTCCAGCCCGCCTTGGTAGCATGGTGGTAGCATGTCTAGCTCCCGTTCAATAGGTCCTGAGTTCGAATCTCGGTGAGGGTGATTTATCTGCATAAGGTTTTTTCGGGGCTTCCCTCATCCTCTAAGACGAATGTCGGATAACTCTAAGCTCCATAGAACCCGGACACATTTGAGCATCATTTCCTCCATTCCAATCATTGTCATATGTGATCTAACGTTGCAGGACGTAAATTAGAAACAAAAATCATCATTGCTATCACATCATCTCTCTCGTACGTTCACTTCCGGCATTCAGCTGATCACTTATCCCGAAATCACCGAGCGGGATGGCTCAGGTGGTTTCATCTGAGAACCGCATTCGGGATGCCCGGGTTCGATTCCTATGGTTGACCTACCTGACCCATGGGTTTTGTCGGGATTTTCCCAGGTCGCTAGGCGAATGCTGGGTAGGTGAATTACATTCCCCGAAATTCCTGTCCCTATTTTTCATCTCTATTATCATGTGATATCACTCATCTGGGGGTCTCTTTCAAGGTAGAAGTGTCGGCGGGTGTTTCGGCGGTGCATGGCAGGATGATATGCTCTGAGTAATACTACTTTGTCCTCCCGTAGGTCTGTTGGCGATCTCCGCGCCTCTGCTGGAACCATTTCGTGACATCCAGCCAGGGACCTCTGGGGCTTGGAGCGCCTACTTGGAACCATACGGTCTTGGCTGCTGAACTCGTTGTCGTCCCGCTGTAGGGGAGCGAGTTGGTTGTCCTGGCCTGCTGGGGAAGGTCTCCATTCAAGCAAACTGTAAGGACCCTACACTCTGTACTGTCGTGGCTTCTTGGATCGGCCGCACTCTGTCTCCTTCGCCTCATCCTTCCTCCCGGGGTACATTTGGCGGCATAGAAACAATGAATCCCCTCCGTAATGTAATCCCAATCCCATCCCTGAACTTCTATGATCAGGCAACCCCTGATGCTCATCCCGTTGCCTACGAGCCCCGAGGTTGCCTGGTTCGGCAGCCCCTATGCTACACTTAAGAAAATACAGAAATTTATTCCTGGTTTGAACTTAAAAATAATATTCACTCACTTAATACTAGAAGATGATGATCTCTGAAGCTTAGAATTTATAAAGGAATGAATAATTTTCGGAACATCTAGTAAAAACAGAAAATAAATTTCCGCCCAACGCTTATGAATTACCAATGAAGTCTTTTTATATACGAAGTAAATGAAAGATCCATGGCAACACAGCCCTACGGGGGAAGATGTAACGCTGGACCGCTGCGTTCTCCAGCTCGACCCATTCAGACATAATGTGAAGAGCGCAGTACAGGAGGATGGGACGTGATGAACGCTCCTGTCCGTCCGTGCCGGTGCATGCGTTTTCGCCACCAGTTTTACCAGGATTATGTCTGTTTATTTGAAAAATAAAGCACTTGCCATTTATTATATTTTAAAGTACGCGGACTGTTCAATAGAGCATGATCACATTCTTTTGGCAACGTACTTTGACTCACCTTCATATTTCTGATTTTACTTCTTAAAATGGTCTCCCCTGAATGCGATGCACCTGTTCCAGCGTTTATGTCAGTCTTCAAAGACATGCTGGAAACCATTTATTGAGAGATCTTTCAGAATCGCCTCTGAGGCTTCACCACTGCTTCTGATGATGGCAGTGCCTCCTGCGATGGCGTTTCTTCAAGTTAAGGAATAGAAAAACTCACATGGGGCTAAATCTGAACAATAGCGAGGGTGAGGGATGCACTTTACTGTGACTTTTGTAAGATATTCAGCAACAACATTGGCAATATATCACTGCGCATCCTGCCTGCTTCATGGAAATGTGGTCCTTTGCGCCTGATATGGAATTGCAATGTTTTGAGGAGATCCCTGTAGTATTGTCAAGTTACTGATGTGTGTGCAGGTACAACATGCTGATAAACCATTTCATGAATATGAATGAATTAGATGACCATAACTTTCCCAGCAGAAGCAAACACTTTTGCTTTTTTGGGGGTTGGTGATGAAAGAGATTTCCACACTGAGCTTTGATGTTTGCTCTCAGGATCAAAATGGCGTAGCCAAGTTTCATCAGCAGTGATTATGTTTGAAAGAAACTCCGGATCTTCCACTAACATCAACTTTAACTGCAAGTTGCCACCATTGCAGTGGTAGGCGATACCGAACATGTCTGAACTTGTCACAGGCGGGAACCAGGAGTACCAACAACAAAACTACTACGGCCAGTTTGTTTTATACTAAGCTAACAGAGTATAATAAGATTGAAATTTAGTGCTAAAAATTATGACCGTAAAAAATTGTGATCATTCTTTATTGAACAGCCCTCGTACATAAAATTCCTACACAAAACACACGTAAAGAATTTACAGCATTTAGGCGTGTCCGGGAAATATTTATAATGTTTCTTTCTATAAGATCCTAATTCGGCTATCAAAAAGATTTGAAATCGAAATATTTTTTGCCAAATTGGTGGAATTGTTGTTAAGTGGAGAGTAAGAAAGGAAGAGCGAAAATAATGTAGGTACATAAAAGGGAAAAAGAGTTAACAGAACATCAAAGCAAACGCAAACTGTGAATGATAATAAAGTAGCTAAAACACAGCGAAAGCTCAACGTACAAGAAACATTTGAAGTTCGCGAAAGCTTTGAATAAAAATGGGCAAAGATATCTAAATCATTTGGGGGACGTAGAAAATTGTTGATGCGCTTCAGATATTTCTATTAAAGAATCAAATAAATAAGTGAATAAATAAACAAATAAACAAACAACGAACGAACGTAACAACGAACCAACAAACAATCAAACAAACAGATAAATATGTAAATAAATAAATACATAAATAACAAGAGAAATGAATACAGAAATAGATAAACAATTAAATACTTAGATTAAGAAACGAAGTAAACGAATAAATAAAGAAAGGGAGAGAAAAATAAATCAATACATAAATAGATCAATAGATAAATAATTAGATAAATAAATAACAGATAAGTAAGCAAATAAATTAATGAATAAATAAGTAGGTAATTACGTAAAAAACACATAAAGAAGTAAATAAATAATTAGTAAATAAATAAACAAAGAAATAAGTAAATAAATAAAAATGAATGAATGAATGAATGAATGAATGAATGAATGAATGAATGAATGAATGAATTAATGAATAAATAAATAAATGAAGGAATATATCAGCATTTACCGTTATGATCTCTATTCAATTACGAATGGCGAAGTGGTGTTTTCTGGAATTAGTTTGGAGTAATATTTCTTATTTTTACAGATATTTTTGCCCGATTAATGTTTAATCTCCTTCACTACAGCTTCAAATTCTCACGATAGCTTTAAATTGCATGTCTGTTTTAATGTTAAATATGAATAGGTGGGAAAAAGAAGAAGCATAATATAAATAATATCGAAAATTCGTTTTGCTTGTAGCACTGCGAATGGGACAAGCTAAACACTTCCTTTTATTGGCGGCATTGCACCATGAGTATAAAAAACTGAAGATCGGGAAAGGAAAGACTTAACAAAAGGCAAACAGATTTGATCCATTTTGGCGCCGTACAAAGAAATTTTATAACTTTTCACTGATTTCTATTTCGGGAGATAAAAAATAAATAGAAGGAACGAAAGTGTTGCATATCGTCAACAATGAACAGCAACCAAATTTCCGAATGACCAGGTAGGGCCCTGTAGTATTAGTTTTGAGAACTATTTCCTGTTCTTCAAGATTGGTTCTTCTGATGACAGCATCATGACCATAAAAAAATATAATGCTGCATAACCTAAAAATAAAGGGTAATCCAAATTTCGATTACGAAGTAAACATAAAAGTAGCGAGGTAGCGCCCTCTGAAATTACTTTTAAGTGCTATGCCAAATTCGTTCAAAATTCCTTCCCTGAATACTGCTTTTTATGTTTCATTACTGCCTAGAAGTTAGCCTGATAGTTTTAAGTTGTACTTAAATACGTATATTAGGTAGTCGAATAAAGAGAGGAAGAAGAAGAGGAAGAAGAAGCAGAAGAAGATGAAGAAGAAGAAAATATAAGGAAGAACAGGAAATAAAGGCCGTAAATTCGTTTAGTTTGTAGCGCTTCAAATTCTGCGAGGTAAAAGCTTCGTGTTATTGGCGACATTATATTGGTACTAGAAACAATTGGATTTTGCGAAAAAATAGATTAAGAAAAGACAAAGAAATGTTATCATTTGGGGCTCTTAGCAAAGAGGTTTGATTACCTTTTACTTATTTCTGTCTTAGGGGATAACAAATAAATATATGTATAAATAAGTAATAGCATACATAATATTACATAACATAAACAATGAACAGAAAGAAAATGGTGGATATAATTTAAATATAAAAATTTACTGTGATGACCTCCTTTCCTTTGAATGGCGAAGTAGCACTCTCTAGAATCAGTTTGGAGTAATATTTCCTATTCTTCTAGACCTCTTCTTCTGATTACTGTATCATCACCATAAACAAGCAACGAAAGCAATTACACATGTCTGTTGTTGGAGTCTGAGCTAGGTCTATGGAACAGTCCTAGAGAGGAAAACTCGTTCAAAGTTTCCGAACTTATATATTTTCATAAAAATCTAATTCGTCGATACATTTCATTCAAACGTTTTAAAACGAAAATATATTTCCTAATCTATAACAGTCTAATGTCTTTAGCAGGAAGGAAACAAAGAAAGTAAGAGATAAGGAAAGAAAGCACAAAATAAAAAAAAAAAAATTAAAAGAAGAGCAAACCAGACACAAACTATGAAGGATAATAAAGTAGTTAAATCATAATCAACATTAAACCAGGTGAGTCTTCTGCCCCTCTTATTGTGATCTATGCAACCCGCAGTTTATGGTCTAAGTGAAAACATCGACCCTTTTAACACAAAATCCGTTATTGCAGCTGTGCCCTTCTATTCGGTACTCTAGTAATTCAGCATTAATACTTACAGCCCTCTATGAGGACCAAGAATTTGCCAAAAGCTGAAATTAACTGCTTCTCATGTATATAATACTAACCTCTGTTTGATATAACCTTGCCCCGCTCACATGTATCACTCCGCTTGCAACAACCTTCCCCCTCACCCTAACTGGCTAATGCTTTCGCACCATAGGCTATAGGCGGTGCCTAACCGTCACATTTAAACCTGCAGTAAACATCATAATAATTGCCAGTAAGATATATAAAATTATACAAATAATTATATGAAGGCATGCAAAAGTAATGAAGTTTATAAGGAAACTGAGCACGTTGAAACTGAATGAATGAGCAATGAAATTAAAACAAGTTTATAATGGAAAGCCTTGGGGCCTCTTCCACTGGGATTTTTACAACTAGCACACATACCTTGCAAAAATGCTCGTCTTTCAGTTTTAAAAGTCGTTTCACGCCATACTTGTCGAGTGTCCTTCATTCACCCAAGTCCCGTCAAGGTAGTATATTTTGCGACTTCTCTCCCGGTACAGTTTGATTGTCCTTAAACAACGTCTTCGCTACACTGCAATATCGCCCCTAGAGAGACAAGTTTTCCTGTTGTCCCAATTTCATATCGCAATGTTCCTACACATCTAACACAGCTGTAAGTTCAGATCACAGTTGTTCGACTTCTCTCAATGACAAAGGCTGATTCTCTGTGAGTACATTAAACACATGCACTACAATTCTTTATGTCGCCGCTTTGTAAAGGTTTTCCCTTGCGATGCTTCAGCGAAAACTGCCAGTAGACTCTGCCATTATACATATAATAAGTACACGTGCAATAGACGATCAATAAAATAACCTAGCTGTAGCACTTGGCACAACTCACCTTCGAATGGCGCTATATGACAAATCCAGTTCAAAACAAGGTCAGGGATAAAAGACATATAAGCAGATATTTCACCACTACTACTAAAGCACGTGCTATCGTGCCATGTGAAATGCAGGCTTCTGAACAAAGCAACATGCTCTTTACTTCATTTAAGAATTAACATGCATTTCTGATAAATCAACTCTGTTGCGCAATATACTTTATTAAAACAGTTACCAAAATATAAATTTGACAATTCTCTTCCTACATATAAAGACCATGTTAAATAACAAACAAATTTTTACGGCACAAGAATCTATACTACAGTTGCAGCCAATGAGAGTTGATAAGGTCACGTGGCCGTTTAGAGATACAGGGCAAGTTCATGTGAAACAAGGTTTAACAAGGTGATAACCGAATGCTTTCCTAAAGGACACCAGAGAGCACGTAGCAGCTGGCGGAGTGGCTTAGCTTGCTGGAATGTAGTGATACGAAACCTAGCTTCAAAACCACATCTTAAATTTTCGTTTTTTTTTTTTCTCTCAATCTTTATTGCCTGTATTTTAGTTACTAATTTGTTCGTTGCTACTATTGGTTCACTTTTGAGCCAAAGTGGAAGGAAATACAATCAGATAATTAGGGACCTATATGGATTTGCTCGCCATGTAAGTTGGGCTGAGATCATTCTAACGTCAGGCAGTTGAGGCCCTTGAATTTTAAAGGACAACTACGGGCTACCCTTATCTTTAAATAGGGTTCATGTTTAACCTTATGACCCTTATAATCTGCGCGTCATGTTCTAGATCATGTTCCATAGTTGGCTTTCGTTTCTGGCAGAATATCGACCACATCACATCTAATAGATTTTATGTCATGCTTTTATTTATGTATAATTTTCTTTTGCGGAATGTTTGAAACTTGATTGAATGGGTCAAGCACAATACCCACCATAATAAAACATCTGCTAGGAACTACACATTTATAACTATATGCCAGCGGAAAACATGTCTATTACTACATTTTGCAGACGCCTATAATGTTTTAAAAGTGTTATTTGTATTATAACATCAAATTATAGGTCCAAAGAGAAAAAACAATGGGCAATAAAAACTTTGAGCTCATCACGAAGGATCTGAACCCAAGTCAAACGGGCATTCTAGTGAAGTAACCTGTACGATACCACTTAGCCACCAATACCTTGCTAGGAAAGGTTTCTATATGAATTAAATAACCGCGGACCTAAGACTCACCTCGAACTTTACACGCCTTCTACAGCTTTATACACTGCTTTAAGTTCGTTTTTCGTAGTTTTAGCACAAATAAAAAACCTGCATCTACCATGAAAATTACTGTTTGAGTTAAAGAGTGTCATAATTTGCGAGATAAGCGAAAGCAATCTATCTAACTCTTGGCATTTTTGATATGGCTGTACAACGAAAACACGTGCTGGGTGAAGATTTAAATCAAACATGTCCCACTGTGTAGATCTGCCATTTGGTGTTCCAATGTTATCGTCAACTGATGCATAGGCTATTACTTCAGGGGCGTGTTTAAAGGTGTGTGTGTGTGTGTATGTGTGTGTGAATGTACGCTAATGAATAAAAGTTGGTAATCTCTCTAAAATTATTACTGCAGCTTTCTTACCTGGGTATGATGTTTTTGGAACCGACATACATAGTGATTGACTTCTGTCCCTTACAACACTTATGCACTAAGTTTCCTAAGCATCCTCTATAAACTATTCTACTAATCACTCATTAGAGGGAATTCAAGAAAAGGCAAAGTCACATACACGGAGTCCCATAAATAATCGCACACAATTTGCAGTTCACTATAGACTGTCCTATAAAGCAGGATAGATTATGTGTATCAATCTCAAGGTTCTCCTAGTGTTAAGAAAAAATCATTTGCTATGGATATCCATTTTAGAGATTTAAAATGTGGCTAAACAAAGAGCTTCCCCATTCAACCTTGTTTATATCATGAGTTTACGACACCTAAAGATTTGGACAGAACAAATGAAATGCAATACAAACGAGTAGGTGAAGGCTGTCGCTAGAAAAAACAACATCGTAAAAGTAAGTCAGCTGTCACCGAGAAGAATGTAAGAGCATAATATGGGCCCAGAGGAAAGCCGAGTACCTTTGAACCAAGTCAGTATTCTATTGCTATGAAAAGAAAAAAAAAAAAAACATATCCGGAATCCGCGTATAAGGGCTCCGATGATGTGTGCTGAGATTAAGGAAGAACTGGCCTGAGAGTTAACCCCGATAGGGTCAGAAGAGCCATGCGAAAACAAGATTTTAATGGTCGTGTAGCCAGGAAAAAGCCATACATTTCCAGCAAGAAATTTCCCAAATGTTTTCAACGAGACAGCCGATTGTTAGGACCAAGCAATTTTTGTGACTAAAGCAAATATAACGTTGTTGGATCCAATGGCAGGATGGTTGTGCGGAGGAAACAGAGCACGGAGCTATAAGAGCGCAATTTACAAGACACAAACACGGCGGAGGGAGTGTAATGGTATGGGGCTGTATTTCCTTTACGGAAGTGGGAAAGCGGGTGCTCATAGACACAACCACAAACAAGTTAGTCTATCTTAGACTATTATATCAAGATTTAAAACAAAGTGCAGAAATGGTGGTTATTTTGGACAGCTTCTCATTTTATCAGGATAATGATCCGAAGCATACGTCCCACATTGTGCAGCTATGGTCATAATACAACTGTCCTTATGTACTGCGACCACCCCGCCCCGGGTCATAATCCCATAGAAGCAGTATGGGATAAACTGGAGAAGGCCAAGTCCTCATCAACTTCAAGCAGCACTTGGAGGAGAGGTTGCAAGAGGAAGGGAGCGAACCTTTCACAGCCTACCTGAAAAACTTGGTTCACAGCGTGCCAAATAGTTTTCGAAAAGTAGTTAAAAGAGGAGAGAGAGTCACAAAGTACTAAGTCATATTTTTAATCTCACTCAAGTTATGTACGATTACTTTTGAGGGCCAAAACAGCCAGATTTCTTTTAAATTCTTAAAAAAAGAACGTATTATATAATTTTTATGTGAAATAGCATTTACTTTCTGACAAGAACGAACCATGTAACTGTCGATTATCATTAATTTCAATAAAATATCACATCCAATGTTGATTTACTCTTTCAAAACTTAGTAGTACTCTGATTTGTGCGATTATTTATGGGAGTCCCTGTATCTTACTTAGCAAGTTGCACAAATTACAAAAACAAATAGGGGAAGGTGACTCCCCTGGTATATTTACGCAACACAGTAAATTACAAAAATATTGTTTATTAGAAACCTATAAATTGATTGACTTAATTTTAACTGACGGCCGCGCCGTGGCTCAGTGGTTGGACCGATTGGCTCTCACCAAGGCGGCCCGGTTTCGATCCCAGGGGCCGCAAAGTGAGATTTGTGGTGGACAACATGGCGCTGGGGCGGATTTTCTCCGGGATCTCCAGTGTCCCCTGCCATCTCATTCTACCGGTGTTCCAACTTCATCTCATGTATCATCAGTGTCATCGCCTGCGGTGCCATATGTAGTAAAAGTGGGCGTTAAACACAACACATGTCATATTTTAATTGTAAGTGTGTTGTATTTAAACCTCACCCCGAATTGTACAATAAATAACTAAATAAGCCCAAATAGTTTTATTTATATAGATAAGTTTAGACAACTTTTATTGGCCGTACGATGATCGTCGGGTGAGCTAGAATTATATACAATTTGTATTGTCGCGGCGACGAGAGTGATACGCGCGGCTTGTGTACACAAAGAGCCTGCGGGTAAAGATAACAGACAGATAGTGTAACACTAAGATAAAATACATGCCAAAACAGATAAAGCTAGAATATTCTGGTAGCATATTGATTGATGGAGAGCGTTCGGTTTCTTGATTGTTCTGGAACAGTCTGGAATTATCATGGAGGTATTTAAGAAAGCGACGACTGTCCAAGAGTCAGTCTTAAACAGGAGTAAACAGACGTTGTAACAGGAATGTTGTAAACAGATGTAATTAGAACGCTGTTGTTGTGGTCATCGACCTTGGTAGATTGTTTTTTTAGTCATATCGGACGATGAACGAAATGGGTGCAAATGATGCTCAAATGAATGCGAGGTCCATGTAGCTTAGAGTTACCCGACATTCCTCGTTCAGGTTAAGGGACAACCCCGGAAAAGCCTTATCCAAATAACTCACCCTGACCGAGATTCGAACTCGGGACCTCTTGAATGTGAGGCGGACACGCTACCATCTACGCTACCGAGGTGGGCTTGGAATATTGTGAATGTGTATGTGATGAAATACTGCTACTCTGAGTGTATTTCAACGCAAATAAAGAACATTTTGAATTTCTGCAAATTGGGCTTTGTAATTTTTCGGACCACCAAAGTCGCAATATGTTATTTTTAAGGTGCATTTTGAGTTGCGCCATTTGCTATCTACAATTCTTTTGAGCATTTGTAGTCTTTCTTGTACATTTTCTGCAATTGTTTTATATGTGTCTATTCCATTTTTAGATTTGCATGTACAGTAACTCCTAAACCTTTGTAGCCTTCTGTTTGTTTAATATTTACTTTATTAGGAGCTATAGAAAGTAGTTGTGAAGAATAGTTTAATATAAAAACATCTAATTAGTTTCCTTAAGGGGATGCAGCACCGAAAACCCCAAATCCAGCAATTTCCAGCCAAATTTTTAACACTTAGTTCTGATACATAGTGGACACAGAGTTCAAAATTTGGCTTTTATATCTTCATGATGAAAATTTTAAAGATTTTAATTAATCTATTTCTAAAAATATTCAGATGGTTATGAAGAAAAGATCTATCATATGAATTTCTTACAATGCTTTTAGTTCCAGCGGAAAAAATAGGTATTGAGGAAACAAAGGAGCTAAAAATGATTAAACCAGAATTTTTATATCAATAACTTTAAAAATATAATGAATATTAAAAATTCATATGATGGAAACCTTTGTTTGCCCTCTAAGAACATATGTTGAAAATTTTAGAGGAACTGAATCAAAACTGCATCGTGTGGAACATTTCGAATGACAAAAAATTTGAAAGAACTATAACTGAGTAAATCAAATTTTAAAATTCAAAGCATTTTCCTTCTCAGCTGCATTCCTTGAGGCAGACTAAAACCCTATTCCTTCTCTTTTCTGCTGCAGTGCTCTTCAATTTCAGTTTCCTTCAGAATGTCTTACAAATTATTTTCACAAAAATTGCTGAATGAAGTAAGCGTAATTGGATTTTCCCTTTGCTAAATTTTAGAGATGCTGGTGAAATCTGTGTCCATTATGTCTTACTGCAGCTTGAGTGAGGCAGAAAATCCAAAACTGAATTCAGTAATGGCTGATATCACAGTAACCTGAAGTCTCTTCTTTGACACAAGAATTTCTTTTCGGCAATTACGTCATATCATGTTATGTAAACCTTCACTTGCATTTTGTGTCTTACGCAATGTACATCTCCTTAGGATTTCATCTGATGCCAGCCTTTGGTACACAGCCATTAATTTTTTGATCTCATCAGGTCTCAAGTATGTTCCCATTGTTGTGTTATGTTTAGGTGTTTCTTCTCGTGTATTTTTTGGGCTATTCATGATCCTAACTATGTACACAGTCAACAAGAGGTTAGTTGTTTTACCTATAACCTATATAATAGTCATATGCACGTTTTGCTGTATAAAAATTGCATAAATGTTAAATGGTAGAATCAAGCTCATCATTTATATATAAACAGTATGCAGTTTAACGAGAAACACAAGAAAATAACTACCAAGTTAGAAACTCACACAAAAACAAGATATAAAACTTACCATTTGCTTTCAATGTTTGCAGCCAGTGCTTTTTTCCATGGTGTCACATATTATAAGAAATAACCATCATTCTAACACACAAAATTCCACCAGAAACTTTGCCCGCTAATTTCAAATGTTTTCATTTAGTACATTCAATCGATCTCAAATGACAGAATTCTGTGAATCCTAGTGCTGGCATGCAGGTGCGCACGGGCATTTAAATTGTCATGTGAGGGCATTTCAATGCTCGAAACTAAAACATTTAGTTGGATTATGATACTATAAGGTTCCAAGTATTTTATTAGTTTAAAAAAATATTACTTTTTTCCCATTTTTTAGCCAACTTTGGTGCTGCATTTCCTTAAGTTCCACTCATAATTGTACTTTCGGGAATGCTGCCTTCATTTTATTAAATAGATTTTTATGTTTCATGTGTAGTAATGATGTCCACATTGCTAGGTAATAAACTCAACGTGCACATTGCATATTTTGTAATTCATTTATTTTGGGTGGTAGATCAGTTACATTAATACAATTAGCATTTACATAAATTGCCTTGTACAAGAGCAGAGAAAGTTATGTGGCTACCCACATGACACTTTGAAGGTATAACGTTATGATGGGAATATGGTATGATATATATTTGAGTTTTGACGACTTATAAAATCACAGATTACGTATTTGACTGTACAACCTCTGTGTGTATTAATAGCAGCAAACACAGGTGTAAGTCATCCTATAACGTCATCAGGAGACAACTCCGACTCAGACACACCGTCTGGGAATGTCAGTATTACATAGAATTATAGTTCAGTTGTTTATTTAACTCACAACAAAACAGAACATTGCATAATTAAGATAACCGAAGTAGAATGTCGAATTTTCCAAGAAAGTAATGCCATTAAAGAAAACTCTCTGTTTTATTTTGTAATATGCCGTACTCCAGTACAAGTTAAAAAGATATGATTACTTTTATTTACAAAATACCAGCAATTACTATACATTTGGAAGACTTACATGGTTTTTAAAAATAAAAATTCAAATACAAAATGTATAACTTCATTAATATTTCTCAATAGATGCAGTATCCTTGCTCTATTTTACAAAAAGCAGATAACTATCTATATATCTGACATCTATTGTGGGCATAAGCACTTCAATGTTTTGAACCAGATGATATGATCTAAGGACACCAGATGGCTCTGTTGCTAATGCTTCTGTTCCAGATAAAAGAAACTTCCGATGGCTATGTTGGCCCTTCCTGTGAACGCTTTATCTCAAAGTGCATTTTAATGATAATATTGCAACGGTTGCCCTGAAAGGTTCAATCAAGACCTTGCAAAAGCATTTACACACATGTTAAAAGAAGAACAGTTATATTTTTCTGCTGTAGTATGTATTTTTATCTTACATAGTTTCTTCTTCTTCTTCTTTTTCTTCCTCTACAACATCATCACCATCAACATCACCACCATCAGCATCATCATCATCATCATCATCATCATCATTATTAACACTATTATTATTTTTATTAGTCCGTGTCTGGAAAATCCGAAGTCTTCTATCTGAACAAATGGGGCCATTAACGGTGGTAATGTCCTCTGCTCGGGTAAACGGAATAGTCGGGGAAATGATTTCCTAATAATAAATTAGTGAGTTTGAATCTCTAGTTAACCGAATAATGCTCCTTTTTTTAATTTTTAAGTGACTTTAATATTGTATTATGAAGATTTTGTTTTATTTGCATAAATTTGAAATGTTATGTAATTTTTGTTTGATTAGTTAATTTTAAATGGTGTTTAAATAATTATATTGATTATATTTAATTACAAGGGCAGCTCAATAAAGAATAAGCATAATTTTTTACGGTCATAATTTCTCGCACTAAAATTTAATCTTATTATACTCTGTTAGATTAATATGGAACAAACACGTCATAGTAGATTCATTGTTGGTACTGCTGGTTGCCGCCTGTAAGAACCAGGCAATTTCAGACATGTTCAGTATCGCCTACCGCTGCAATGGAAGTAACAGGCAGTTAAAGTTGATGTTAGAGGTGATCCGGAAATTCTTTCAAACGTAATCACTGCCGAGGAAACTTGGCTACATCATTGTGATCCTGGGAGCAAACAGCAAAGCTCAGTGTGGAAATCTCCTTCATCACTAACACTCCAAAAAGCAAAAGTGGTTGCTTCTGCTTTGAAAGTTATGGTCATCTCATTCTTTGATATTCATGGAATCTTTTATCTCAATGTTGTACCTGCACACGCATCTGTAACTGGACAGTATTACAGGGATATCCTGAAAAAATTCAAGTAAATATTAGGCGCAGAAGACCACATTTCCATGAAGTAGGCTTGATGCTTCACTACGATAATGCGCGGCCGCATATTGCCAACGTTGTTGAGGAATATCTTGCAAAAATCAAAGTGATGAGAAATCCCTCACCCTCCCTATAGTCCGTATTTAGACACATGTGACCCTTTTCTATTCCTTAACTTGAAGAAAAGCATTTGTATGAGGCACTATCCATTATCAGAAGCAGCGGTGAAGGCTGCGGAGGTGATTTTGAAGTATCTCTGATAAAAGGGTTTCCAGCATGTCTTTGAAGACTGGCAGAAACGCTGGAACAAGTGATTGACATTCAGGGGAGACTATTTGGGAAGGACCATCAAATTTAGAGTAAAGGTACGTTGTCAAAAACAGTGTGATCATTCCATATTGAACAACCCTCGTATTTTGAAATTTTGTAATCTGTTGAAATGTAATTTTTTCCTCTGTTTTTCAAATTTTGTATCTTTAAGTGTTTTTGGTCAAGTTTTTGAAGAGTTTTAAAAGTTTTTTTGTAAGTTTTTGAAAGATTTTATATTAAGGACATATTGATTACCAGAACGTGAAAAATTGGTTACCACCATTGTAGTTAGTAGTTTTATAATTTAACTGAGTACGAGTTAAATTGTTATTGGATACCAGTTTTTGTAGGTATTATCTGTAAATTGGTAGTTAATTTGAATTATTTTATTATATACCTATGTTTTTAAATTTTGTTTTTTGATCTGAAAAATTTTGGAGTGTAATTGTACTGTTTTTGTAGTTAACTGGTTTTTGAAAAATAAGAATTCTGAGAAGATCTCCCGGTGTAAGAAATTAGGAACCGGGATGTAGATTTTCAGATTTTATTTATTTATTTGTATAATGCTCCTATTTTATCATCGAAATGTGTAGAGGACCTTTAATAACCTGACGATATCCCCAAACTCCTATCTTCTTGCTATGTTAAAGTGAATTTAGAAGAACAAACTAAAGGCTTATCAAGTGACCGAATTATAGACATACCGGAGGAAACAATGTCCCAATAGACTATCAGTGATCGTGTCATTTGGTGCCTGGACGATGAGAAAAATGATGAATCCATTGTACAGCTCGGATTTTCTACCTAAATTAGAAGATATAAGTAAGACATTAAAAGAAAACAATCTGTTCCATGGAAGAGTAACTACACTAAGGAAAGTTTGTAGGAATATAAATTTCGAAGTTGTAAAATATACTAACAGAGGAAATCTGTTAATGAAACTCTCGATGCTGTTCCAAACCCATTTGCCTATTTCAATTTGTGAAAACAATGAAACAATTGAGATGCAATTGTGTACAGTTTGAGTCTTCGATTAACGCAGCCATGCTAAAAGTAAAGGAGATGAACTTGATTTCCCTCTTCAGACGTCCATAACAAAAGACTAACGCTTTATATTTTTGCATAAGATTTCTGAAGAGACTCTATTCCCAGCGTCTTGTTGAGCTTTAAAGCGAAGTCTACCAAGTACTGTCATGAGGAAATGGACTACAAGACGTTTAGGATTTGTTTGTTAACCTATTACTGCCAAACGCACCTTGCAACAGTGTCTACATATCTGCAGAAAGAAACAAGACATCCCTCAAATCAGAAATGAAGTTATGCCTCCCATATGAAACATTGAATTTGATCCATGCACTACTAAAGCTGTACTGCATGAACATATCATAAAAATCATCTCAAAAGTTTGAAATATTTCAGGACCTTATCAGCCCAGGACTACTAATTGCCCAAAAATATGTTTCCAAAACTCAATATATTGTTTACGTAAAGCCATGTACCCAAAAATGTTTGATGGTGAACTGCAAAATCTAAAGGGAAAACCGGTAAAATCTAAAACAGGTTTATTAGGATAAGGATGGTTTAAATTAATTGAGAATATTCTGACATTGACTGCTAGGAACATTTTGACATATCTGATACTCATACTTCCTCTACATACTATCGATCAGTAGAGAGTAAAAATTATTTATATTTATTGGCTTTAGTTACAATATATTCACGGTTTTCTTCTTCTTCTGATGCTTTAACGTACCTGTTTGTTGCTCAATATTCTAGTATGGGAGAAAGAGCGTTTTTTAAATTTATTCAGTAAAACAGCAGCTTTTTGTGCCATCTGCCTTGGTTGAGCATGTTTTATTCTGGATTATTTTATATGAAACATGTACCTAAAAATTTGAACCCTGGTAAACATGTTGGAGATATAAATACAGAACCTGTAGAATTCCCGATGCGCTAACTCCAAGAAAGAAACAAAGAAAGAGGAAAGAAGAAAAAGGAAATCAGACACAAAATGGAGGAAATGTTCAGCATCGCGGCTAGATAGTAATTTTTATATCGAGATGCTAATTTTATCCTTATATTGATGGTAAATTGCTTCGGTGAGGAGATCTTTCTATATCTGCAAATTCATTAACATCTGAATATTACTAATTAGTGTTATTTGCTACTAACTTGGTGTGACTACATAAATTCGCTTTAAATTGTGAGATTGCTCTAGATCTTGGTCATGTACACTCATAACGTTAACAGAGCGTGTAATAAAACATGAGACATTTTAAGCGTCCTCTCCCCCGCAATAGAAGCAGATGATTTCACCTAAACTGTAAGTAGTGCAATATGCTAAACCTACGAATGCCTGTGACTCAGATATAAATATGTCATTTTCTAATAAAAGCTGTAAAACAACGAAACAATAGAAGGTGCGAAAAGCAGCTGAGGATCAAATAAAGACGGCTGGGAAACATTCGAAGTTATCTTTAAACCAGGTTAACAAACCTTTGAATACAAATGCTTATGCGCATTTCCAGTCCTTTTAACAAGCACCACGCAAACCAGCCAGCAATTTCAAGCAGGTAACAGCGCGTCAAATGCATATTTTGCTATCATTCCTACACAAAATATATATAATTTATTACAGGATAACTTAGATGACAATAACTCAGATGGTGAATTTGAGACTACCAACGAGAAAATTCCTCCAAACTGCTTAACTGATACTTAATACTATCAACTATTTATTCACACTATACGCGGTCAACTGAAATCAAAATTTCATACTGCACTAAAAGGCAAAGTCATTAAAGTTTCACTGCTACAACTGCTGATTTTCCTGCTCTGAGAGCTTATTTTGCTTATGTAAAACAAAAATACCCTACATATAGGAATACTAAAGATACAAGTTTCTCTCTAATCGTTACGAATCTACCCTGCTCCCTTAGTAATGAGGAGATTTTAAGAGCACTACAAGAACTAAAGTATCCTATCCGCAAAGTTGCAAGGCTACAAGGAAAAAATAAACATTCCATTGTTCTCTGTGCAGTTGAACTCACTGACAGGGATGAAGGTAAATCTATCCTAAATCTTACCCGTCTACTATATAGTGTAGTCAAGGTATAACCTAGAAGGAAATCAACTGTTATCCCACAATGCATTCGTTGTCAAAACTATGGGCATAACAAAAATTATTGTCAACTTGAACCAAGGGACGTCAGGTGTATTGGATCCCATGTTTTCTATGACTGCAAACTTCCTAAAACTAATCCCTCAAAATGTGTGAACTGTCATGAACAACATCCTGCAAATTTCAGAGGATGTTCTCACTATTTACGTTTAAAGAAACGCCCCTATCACTCACATAACCTCCAGCGAAAACTGCCTCAGAACATAACTGGATCATCTGTTCCTGAACCATCAGATTTTTCACCTCTTTCTCAAATCTCAAGTGATCTATCAGCCTCAGCACCGAAACAGGCACAAGTTAACTCACCGTCTGGACAACATCCACGCACATATCATTGCACCTTTACGGATGTTATGAACAGCTCCAGACTAAACCAGCAACCAGAGGAATCATCTTCAACCAGTTTCTTCCTTACTAATTTACTGTATAGATTTTTACCTAATATCTTCTCATTCATAAGTTCATATCTGCCAGCAAATCAAGGGTTTATTATCTCTCTCCTTTCATCCTTTTTTCACAATGTCTGTACGTAATTCTACTTCTGTCTATCAATTATCACTTCTAAATTGGAACGCTAATGGTCTTCGTCTTAAAAGAGCCTCCCTTATTGCCTTTCTTTCAGCTCACAACATTGATATAGTATGTGGCACCGAAAAACATTTCTCACCAAATGTAACTTTTTCTCTCCCTGGATATAAAATATACCGAAAAGAGAGTGTTGCCCCTCTACTTCCGGTGGAGTATCCATAATAATAAAACGCAATAATTCACACCACAAAATAGTTCTTCATAGCACAACAGAGTTTGAAGATGTTGGAATTATAAGTTCAATGCCGTGATAATGTTTTCTTCGTAATTTAGGCCTACAAACCTACAGCCTATTTACAAAATTTCGGCTATCTGAAATTGATTTTTTCAAATGCTGGTTCTACACGATTACTAGGGGATTTATATTGCGAGTATGTATCATGGGGATGACGTACAAGTAATCTAAATGGTCGTCGGCTATATGAACACATTAACAACAATGGTCTACTGTTCTTAGCACCGATTGAACCAACATACTATCCTTATTCTTTAACTTCATCCCCTGTCATTCTGGACATAGGAGTATGTAAAAACATGCATCCACCTGCATACGTTACTACATTGTCGGCCCTGGATTCTGACCACTCCCCAGTAATGATTACATTTGAATCACAACCATATATAACATTACAACAGTCACATCAGATAAACGGCTACGTTAATTCGGACCAATTTCAGTCCAGATTATTCACATCATTAACTTCAGCCTATCTCCTAACCTAGACCTCAGCCGTTCAGCACTTTACAGATACTACCTGTTCTTGTATCAAAGAATCAACAACTAGCTCATACCGTCCTGGACCTCACCTATATCTACCTATGCATATTATTCACCTAATCAGAAAAAAGCATCGCATCCGAAGGCAGTGGCATTGAGAAACACATCCTTCTCTACGCAGAAAGCTTAACAGCCTCATTGTTACCGTTAGGCAAAAGCTAGAACAGCATCGTCATAATTTTTACCAAACGTATCTGTCTTCTTTATCCATGAACTGTATGTAGATACATAAAAACAAACCTAAAGTTACAAATAGAATTTTACACACATCGCCGAAAGAGCTATCCCGCATTATCATAAATCGTACTATTAAAAATCACCAGGATATGACCTCTTACCAATCATAGTACTAAATAAACTGATAATGAAAACACTCGTTTAGCTGACAGAAATCTTTAACTCCTCTCTATGAACTGGTTACTTACCTCGTTCACGGAAAATAGCAGAAATAATGGTATTCCAAAAAACTCAAAAACCGAAACATCTTCTATCAATTTATTGGCCAATCAGTCTGCTTCCCACTTTATCAAAATATTTTAGAAAGTAATCCAAAAACGCTTAGCAGAATTTGTCTACAAAGCAACATTATACCATCGTATCAATTTGGCTTTCGTCCTCTGCATTCAACAACTCATTAGCTACTAAGAGTTAGTGAGAGCATTATAAAAGGATTTGAAAAGAAACAGTATACCTCTGCCATTTTTCTATATATAGCTCAAGTTTTCGATACTGTATGCCGCACTGGTTTACTGGTAAAACTACATAGAATTGTACTCCAGATTACCAGAACAGAATAACTAAATTTTTTTCCCACAAAACCAATTTTAGTGAGAATAGAGAGTTACAAATCCGAACTTCGTCCAATAGCATCAGGAGTTCCACAAGGATAAATTCTGGCACCACTATTATTCAATATATTCATGCACAGACTTCTAAATACAAATCCCATATCCACAGCTATGTATGCCGATGACGCCGTTATTTTGTATTCGCGTCCAGACTTAAGTACTGCAATCAACAGGCTACAAATTTCATTCAATATGTTATCTAAGTGATTCAAAATGTGGCGAGTAGTATTAAATATTAATAAAACGGAAACGAAGGTATTCTACTTAAACTATTATCAAGATTCAACCCATTGGATATGCAGGGAAAACTCCAAAGACACCAGTGAAATATATAGGATTAATGCCTGACACTAAATTAACCAGGAATTATCATTTATCTTACATATCCACAATAGCCATTTCTGGGAATTAGAAAGCTGTATCCATGGCTACAGAAGAAATCACAGCTTGGTATGGAGTGCTCAATATTGATCTACAAGTCTCTTATAAGCCCCATAATTTCTTACGCTGCTCCTGTATGGGGTGTACATTCAACAACTTCAGGTTATACAAAACAAATTTCTCCACAGTATTACAAAGGCTCCGTGGTTCATTAGAAATGATAAACTCCGTCAGTAACTTGGTATTCTTCCCATACATCAGTACTTTAAATTGATATCAAACACACTCTTCTTTAAATTATCCGAACTACCGGGTGCTGTAACCTATGACATTGGACGACGAAAATTCGAAAGTATCAGATTGAAAAGAAAACTGCCTCAAGACAACCTGCTCACTGATTCAGAAGCTAGCGACTTTTCTCACTAATTCAAAGTATATCCTCTATTTTTCTCAAAACACCACTGATCATAGTCTAGCCTCGCATATCTAACCTCACTTTTCAATCGTTATCCATCTTATTTAATGTTATTGTATGTATTAGTTATCCTGTTATATACTTTGTCCTTTATTTTCTTTCATTTAAATGTTATAAATTTATCACCTATTCTATATGTTAGAGGACAGTAATTCCTCAGTTGCTAATTTGTATGTAGTACTTATGTAATTTACCAATGACTTGTATAGCAATACTGCAGATCAGGCGAGTAATAAATTAAAAAGGAGACACAAACTGTGAAAGATAATAATGTATAATTATAAATATCCATATATATCAAATTTAAAGGCAAACAGTCAAACATTAGAAGAAAAAACATGAATGAGAATGTAGATGACGAATAGGCAGGTGCAAATTCTAAAACATATCATACACATTACAATATCTCACTTAGAAAACGTTATAAACAAAATTGGGAAACGGTAATTAATTTGATATAAAATAGTCGTCATGATAAGTTTAAATGGTTTGTATACTTCAATGCTAAGAATAGGCATAGGAAGGAAAAAAGAAGAAGCGAAATAAATATGACATCGTATATTCCTTTGTTTTATAGCACTGCAAATTCTACGAGATACACGCTTCGGCCTACTGGCGGCATTGCATTGCTACTAGAAACAATTGAATATTCCGAATGAAAAGAATAAAAAAGTGCAAAGAGCTTTGTATCCTTTGCGACTCTTAGCAAAGATGCCTGATTGCGCTTCAATTATACCTTTCTTAAGAGATAACAATTAAATAAGTGAATAAATAAGAAAATAAACAAATATATACTTACATAATGCTGCATAACATAAACAAAGAATAGCAAACAAAATTTCGAATATCAATTAAATACCAAAATTTACTACTATGGTCTTGCTCCCTTTACCTAAGTTGAAGTAGCATTATCTAGCATTAGTCTTGAGTACTATTTCTCATTCTACCAGATTGTTTCTTCTGATTACGTATCACCACTATAAACAAAGAAACGGAAAGGAATTACCCATATTTATCGTTTGAGTCGTAAGTTATATCTAAAATTTACGAGGGCTGTTCAATAAAGAGTGATCATAATATTTTACAACGTATTTTCACCCAAACATCGGAATTGCCGAGAGAACCAGCTGGCAGGTAGGGGCCAGAAGGGAAGCATTCAGACCACGCCCACCCATTTATCTGTGTAGCGCTCACGGAGGGGATGGTTAGGGATTGTAATTGTGCGAGCTACGTAATCCTTTGTAATCGGCAAGTATACCACCTGTAATTCGGTAGAAATAAAGAACATTTTGAGTTTGTGCAATGGGACTTTTAATTGTACGAACACACAGAGTCACTGTATCTTTACTCATCCTCATAGTTTTGTTGGTCCTTCTCCAAATAGTCTACCGTGAATGCGATGCAATTTCCCAGGTTTTCTGCCAGTCTACAAAGACATGCTTGAAACCATTTATTGAGAGATCTTTCTAAATCGCCTCTGAGGCCATCACCACTGCTTCAGATCATGGACAGTGCCTCCCACGAAGGCGTTTCTTCAAGTTAGGGAATAGAAAAAAGTCACATGAGACTAAATCTGAGCAATAGGAAGGATGATGGATGCACTTCACGTTGATTTTTGTAAGATATTCAGCAACAACATTGGCAATATATGACTGCGCATCCAGCCTGCTTCACGGAAATGTGGTCTTTTGCGCCTGATATGGAATTGCAATGTTTTCAGGAGATCCCTGTAGTATTGTCAGGTTACTGATGTGTGTGCAGGTACAACATGCTGATAAACCATTGCATGAATATGAATTAATGACATGACCATAACTTTCCCAGCAGAAACAACCAGTTTTGCTTTTTTAGGGGGTTGGTGATGAAGGGGATTTCCACACTGAGCTTTGCTGTTTGCTCTCAGGATCAAAATGATGTAACCAAGTTTCATCAGCAGTGATTAAGTTTGAAAGAACCTCCGGATCTTCCTCTAACATCAACTTTAACTGCATGTTGCCACCATTGCAGTGGTAGGCGATACCGAAAATGTCCGAACTTCTCACAGTCGGGAATCAGGAGTACCAACAATGAAACTACTACGGTCTGTTTGTTTCATATTAAGCTAACAGAGTATAACAAGATTGAATTTTAGTGTGAAAAATTATGACCGTAAAACTTTATGATCATTCTTTATTGAACAGCCCTCGAACATATAATTCCTACACAAAGCACACGTAAAGAATTTACAGAATTTAGGCGTGTCCAGGGAACTTTTTCAATGTTTCTTTCTATAAGATCCTAATTCGGCTATCAGAAAGATTTGAAATCGAAATATTTTTTGCCAAATTGGTGGAATTGTTGTTAAGTGGAAAGTAAGAAAGGAAGAGGGAAAATAATAAAAGCAATTAAAAGGGAAAAAGGGTTAACAGAACATCAAAGCATACGCAAACTGTGATTGATAATAAAGTAGCTAAAACACAGCGAAAACTCAACGTACAAGAAACATTTGAAGTTCGCGAAAGCTTTGAGTAAAAAGGGGCAAAGAGATCCAAATCATATGGGGGACGTAGAAAATGGTAGATGCGCTTCAGATATTTCTATTAAAGAATCAAATAAATGAGTAAATAAATAAACAAATAAACAAACAAACGAACGAATGAACGAACGAAAAAACGAACGAACAAACAATCAAACAAACAAATAGATAAATATATAAATAAATAAATACATAAATAAGAAGAGCAATGAATACATAAATAAAAAACAATTAAATACTTAGAGTAATTAACTAATTAAAGGAATACATAAATAAAAAGGACAGAAAAATAGATCTATACATATATAGATCAATAGATAAATAATTAGATTAATAAATAACAGATAAATAAATAAATATATTAGTGAATAAATAAGTATTTACATAAATAAACAAATAACGAAGTAAATAAATAATTAATAAATAAATAAACAACAAAGGAAGAAGTATATAAATAAAAATGAATTAATGAATAAATGAATGAATATATCAGCATTTAATCTTATGATCTCCATTCAATTACGAATGACGAACTGGTGTCTTCTGGAATTAGTTTGGAGTAATATTCCTTATTTTTCCAGATATTTTTGCCCGATTAATGTTTAATCTCCTTCACTACAGCTTCAAATTATCACGATAGCTTTAAATTGTATGAGTGTTTTAATGTTAAATATGAATAGGTGGGAAAAAGAAGAAGCATAATATAAATAATATCGAAAATTCGTTTTGCTTGTAGCACTGCTAATGGGACAAGCTTAACACTTCTTCTTATTGGCGACATTGCACCATGAGTATAACCAACTGAAAATCGGGAAAGGAAAGACTTAACAAAAGGCAAAGAGATTTGATCCATTTTGGTGCCGTACAAAGAAATTTTATTTCGTTTCACTGATTTATATTTCGGGAGATAAAAAATAAATAGAAGGAAGTAAAATGTTGCATAACGTCAACAATGAAGAGCAACTAAATTTTCGAATGACCAGGTAGGGCCCTGTAGTATTTGTTTTGAGAACAAATTCCTGTTCTTCAAGATTTGTTCACTGATGAGAGCGTCATGACCATAAAAAGTATATGATGCTGCATAACCTAAAAATAAAGGGTAATCCAAATTTCGGGTACGAAGTAAACATAAAATTTCGCCTTGATCTAGTTTCGTTAAGGAATACTGAGGTAGCGCCCGCTGAAACTACTTTTGAGTACTATTCCAAATTCGTTTAAAATTCCTTTTCTGAATACTGCTTTTTATGACTCATTACTGCCTAGAAGTTAGCTTGATAGTTTTAAGTTGTACTTATATACGTATATTAGGTAGTCGAATAAAGAGAGGAAGAAGAAGAAAAGGAAGAAGAAGCAGAAGAAGATGATGAAGCAGAAAATATAAAGAAGAAGAGGAAATAAAGACCGTAAATTCGTTAAGTTTTTCGCGCTTCAAATTCTGCGAGGTAAAAGCTGTGTGTTATTGGTGACATTATATTGGTACTAGAAACAATTGAATATCGCGAAAAAATAGATTGAGAAGAGACAAAGAAATGTTATCATTTGGGGCTCTTAGCAAAAAGGTTTGATTGCCTTTTACTTATTTCTCTCTTAGGAGATAACAAATAAATATATGAATAAATAAGTAAAAACATATATAATATTTCTTAACATAAACAATAAACAGCAAACAAAAATGGTGGATAACATTTAAATATAAATATTTACTGCGATGACATCGTTTCCTTTAAATGGCGAAGTAGCACCCTCTAGATTCAGTTTGGACTAATATTTCCTATTCTTCTAGACTTATTCTTCTGATTACTGCATCATCATCATACACAAACAACGAAAGCAATTACACATATCTGTTATTTGCGTCTGAGATAGGTCTACGGAACAGTCCTACAGGGAAAAACACGTTCAATATTTCCGAACTTATATATTTTCATAAAAATCTAATTCGGCGAAACATTTCATTCAAACGTTTTAAAACGAAAATATATTTCCAAATCTATAACAATCCCACTGTCTTTAGCAGGAACGAAACAAAGAAAGAAAGAGATAAGGAAATAAAGCCCAAAATAAAAAAGTATAAAAGAAGAACAAACCAGACACAAACTATGAAGGATAATAAAGTACTTAAATCATAAACAACATTAAACCAGGTGAGTCTTCCGCCCCTACTTATTGTGATCTATGCAACACGCAATTTATAGTCTAAGTGAAAAGATCGACCCTTTTAACACAAAATCCGTTATTGCAGCTCTGCCCTTCTAGTCGGTACTCCAGTTACTCAGCATTAATACTTACAGCCCTCTATGAGGACCAAGAAGTTGCCAAAAGCTGAAATTAACTGCTTCTCATGTATATAACCTTGTTTGATATAACCTTGCCCCGCTGACATGTATCACTCCGCTTGCAACTACCTTACCCCTCGCCCTAACTGGCTAATGCTTTCGCACCATAGGCCATAGGCGGTGCCTAACCGTCACATTTAAACCTGCAGTAAACATCATAATAATTGCCAGTAAGATATATAAAATTATACAAATAAGTATATGAAGGCATGCAAAAGTAATGAAGTTTATAAGGAAACTGTGCACGTTGAAACTGAATGAATCGGCAATGAAACAGAAACAAGTTCATAATGAAAGGCCTTAGGGCCTCTTCAACTGGGATTTTTTTTACAACCGGCACACATACCTTGCAAAAATGCTCGTTTTTCAGTCTTAAAAGTCGTGTCACGCCGTACTTGTCGTGTGTCCTTCATTCACCCAAGTCACGTGAAGGTAGTATATTTTGCTACTTCTATCCCGGTACAGTCTGATTGTCCTTAAATAACCTCTTCGCTACACAGCAATATCGCCCCTGGAGTGACAAGATTTCCTGTTGTTCCAATTTCATATCGCAATGTTCCTACGCATCTAACACACCTGAAAGTTCAGAGCACAGCTGTTTGAGTTTTCCCATTTACAAAGACGGAGTCTCTGTGAGTGCATTCTGCACATGCCCTACAACTCTTTTTTTCGCTGCGTTATAAGTGTTCTGCCTTGCGATGCTTCAGCGAAAAGCTGGCAGTAGACTCTGCCATTATACGTATAATAATTACACGTGCAATAGACGGTCAATAAAATGATTTAGCTCTAGTACTCGGCACAACACACCTTCGAATGGCGATATATGACAAATCCAGTTCAAAGCAAGGACAGTGATAAAAGTCATATAAACAGATATGTCACCACTACCGCTAAAGCACGTGCTATCGTACCATGAGAAACACGGGCTTCTGAGCAAAGGGACCTGCTCCTTAACTCATTCAAGAATTAACATGCATTTCAGATAAATCAACTCTTTTGCGCAATACATTTTATTCAAACACTTACGAAAATATAAATTTGACAATTCTCTTCCTACATATAAAGATATATCACCATGTTAAATAATGAACTTATTTTTACCGCACAACAGTCTATACTACAATAGCAGCCAATGAGAGTTGATAAGGTCACGTGACCGTTTAGAGATGCGGGGCAAGCTCATGTGAAACAAGGTTTAACAAGGTGATAACCGAATGCTTTCCTAAAGACCGCCAGAGAACCCGTAGCAGCTGGCGGAGTTGGTTAGCTTGCAGGAATGTAGTGATACGAAACCTAGCCTCCAAACCACATCTCATATTTTAGTTTTTTTCTTTTCTCCCAATCTTTATTGCCTGTATTCAAGTTACTAATTTGTTTATTGCTATCATTGGTTCACTTTTGAGCCAAAGAGGAAAGAAATACAATCAGATATTTAGGGACCTATATGCATTTGCTCGCCATATAAGTTGGGCTGAGCTCATTCTAAAGTCAGGTAGTTGAGGCCCTTGAATTTTAAAGGACAACCACGGGCTATCTTTATGTTTACATAGGGCTCATGTTTAACCTTATGATCCTTATAATCTGCACGTCATGTTCTAAATCGTGTACCATAGTTGGCTTTTGTTTCTGGCAGAATATCGACCACACCTCATCTAATAGATTTTATGACATGCTTATATGTATATGTTTCACTTTCATTTGTGGAATGTTTGAAACTTGATTGAATGGGTCAAGCACAATACCGACAATAATAAAACATCTGCTAGGAACTACACATTTATAACTATATGCCAGCGGAAAACATGTCTATTACTATATTTTGTAGACGCCTATAATGTTGTAAAAGTGTTATTTGTATTATAACATCAAATTATAGGCCCCAAGAAATAAAGCAAAGGGCAATAAAAACTTCGAGCTCATCACGAAGGATCTGAACCCAAGTCAAACGGGCATTCTAGTGAAGTAACCTTTAACGACACCACTTACCCAACACTACCTTGCTAGGGAAGGTTTCTATATGAACTAAATAACCGCGGACCTAAGACTCACCTCGAATTTTACACGCCTTCTACAGCTTTATACAGTGCTTTAAGTTCGTTTTTCGTAGTTTTAGCATAAATAAAGAACTTGCATCTACCATGACAATTACTGTATGAGCTAAAAGGTGTCATAATTTGCGACAGAAGGGAAAGAAATCTATCTAATTCTTAGCACTTTTTACTTGGCTGTACAACGAAAACACGTACTGGGTAAAGATTTAAATTAAATTTGTCCCACTGTGTAGATGAACAAATTGGTGTTCCAAAGTTACTGTCAAGTGATACATAGTCACATACACGGAGTCCCATAAATAATCGGACAGACTTTGCATTTCACTATGGAGGGCTCTATAAGGCAGGATAGAAAATGTGTATCAATCTCAAGGAAAGCCTTGTGGTAAGCAAAAGACATATGCAATGAATATCCTATTTAGATATTGAAAATGTGGCTAAACTAAGAGCTTCCCCTTTCAAACTTGTTTACATTCGGAGTTTACGACACAAAAAGAATTGGACAGAACAAATTAAGCATGGTGATGCCTGTCACTAGATAAAACAAAATCGTAAAAGTACGTCAACTGTCACCGAGAATAATGTATGAGCATAGTATGGGCCCAGAGGAAATCCAAGTACCTTTGAACAAAGACAGTGATGTATCACTATGAAAAGAACAAACATACCGGAAATAGCAGAGATTGGGAATCTTAACAAAAGTACAGTTAGCGACACACTTCGCCGGTTTAAGTATGAAGACAGAATTGAATCTCGAGCAAAGCCAAGGCGACCAAACCTTCTTACCGATATGTAGGAAGCTCATATTATGCGGAAGGTAAAAAGGAATCCGCGTATAAGTGCTCCTGTGATATGTGCTGACATTAAGGAAGAACTGAATTGACAGTTAACCCTGATAGGGTCGGAAGAGCCTTGCGAAAACAAGATTTTAATGGTCGTGTAGCCAGAAGAAAGGCATACATTTCCAGTATTTGCCCAAAGTTTTTCAACGAGACAGCCGATTGGTGGGACCAAGCTATTTTTTGTGACGAAAGAAAATATAACGTTGTTGGATCCAATGGCAGGATGGTTGTGCGGAGTACAAAAAACACGGAGCTAGAAGAGCGCAATTTACAAGAAACAGTCACACACGGCGGTGGGATTGTAATGGTTTGGGGCTGTATTTCCCCTACTGGAGTGGAAAAGCTGTTGTTCATAGACACAAACGTGAACAAGGAAGTCTATCTTAGATTATTACAGCAAAATTTAAAACAAAGTGCAGAAATGATGGTTATTTTGGGCAGCTCCTCGTTTTATTAGGATAATGATTCGAAGCATACGTCCCACAGTGTGCAGCTATGATCACTTTACAACAGTCCTCATGTACTACTTAAACCCCGCCACTGAGTCAGAATCTCATAGAAGTAGTATGGGATAAACTGGAGAAGGCCGTGCGGAAGAACTCATCACATCCAAGCAGCCCTTGAAGGAGAGGTTGCAAGAGGAATGGAGCAAACTTTCTACAGCCTAACTGAAAAACCTGATTCACAGTATGCCAAGTAAGTTACGAGAAGTAGTTAAAATAGGAGGGAGAGTCACAAAGTACTAAGCCATATTTTGCATCTCACTCAAGTTATGTACCATTACTTTTGAGGGCCAAAACACACCGCATTTCCTTTTAATTCTTAAAGAAAAACCTATTATATAAGTTTTATGTGAAATAGCATTTATTTTCTGACAAGAACAAACCATGTAACTGTCGATTATCATTAATTTCAATAAAACATCACATCAAATGTTGATTCACACTTTCAAAGCTTAGTAGTACTTTACTTTGTGCGATTATTTATGGGAGTCCTGTATCTTACTTAGCAAGTTGAATAAATTAAAAAAATAAATAGGGGCGGGTGACTCCCCTGGTATATTTACGCAAAGCAGTAAATGACAAAAAATATTGTTTACTAGAGACCTATAAATTGATTAACTTAGTTGTAACTGACGGCCGCGCCGTGGCTCAGTGGTTAGACCGCTTGGCTCTCAACAAGGTGGCCCGGGTCCGATCCCAGGGGACCGCAAAGTGAGATTTGTGGTGGAAAAAATGGCGCTGGGGCAGGTTTTCTTCGGGTGTTAAGCACTACACATTTCATTTTTTAATTGTATCTGTGTTGTATTAAAACCTCACCCCGAATTATAGAATAAATAACTAAATAAACCCAAATAGCTTTATTTATATAGATAAGTTTAAACAACTTTTATTAGCCGTACGATGTTCGTCGAGTGAGCTAGAATTATATACAATCTATATTGTCGCGGCGACGAGAGAGATACGCGCGTCTTGTGTACACAAAGAGTCTGCGGGCAAAGATAACAGACAGATGGTGTAACACTGGGATAAAAGGTATGCCAAAACAGATAAAGCTAGAACATTCTGGTAGCATAGTGATTGATGGAAAGTGTTCGGTTTCTTGATTGTTCTGGAAGAGTCTGGAATTATAAGTGGAGGTACTTAAGAAAGCGACGACTGTCCAAGAGTCAGTCTTAAACAATAGTAAACAGACGTTGTAAACAGATGTAATTAGAACGCTGTTGTTGTGATCATCGACCTTGGTAGATTGTCTTTTCAATTTAGGTCCTCCAACGTTTGGTCATATCGGACAATGAATGAAATGGGCGAAAATGATGTTCAATGAGTCCGGGGTCCATGGAGCTAAGAGTTACAGACATTCGCCTTTCAGGATAAGGGACAACCCCGGAGAAACCTTATCAAAGTAACTATCCCTGACCGAGATTCGAACTCGGGACCTCTTGAACGTGAGACAGACATGCTACCGTCTACGCTACCCAGGTGGGCTTGGTAGACTGTAATTGTGTATGCGATATAATACTGCTGCTGTGAGTGTATTTCTACGCAAATAAAGAACGATTTGAATTTCTGCAAATTGGACTTTTAATTTTGCGGATCCACAAAGTCACAATATGTTATATTTAAGGTTCATTTTGAGTAGCCCCATTTGCTGTCTGCAATTCTTTTGAGCATTTGTAGTCCTTGTTGTACATTTTCTGCAATTCCATTTTTAGATTTGCGTGTACAGTAACTCCTAAATATTTGTAGCCTTCTGCAGGTTGAATATTTACTTTATTAGGAACTATGAAAAGTATTTGTGAAGAATAGTTTAATATAAACATTTCAAATTGGTTTACTTAAGTTCCATTCATAATGTTACGTTTTGGAATGCTGCCTTCATTTTATTAAATAGAGTTTCATGTCCCATCTGTAGAAGTGATATCCAGATTGCTAGGTAATCAACACAAATTGCCCATTGAATATTTTGTAATCCATTTTATTTGGGTGGTAGATCAGGTATCATTAACACAATTAACATTTACATAAATTGCCTTGTACAAGAGCTGAGTTTATGTGGCTACCCACATGACATTTTGAAGGTATAACGTTATGATGAGAATAGCCTGACATATATTTGAGATGTGACGACTTACAAAATCACAGGTTACGAATATTACTGTACAATCTGTGTGTGTATTAATAGAAGCAAAGACAGGTGTAAGTCATCTTATAACGTCATCAGGAGACCACTCCAACTCAGACACACCGTCTGGGAATGCCAGTATTCCATAGAATTATAGTTCATATGCTTATTTATCACGCAGCAACACACAACTTTGCATAACTGAAAAACCTGATTTAAATGTCCAAATTGTTAAGTAATAAATTAATGAAAACTATCTGTTTTATTTTATAATATGCCGTACTCCAGGACAAGTTGAAAAGATATGATTATCTTTATTTACAAAATATTAACTATTACTACACATAGGGAAGTCTTCCATGCCTTTGAAAAACAAAAATTCAATTATAAAATGAATAACAGCATAAATATTTCTCAATACATGCGGTATTTTGTTTATTTTTCAAAAAGAAGCCAACTAATCTATATACCTCACATCTATTGTGGGCATAAACAGTTCACTGTTTTCCACCAGATGATATGATCTAAGGACACTAGATGGCACTGTTGTTAGTGCTTCTGTTGCCGATAAAAGAAACCTCCGATGGCTATCTTGGGCGTTTCTGTGAACGCTTTATCTCAAAGTGCATTTTAACGATACTATTGCAACGTTTACCCTCAAAGGTTCAATCAAGATCTTGCAAAAGCACTTACATACATCTTAACAGAAGAACAGTTATATTTTTCTGCTGTAGTACGTATCTTTATTTTACATACCTTGTTATTATTCCCCTTATTCTTCTTATACCTCCTTCTCCTCCTCTTCTTCTTGTTATTCATTTTCTTCTTCATCTTATCATCTGTGGGCGTGCCGTGGCTCTGTGGTTAGACCGTTTGGCTTTCACCAAGGCGGCCCGGGTTCGATCCCAGGCGACAGCAAAGTGAGATTTGTAGTGGACAGCACGGCACTGGGGCGGGTTTTCTCCGGGACCTCCGATTTCTCCCGCCTTCTCATTCCACCGGTGCTCCATCTTCATCTCATGTATGATCAGTGTCACAGCCTGCGGTGCCGTAGGTAGTAAAAGCGGGCGTTAAACTCTACACATTTCATTTTCATTTTTCATCTTGCCATTATCATTATAATATTTAGATTACATTATTTACTGTGCATATTCCGGAATTTTACAATTTACAACTTTTGGCAACATTTATTTATCTTTACCTTGCTGCTACCTTGGCTTACATGACACGCTGGTCTTCTGCTCTGTCAGGTAGCTCTTCACCTTTATGACTTCTTGTTACTTAAGTAATCCCATTCTCCCCCCTCATTTTCCTTTCTTATATTCTTTACATTTCTGGCCCATTTTTCTTTTACATTCTGCAAGAACTCACCAATACTTCTTACCATCTTGTCCTCCCTTCCCATTAATATTTTTATAGCTCCTATCTTCTTCTCTACTTTCACCCATTTTTTTTCCAAACCTTTTTTCTTCGCATTGCAACATCCTCGCACTCTATTACATAGTGTTCTATGCCTTGTTTTCCCCACAGAATTCACAAATTCCCGTTTACCTATCTCTTATCCCTCTTAGAAGTATTGTTCCTGTTCTCATCCATGCTAAACCTTCTCTCTCTTGCCTGTTGCAGTAATCTACATATGCTTCTCGTCCCCAATTTCTTTTTATTTGTAAAATTGTAAAATTTCATATTTTCTAGACTTCCCCATATTTCCGGTCTTTCTATATCTTCTATCCTGCATTTTACAAATTTACCTACATGGCTTGTATTCCTTTCCTCTAATCTTCATATATCTGCAATTCATATTTTTTCCATAATTCCTCCTATATTTGCCTATCCCGTAGGGGAGGGTATCCGTCCTCTTCAGCTGCCGTGGTGCAAGCGCTGCGGATCCCCAGCACTCGTGGTACCTCTGACGTTACTAGAGGGACCTTGGGCTGAACTGCCGAGCCCTTCCCGTAGGGGGGCTTTTTCGGATTGGTTTCGAATCGACGGGGCAGTGGTTCCCGATGCCCGTGGGAGTTCGGGTACGTCTCCGGACGGGGTTGAGGGAAGCTATATATTCCCGCGTACCAGCCTGCAGGGCTAGTAGAAGGTGTGCTACAGCTCCAGGCGGCCCCACCGAGGTCATATCGGTAGCCTTCTCATCTGGGGTTGGCGCACGTAAGTGGCGTATCTACTTCCAACCGTCTTGTGTTTTCGGACTAGATGGGGGGGGTCTTATTAGTTTCTAGTTCTTGCCCTATGGAAAGCCCCACGGAGGCGCCGGCCCCCTTCGGGGACAGCTCGGTAACTTCCTGGTTATCAGAGGGGGTTCCGTCTTCACTTTTGTGGACTGTCCTGGTAAATACCCTGGCATTGTAAGGAAATCAAATATATCAGCCCACCAACTATTTCAGTTTTCTAATTTTTTTTTCTGACTCATGCATAATTTCATTGATTCCCCTTCTTCTTTGGGCAAACTCCTGGATTATCATTGTCGTCGTCATCGTTATCGGCATCATTAACATCATCATCATCATCATCATTATCATTATCAGTCCGTGTTTGTAAAACCGAAAGACTTCTATCTCAATAAATGGGGCCATTAGCGGCGGTTCTCTCCTCTGCGCGAGTGAACAGAATAGTCGGGGAAATGATTTCCTAATAATTAATAAATACGTAAGTTTCAATCTCCAGTTAACTGCATAATGTTCTTATTTTGTCATCGAAATGTGTACAGGAATTTTAGTGACCTGACGATATGCCAAAACACACTTGTCGAAGTCCGCGAATTTTTACAGCAGATTTTACATGAATTGTAGCTGAAAGCAAACCTTACAACTGTCAAGACTTTTATGGTTGTAAAATGGTTGGTTACCATTGTCCGGTGGCACACATAAACTTGTATGATTACGTAAGATTATCTAAACTAATTTTTAAAAGCAAATACGTTTTCTACTGTTTCTACAGGAAGTCAGTAGTTTTAACAAACATGATACCAATTACACTTAGGTTAACAATTCCGTAATAGTGAAACCTGATAGAAAAAATCCTACGTAATCTATCAATAAAATGTCTAAAATACCTATCCTTAACTTTCCAAAATATAATTATTATTGCTATATTATTAATAATGTGACCCGGACGTCGGAACTGACGATAGAACCGGCCGGCAGTAGGGCCAGACGGGAAGCATTCAGACCACGCCTACACATTTGTCTCGAGTCAATAACTGAAGGGATGATTAGGAGAAAGGCGTGAGGCCTGTGCTGTCTCTTTCCAGTTAAACCAGACGTCTCGAAACCTTGGGATAATTGTGCCCGCCGCGAACCTTGCAGAAACGGCGATCTTCCCTATATAAGGTCTGTAGTTGGCGAGACAGCTCAGTTCTTGGCGAGCAGCTGTGAGGAGCGACGAGTGAGTGAACGGACCGGAAGACTGTGTACGTGCATCGCAGGAACTGTGCATAATTGTGAGTGCAGAGTGGACCTGTGCCAGACAAACATGTGAATTGCAATTGTGTGCGCTACGTGATTCTGTGTAATCGGCAAGCGTTCCAACAGTAATTCGGTGGAAATAAAGAACATTTTGAGTGTGTGCAATTGGAATTTTAATTTCACGAACCCGGAAAGTCATAATACCGTATCTTAATATAACCTATGACGTGACAAGACACTAGTAAGCAAGAGCGCGCCAAACCGACTGCTTGCCTCACGCCTACATCAGGCAGAGTTGGGCGAGCATCCAAAGATGCGGGGAGGAGATGTGGTCAGCATCTAGCCATCCCCCCCCCCCCTCAGCCGGGAAGTTTGTTTCCTCGGCCAGGGTTCGGAGCTCGTCAATTTCCTCACTATGCTAGAGTGTGTTACACTGCTATTCCCCAGACATAAAATACACACCCCGAGGGCTCTGTTCGATCCCATTGCATAACTTGGCGGGGAACCAAAGCACAACGCCACGCCTCTGGTCCATTAATAAGGTACTCTTATGCAATGTTTAAATGTTTGACTTAATCGTATCAAAATCACAAAAAAATGCCTTTGATTTTATAATCGAAATTCCTATTCATTTAAATAAAAACATTATTTACAATTTATAACTCATTTGTGAGCCAAATCTCGAATATGCGTCCATTATTTGGAATCCTGAGATGATAATGCATGTCACCGCAATAGAAAAGGTAAAATCAAAATTTCTAAAGTACATACTATTTAAAAGAATTGGATATTACTCTACTTACACACATTATGAAGCCCTTTTGGAAATAAATAATTTAAAACTTTGAAGTTTAGAACAGACATTGCGGGATTAGTATTTCTGTTTAGCGAAAAAGTGGATAAGCAAAGAGTTCCACGTTGGCGCGAAAGTTTGATGCAAATAAGAAGGATTGGTAGCTCAGGGTAGAGCACAAAGGTACCTGTTCAAACGGAGTCAAGTGCTAACCACTGAGAATTCCGTTTCTCCAGTTTCTTTTGTTAGACGACTCTATCACCTGCCATCACGTGTTGTAAGAAAGATACACGATTTCTTTGAAATCCATTACGATTGTTTACTTAGTGCAATGCTTTAATTTCAGTATCATCGGTACAAGGTGTTACATTCGATTATTGACGATATTAATATAACAACAAATATATTATTTTATGTACCCAATAAAATAAGCAGATTCAGGAAACATTTTCACTTCTAGAGCAAATACAGAAATTCATAAAAACTCACCATAACACAGAATTATGTATTTATATAATAAACTTCATCGTTTCGATGTAGATATTTTCAACATGTCTGAAACTCAATTGAAAAATGCCATAAGTACTAACTAGTTATTCGCAGATCAGTAAATTACAAAAATAGTAGTATCGTTACAGTAATTACAAGTAGCAAAATAATTACTTACCATGATACCTTAACTTGTTTTCATTTTTTCCTTTTATTCATTGTTTCTATTCCCTATATTTACCTTTCTGTATTACTTTGTGTTTATTTATGTGTTTCTTGTGTTTTATTTGAGTATGTATACTACGATATTATATGTAAACACCTATGTATGTTGAACATTGTAATTGGGCTTACAACCCTGCTATGTTCATAAAAATAAATAAATGAATTATAATTGAATCTTACGTATTTATAAATTATTACGAAATCACTTCCCTATGTCACGAGGTATGGTTTTGCGACGGGCCGCTATCGGCGCGTGCAAAAAATATAGTAAGTGTCCCAGCCAGGCCCACGCGCGCGTAGCCCTAAACGCATGCCTAGAGATAGTTCTCTCTTTCTCTCGCTGCATAGTGAAACTTCGGCAGCTTTCGAGCGATCCAGTGAGTTCTAGAACAACGAGTGGAAGTAAAAAAGAATCCGGGTAGCCAGTTGGGGGCGCCCTCTACAGCGTCATATCCACGCCATTGGCAGGTGGAGTGAGAAGTGGAGGATGGCCATTAGCCCGCAGAAGAGCTCCGCTCTCATGCTGGCCGAGACCTGTAGCTGGCACCCAGAAGGAGACCAGTGGTTACGGCGGAGAAGAACCCCTGGGTCCGAACCGCCAAATACCTGGGAATCCAACCGGACCGCGGCCACACCTCTCCGCATGTCAGGGCAAAGGCCTGCCTCGGCCACGCTGCGCTCAGGCAATTCTACCCCAAGTTTCGATCCACCATGCCCATCCACCTCAAACTGCGGACGTACCGTGCGATCGTCCCACCTCTGACCCTGTATGGATCCGAGGTCTGGGGTTCGGTGGCTCATACCACCATCCACAGGCTTCAAGCCGTGCAGAACAGAGCCTTAAGGGTGACTTACGGTACCGACCGCAGGTTCCCATCTCACTTCCTGCACACCCAGTCTGGCATACCATACGTCGTAGACGTCGTGCGTGAACGAACATGCACGCTGTATGCCAAGATCACTCTTCAACCTAACCAGCTGGTGAATTCACTTGGTCAATACGACCACCGTCTCCCTAGGAGACGAAGGTGCTATCGCCTACCCAAGGATGACCTTGGGTGGTAGAGTCTTTCTCTGCTCCTGCCCCTACCAAATCACCACCAGGTCACCTCGCGCCTTGGCCGCGGCTGGAAGGTTAACACCTGCAGTCATGCCCTGGGGCGCGCGCACGACCTGGTCGTATTAAACCTAAATCCAATTCCCATTTGGTCTCTCGCTACCATTTCCGCCTCTGCTTGATGAATCGCTAGCGACCACACAAAGCAAGGTGGAAGGGCACTGTCCCCCCGCTAAGGGGGGATATCTCGGCACCAGAAGCATCAGTAGAGGCCAACTGCGCCGTCTTACCAAACGACACGTCAGCTTGCGCTTATACATTTATCTATTATACCGCACGGATAAATCCGCACAGCGGATAGCTACCGTGGCGTGTAACCCTCCGCCCGGGAGAACCCGGGCGACCTGCACCTACTCTTGGCTCTTGGGGGGCAAGTCGACCACCATCCGCAGACTGCAAGCCGTGCAGAACAGGGCACTCAGGATGATCTACGATACCGAACGTATGTTTCCATCTCACATCCTATGTTCTCATTCTGGAATTGTGGACCTTACATTGAGGACGTTGTGCGAGAACGTTCGCGCACAATGTATGAGAGAATCACACCTCGTAACAACCAATTGGTTAACACGCTGGGTAAACTTGGCCACCGTGCACCAAGAGGAGAAAAAGCTATCGCCTCCCTAAGGACGCCCTCGGGTGGTGAGTTCAGTCTCTCATCCCTTGACTACCAAACTCCGTCTATCCCGGCCATACTGGGGCTGGATTTGACTTGTCGGCTGACTTCTGCCAGTCGAGTCCGTCCCGTGTGACAAGAACACGACTAGAACCTAAAAGTTACCCCATTCACCACCCGATCTCTCGCTCCTGGCCCCGCCACCCTGGACGGACCCTGCAAGCAGGCCAGTCCTAGCGTGGCGGCATCGGGCACTGGCCTCCTTTCTGGACGCTCATCCCGCAACCAGGAGCACTAGCAGAGATCAAACTATGTCCATCATCTTACAAAAACATAAAAGCTAGAGAACTGACAAAATCTATAAGACCGCACGGGTAAATCCGCTCAGCGGATGGATAACCTGGCGCTCTGTCCACCGCCCGGGAGCACCCAGACGACCTATTCTCGCTCATGACTGATGGCTCGGGGGACGAGTCAAGAACTGGTAATCGTGTGTGCGCATGTGTAGTCATTTGATAGTCAATTCTTTTGTTCGTTTACGTGTGGTGCAAGCAACGAGAGAACTTGGAGATTGCATGTTTCTATGACACGTCATTTTTAGAGCCTGTAAAGATTGTACAAAACGTCTTTTAACTGGAAATAAGGAACAGTTTGAATTTCTGCAAAATAGCCTTTTATTCTACGAACCCACTTGACCCTTATGGTCAAGTTTCTTTAACTATTGGAATAGAAAGGTGTTTAAAATATATGCTTTTTCTTAATTGTAAAAGTACTTTATAAAATGCTTCTCTTTCAAATTCACCTTTTCTTAATTTATGACATTATAACCTTCCTAATCAACCAGTTTTAATTAGTTTAAAAGTCTTTACAATTAATCAGATAAAAGCGTTTTCACTTTGATCAGTTTTATGCGCTCCAGCTTTACACTCTTAATTACTCCACTTTTTATTCTTTTCTTCTTTCATCCCTCATCTCCAAACTGTTCATTTTCTTGTGTTTATCTAGCTTTGAGTCATTGCGTAATGCAGTTCACATGCATGCACACGCACGCCCACACACACAGAACTTTCTCTAAACGTACATTTTTTTACTTTCTTTACCATGTATATAGAAGGTAGAGAGAATTTTGCATTGTACTGAAAATTTCCACATCAAACATCACTGGAATTCATATTTCAATGTATTAGTTTTATAGGTGAACAAATAATCACACTAAATGAGCATATAGCTTTAATTTATGCAAAAGAAGCTGTACAAAAATGGGCCGCGCGTGGCTGAGTGGTTTGACCGCTTGGCTGTCACCAAGGCGTTCCGGGTTCGATCACTGGTTTGATCTCGAGTTCGATCCCGCAGAAGTGAGATCTGCGGTGGAAAACATGACGCTCTGGCTGGTTTTCTCTGGGTCCTCCGGTTTCCACCGCATTCCTCCGATTACTCCATCATCATCTTTCCAGCCCGTCTTGGTAGCATGGTGGTAGCATGTCTACCTCCCGTTCAATAGGTATCGAGATCGAATCTCGGTCATGGTAGTTTATCTGCATAAGGTTTTATCGGGGCTCTCTCATCCTGTAAGACGAATGTCGGATAACTCTAAGCTCCATGGACCCCGGACTCAGTTGAGCTTCATTTCCTCCATTCCATTCATTTACAGATATGGTTTAACGTTGCAGGACGTAAATTAGAAACAAAAATACTCATTGCTATCACATCATCTCTCTCGTAAGTTCACTTCCGGCATTCAGCTGACCACTTATACCGAAATCACCGAGCGGGATGGCTCAGGCGGTTTCATCTGAGAACCGCATTCGGGATCCCCGGGTTCGATTCCCGTGGTTGACCTACCTGACCCATGAGTTTTGTCGGGCTTTTCCCAGGTCGCTAGGCGAATGCTGGGTAGGTGAATTACATTCCCCGAAATTCCTGTCCCTATTTTTCATCTCTATTATCATGTGACATCATCACTCATCTGGGGGTCTCTTCCAAGGTAGAAGTATCGGCGGGTGTCTCGGCGGTGCATGGCATGATGATATGCTCTGAGTAATACTACTTTGTTCTCCGGTAGGTCTGTTGACGATCTCCGCGCCTCTGCTGGAACCATTTCGTGACATTCAGCCAGGGACCTCTGTGGCTCGGAGAGCCTACTTGGAACCATAAGGACCTGGCTGCTGAACTCGTTGTCGTCCCGCTGTAGGGGAGCGAGTTGGTTCTCCTGGCCTGCTGGGGAAGGTCTCCATTCAAGAAAACTGTAAGGACCCCAACACTGTACTGTCGTGGCTTCTTGGATCGGCCGCCCTCTGTCTCTTTCGCCTCATCCTTCCTCCCGGGGGACATTTGGCGGCATAGTAACAATGGGTCTAGTGAATCCCCTCCGTATTGTAATCTTAATCCCATCCCTGAACTTCTATGATCAGGAAACCTCTGATGCTCATTCTGTTGCCTACGAGCCCCGAGGTTGCCTGGTTCGGCAGCCCCTATGCTACACTTAAGAAAATACAGAAATTTATTCCTCCATTGAACTTAAAAATAATATTCCCTCTCTTAATACTAGAAGATGATGGTGTCTGAAGCTTAGAATTTATAAAGGAATGAATAATTTTCCAAACATGTAGTAAAAACAGAAAATAAATTTCCGCCAAATGCTTATGAATTACCAATGAAGATAATGAGAGATCCATGGCAACACAGCCCTACGGGGGAAGATGTAACGCTGGACCGTTGCGTTCTTCAGCTCGGCCCATTCAGACGTAATGTGAAGAGTGCATTACAGGAGGATGGGACGTGATAAGCGCTCCTGTCCGTCCGTGCCGGTGTATGCGATTTTCGCAACCAGTTTTACCAGGATTATGTCTGTTTATTTGAAAAATAAAGCTCTCACCAGTTATTAGATTTTAAAGTACGAGGACTGTTCAATAAAGCATGATCACATTTTTTTTGACAACGTACTTTGACTCACCTTCATAATTCTGATTTTCCTTCTCAAAATGGTCTCCCCTGAATGTGATGCACTTGACCCACCGTTTCTGTCAGTCTCCAAAGACATGCTGGAAACAATTTTGAAAGATCCTTCAAAATCGCTTCCGCAGCCTTCACCACCGCTTCTGATGATGGATAATGCCTCCCACGAAGGCGTTCCTAAAAGTTAGGGAATATAAAATAATCACATAGGGCTCAATCCGGACTATTGGAAGGCTGAAGAATGCACTTCACGTTGATTCTGCAAGATATTCAGCAACATCATTGGCAATATGTGGCCGCGCATTATCGTGGTGCAGCATCCAGCCTGCTTCACGGAAATGTGGTATTTTGCACCTAATATGGACTTGCAATGTTTTCACAGCATCCCTGTAGTATTGTCCAGTTACTGATGTGTGTGCAGGCACAATTTGCTGATAAACCATTCTATGAATATCAAGGAATGAGATGACCATAACTTTCCCAGTAGAAGCAACTACTTTTGATTTTTTTAGGGGTTGATGATGAACGAGATTTCCACACTGAGCTTTGCTGTTTGCTCCCAGGATCAAAATGATGTAGCCAAGTTTCATCAGCAATGATTGCGTTTGAAATACACTTCGGATCTTGCTCTAACATAAACTTTAACTGCATGCAGGCCTGCATGCGAATGTACCTTTGTTCGGGAATCAACAGTCTTGGAACCCATCACGCATGAACGCGTCTCATATGTAATGTTTCAACCCGCACGTTCGAGAACCTAGGGGGAGGGTAAAGAGACGGCTCAGTGGCCCGCAATCCCTCTCCTAATCATCCCTTCAGTTAGTGACAGGAGACAAATGAGTGGGTGTTGCGTGGCCTCTGTTCCCTTTTCAGCTGTCGTTTGTTATGCTTCCCGATAATTGGGTGACACTGCTCCCTCCTCAAAGCTGGTCGTCCCGAACAGCACCATCGTAGCGGGCTAGATGATCCAGGTGTACCACCAACATCTTCCCTCCGGGAACCTTCTGGATGCGGTAGACCACGTCGTTAATCCTCTTCACCACTCGGTACGGTCCTTGCCATGGCTGCTGAAGCTTCGGGCAGCGTCCCTTGGTCCGGGTAGGACGGTACCACCAGACCAGGTCACCTTGCTGGAACCCTTGGCAGTTGTCTTGTCTGTTACACCTGATCCTCATGCGGTCGCTCGCCTTCTGGATGTTCTGGCGAGCCATCTCGTGCATGTCATGGAGATGGTCCACCAAGTTCACCGCATACTCGGTCACTGGCTGTTTCGCTTCCGGAGGGCTTCCAAAAGCCAGTTCACAAGGGAGGTGTAACTCTCGGCCGAACATTAAGCTGGCTGGCGTCATCCCAGTTGTGTCGTGTGTAGACGAGCGGTAGGCCAGCAAAAACAGTGGCACCTTGACGTCCCAGTCTCGCTGGTGGCTGGCCACAACCTTCCTAAGGTGTTCCTCTAAGGTCTCGATGTATCTCTCGACCATGCCATCCCACTGGGGATGTAGAGGCGTCGTGCGGGTCTAGTTCACCCCAAGCCTTTGTAGTGCCTCCTTCATTAGGTTGGACTCGAAGTTGGTACCCTGGTCACTGTGTAGCTTTAACGGCACCCCAAATCGACAGAACACTTGCTCCACGAGGCAGTCTGTGATTGTATTTGCATCTTGGTTTGGGATGGCATACACTTCCGGCCACTTGGTGAAGTAGTCCACGACCACCATTAGGTACTTGTTGCCTCGGTCGGAAACTGGGAACAATCCAGGAATGTCAAAGGCGATCTGCTCGAATGGCGCTACGACGTTGTACTGCTGCATGCGACCCCTGCTCCTAGTCTGGGGGCCACGAGTCGCCGCGCACACGTGACACTGACGGCACCATCTCTCAGCATCTGCTCGGAGTCTCAGCCAGTAGTAGCGCTGCCGTAGTTTGTCAATCGTTCGGTTCGCTCCCAGGTGTCCTCCTGAAGTACCGGCGTGCACTTCCTCCAAGACTTCCGGAACCTTACTCCGGGGAAGTACCAACTGTTCTCTCTGCGTCCTCCCATCGGGTGACTCCCATATCCGGAGCAGCACGCCCTCTCTGGTCTTCAACGAGTCCCACTGAGCCCAGTACGACTTGTAGGTGGCCCTCCTCGGTAAGATGTCCTCCCAGGTTGGTCTCGTCCCTGCCTCCACTTCCCTCAAGAGTGGCCCCAAGTCTGCGTCCGCCAGCTGCTCCCTCCTCAGGCCTGCGCTATCCCAGCCATCCGCAGGCACTGCCGTGACTACTCGGACTGCTGCGACACGCTCCTTCTCCTCCACTCTTGTGCACTGGCCGCACTCTTGTGGACAGGGTGCTCGGAACATGGCGTCAGCGTTACCGTGGCTCTTCCCTGTACGATGTTTCGAGGTGAAGACCTACTCCTGCAGCCTCGGGACCCAATCTGCTGTCTTGCCATCTGTTCGCGCCGTCACCATCACCTCGCTCCTCGCGGGAACAACCACGTCTTCGTTCAAGACGACCCTGCAGATTCCAAGGCGCTCTTCGGGCTGACGGAGTATAACCTCTTCTCCGTTGAGCCTCAGGACCTTCCTGCTGACGTCGACCGCCGCCTCTTGGCTTCTGAGGGCATCCAGTCCCAGAATCACCTCCTCAGCCACCTTCGCGACGAGCACCCACAGACGCACGGCACACCGCCACAAGGTCAGCTCCAGCAGGGCCTCCTTCTCCACAGGCAAGGTGTCGCCCGATGCCGTGACAAGCTCGTATGGACGGCTCGGCTTCCTGGTCGGCAAACCCTTCGCCACGTCAGGTCTGGCAATGGTCACGGCTGCCCCAGTGTCCACCAGCACGCGGCACGGCTTCCCCCTCACCCAACCGTCCGCGATAAGGCTGTCATCCATACGCCGGCTGACGGCGCGCAGTGTCACTCGAAGGGATGGTGGTAATGGCGCCGACGTGCCCCTTTCCACGCCGGGCCTTACTCGTTCTTCCAGCTGCCCTTCCTGGTGTGGGCAGTCTCTCTGCAGGTGTCCGGGCTGTCCACACCCCTAACACAGGCCACTAGGTGTTCGCCGGCGTCCCTCTGCTGGTCTTCTCTCTCCGGTGTAGCGGACACTCCTCGTTCTCGACGTCGGGATAGCTGTTACCTTGGCCGCCTCCATCCTTAATGCTCCTCGTGGATTGTTTTATAATCGCGAGCATTAGGCGCTGACGAATCTCCGTGTCTCGTACCCCGTCCACGAATGTGTAGGCAGCTTCCCGGGATAGGAACTCTGGTGGGAGGTCGACTAGGGCCTTGCTTGCTAGTTGTTCAAATGCCAGGGCAAACTCCTGCAGCGTCTCCCCCGGCTGCTGTGACCTGGCCTTTAGCTGCCTGCGGTACGCTGTGGCTAAGCGGTGGTTTCCGAAATGATTCTCCAGGGCCTCCCAGATGTCCTTGTGCGCCGCCGTTGTCTGCACTGCGTTTAGGGCTTCTGCGGCCCGTCCCTGTAGGCTGGCTATTAACTGTGTGGCCTCCTCCTCTGGCGACCATTTGTTGTTCTTGGCCACTGCGTCGAACTGGCGGCTGAAGACTTCAAACGTTGACGCGCCGTCATACTTGGGAGGTTTGACGCGCGCAAATGTTGTGTCGCGTCCCGGCGCGTCGGCCTTCAAATCCTTCAGCTTCCTGCCGACGACGTCCTTCACCATGGCGCTCAGGGACTTGAAGCTATTGTTGGCCTTCCCTTCCAGCTCATTAACGCGGCTCGCCAGGTCTTCCATGCGCTTGCCTAACTCTGTGACGTCCTCTTTTACGCCGACCAACTGTTCTTCAAACTTTGCGACGAGAGCCTCTTTCGCCGCCTTCATTTCCGTGGCCAGACTGCCGTTCGCTGCTCTCATTTCTGTGTTTAACTCGGCCTTCATTTCTTACATCTTCTCGGTGATGTTCTCGTTAGCCTTCTTCATTTTTTTCAACTCTGCGACCAGGTTGTTATTTGCCGCCTCCGTCTTCGCTGTTAATTCGGCCTTCATTTCTTCCATCTTCTGGGTGATGTTGTCGTTGGCCGTCTTCATTTGTTTTAACTCTGCGGCCAGGTTGGTATTTTCCGCCCCCGACTTCGCCGTTAATTCGTTCATCTTCTCCAAAAGCTTTTCCAATGCTGCGTCCATGGTTGTAATGTTTTGTGACTTGTGGTTCCACTTCCTGACACCAGTGTGACTTTGTGGGTTCGTGAAATGAAAAGTCCAATTACACCACTCAAAAATGTTCTTTATTTCCACCGACTTACAGTTTAACACTTGCCAATTACACAGAATTACGTAATGCACACAATTACGATTCACCAGTTCGTCCGTTACAACTCCACTTGCACTCGTAATTACGTAAACTCCTCCGACGCACGTACGCAGTCCGTCCCCTCACTGGGCGCTACTCCTCGCCAAGAACTGACTTTCCTCCAGCCCGACGTGTTGCTTATATAAGGTCAGCTGGCCAATCTAGAAGTTTCCAGATTAGACGAAACAACCCGCACGTTCGAAAACCTAAGGGGAGGGTAAAGAGACGGCTCAGTGGCCCGCAATCCCTCTGCTAATCATCCCTTCAGTTAGTGACAGGAGACAAATGAGTGGGTGTGGTGTGGCCTCTGGTCCCTTCTCGGCTGTCGTTTGATGTGCTGCCCGATAATTGGGTGACAATACATATGCTTTCTTAAAAATCGGTGGTAAACAAAAATTTAATTTTAGATAAGTTGAGTTTCGCACATGCCAATTGTGGATGTGGCATTTTTTATGGAGACAGAGACTTATATCATTATAAAATGCAAATATTTTTACATTTGCTTATTATTTTAGCTTCACAATGCCAATGAATGACAATTCTTGCAATACTTTTGTCATTTTAATCATTTCTATTCACAAATTATTTTAAAAATGCATTTTCAGCATCTTTCATGTTCCACTCAATAAAAACTGACCTTCATTCACATCCCCTATATACATTTTATGGCTTGTGAAATATTTTAAAAGTTTTCAAAAACGTTCAAATTTAGACAGGTCAAATTATTAGTTATGCTTTTTGGCTTCCAAGAGGTTCTCTTAGAAACTACATCTGTTTCATTGTCGTTGACAACATTCTTTTTAAATAGAACGCCTCTAAATGTTATTACAGTTCTCTCACAACTGTTTCTGTATTACCCGGCTAAGGCGAGTGTGCTGCTATAGTAGCGGAAAGCAGGCGAACTAACGCGCTGACAACACGAATACGTGACTGTACTGGCTGGTTTACGTATACTAGCGTGCCGTGTTGTATTCGACTTGTGGAATGCAAAGGAAATAAAACTGTAAGATTACAAGGAGTAGTGGCGGCTCGTGCCGAAAAATAACCTCGTGCTGCAGGGGGAAAAAGTGCATGCAACTCACCTAGTTTCGAACAATGAAGTCTATGCGCCCATGTTTCTTCATGGTATAAATAGAATTTTTACTTCCTTTCGCTTTTTGCTCAATTTTTAGTCGGGTATTGGTAGCCCTGATATTTTTTATACTAACCCTTTCTTCTAATGCTTGCCTTGAAAAGGGAGTTTTCAGAAGTTCACTAACCGTGTTCAATATTTATTGATTAAAGCTTTCGTTACTCATACACTGAATAAAATGAATTCATAACATGTTTTACACTCACACACAAAATAAAGCAACTGATATCAGCCACTAAATAATGTTCCACAAAGAAATACTTGGATATAATATGAGCATGCGAACTACATTCACTTGTTATGGGATATTCTCGTTATGGTCGCGGAAATGGAGTATCGTGCCACCATGATAGAAGCATCACAAGTGCCCCCAGGGGCCTACTGACATAGGTACGGGAATTGGCGATCGTAGGGTCCCGAGCCACCATGGCAACCTCGATGTGGGTTCCTCTTAGTGGCGAGGAAAGAAGAAATAAGTGAGAAGTGAGAGGGAAACGAGTGGATGACAGAGCCAGGGCGAAATAACAGATGATGATGGACCAATTAGTGTAATGCTAGCCGGGGAAACCGGAGGACCCAGAGTAAACCCGTCCCTCCTTGTCTGCGTAGAACGCCCCCTTTAGTTCTGAGCATGACTAAATACGATAAATCTACCATATCTAAATCTAGTATCCGCACATGTCTTTTTAGAACTTTTATCACGTAGGTCATAAAGACAGTTTTTTAATTTATACTGATGGCTCAAAGTGCAAAAATGATGTTGGTTGTAGTTGTGTGTGGAACCGAAACATATGCATTCTGATTCCATACTAGCACTTCCATTTATACTGCAGAGCATTATGCAATATACCGGACCATTTTACTCGTACGTCAACGAAAGTTGGGGGACTGCTTAATCCTGAGTGATTCCCTCGGTGCACTTCAAAGCCTACGGTAGCTGTACAACTACCACCCTATTGTGCAGCGTATCCAGGATGCTCTCCACGTTTTACACGCTTCCGGCGTTAGCGTGGTGTGTGCGTGGATCCCTGGTCACATTGGCTTGCCGGGGAATGAAATGGTGGTTTCAGCAGCTAAGACGGCGACCATGAAGCCCAGGGTTAGAGTACCATCTGTGACATCGGAAGATTTTAGAGCTGCATTCCGAAGAGCTGTTAAAACATGCTGGCAGGAAGAGTGTTCTGCTCTCCGCAATAAAGAACTTAGATCTGTGAAAGAACTTCCAATTCCGTGGGTTACCGCCTGTTGTTCATCTCGTCGTGAGGAGGTGAGTTTGGCTCGGTTACAGATTGGGCACTACTTTCTTACTCATAGTTTTCTGTTTAGAAGGGAGGCTCCTCCTCTCTGTCCATTTTGTAACGAAGCGTCATCTGTCTGACACGTGCTGCTAGAGTGCTTTTGCGCAGCACACCTTAGGACATCTCTAATGCTGCCGGCCAGCTTTGCAGATAGCTAGCGGATGACAACAAATTAGCGGAGAAGGTTTTGAGATACTTTTCTAGGTTAGATTTTAGAATTTAGTGAAGAGAATTTTGTGCAGTTTGCATTTATATTTCGTTTTATTTTGTTTTTGTATTTCGTTATATGCATATATTTTTTTGTAAGTTTATTTACACGTATTTAGAGCTTTAGAACCATTTATATCTGGTTTTTGCCATGAATAATTTTTAAAGGGCGCTGATAACCTCTGCAGTTGAGCGCCCTTATACACATATCATCATGTATCACAAACAATCTGCCCTCCGTTTTAATAACCATTACATATTGGACCTGTTTAAGTAAGTAGGACGGAATTAGTTTCTAGAACTAAAGTGCAATGATAGATTGTTAAATGATATTCAATACATATTCAAGTTCTACAGCTATAGCTATGCGTGTTGGTCCTACTTCACCGTGCGGTGAATGATCATCGCGCAACACCCACATGCAGCACGTATTTGTGCGAAAATGTAAGGAACTTAGGACATCATGGAGGCAAGAGGGGAAGGCTGTACGCATGCGCAACAACTGATTACCGAGCTTGCTCACTGTCAGCACGTTGACGTCATGGATGCGTTCCATTATTTACGCATGTGTTTTCATGCATCAAGATTTTATAATTCGTTGTACTCGATTTCTTATACTTACAATAATACATTGTTATTTACATGTTCTTTTAAAATTTCTTCAATGTCAGTCATAAAACAGAAAACAGCGTGCTGCAGCACTGCAGCATGTTAGGACGAGCCGCCCTGGAAAGGAGGTATACTTCCTGCAACTAAAATAATTTTCTTGAGCAACTGCACAATTAGAAGAAAATATGAGGAATAATACGAAATAAAAATACATTTTTGCGCTCTAAAATTATTGAACTTCAGGAAAATAGTGAAAATATTTTATTTCGAGTTTAAACATGTAAAACTAAAATAAGTTTCCTAACCGAACACCCTGATATAGTGGCTTATCTCAGAACACTCGGAAGGAATGGACTCGGGGAAGATAAGTCAGTGACATAGATAGGTACATGGATGAAACCTGCATTCACACCCACTAAACTGTTTCTAGGTGTTGGAGTGTGACGATGTTCCAGGTATATATGCAAATGACTGGTCGATAATGTTTTATGACTGTGCATGTTGATTGGCCAAATGCTTGCCTCATGTACGACTCCAGATCCAAAACATCTATCAATTCCAAATGGTTACAAAACTGATACCTAGATTACCGCAGAGGAGCATTGTTGTCATTAACAATGCTCTTCATCACAAAGAAGATAATATGATACTCTCGATGAACAATTGAAGGTCTGAAATATAGGAATGGCTGCGGAACATTTAATTATATTAACTACTAGTGCTTTAAGTGTCTTTGAGCCCAAATATTTTGTCTAAAATAGATTTCTGAAACTCCTGATTTAATTATAACCCTAATGAAAAATGACATGGGGTTGATATCAGTGCTGCGTGATTTAATTGATTAACTGAAACGATTAAGCTATTAATTCTTTATTTTATATTAAAGACTGAAAAACTTAGTCGATTAATCGAGTCGCTTAAAATTAATCTATTGCAATAAATATTAATCAAAACTCTTTAAGCCAAATTTGGCCCTCTTTGTTTTGATGCATTGCTTCCAACCTAAACAGCCTTTTCAATGCATCAAGTTTTCACGAGACACGTAATGTTCTTTGAACTTTGAGATAGTATAACTCCTGATAGCTAAAAGAAATCACTCTGAAGCTCGAGAGAGTATTCTGTTGGGATATATTCCAAGAGGTATATAACTACATACAGGTGCTGAAAGAGAGGTTTATTTCCTCACAGCCTGTGTGACAACATATCATATAAAACTGATTATTTATCGCTTGCTAGCATAAACTGAACTGTACAACCTTGCAGCTATGGAAACAATAGCTGATCCCTCTTCCCAGGCCTAGTGATGGTGTAACTTTGCTGTTAACTGCAGTAAGCCAGTAACGTTTCTGGGTTCGTGACAGTTTTGTGTTAAAAAGTTAAAATAAGGAACAAGGTTATAAGAACAACTGAAAGTCAGGCTCACAAATCTTAGTAGATATTGATATAATGGGTTATTAAATAATTACTTACAAAATACTGTAGATCTAGTTCAGTACATATATAAAGCATGTACACTTGATGCGAACACAAATTTTGAATATAAATATTTAAAAGTTTCATAAATAAGGAAAAGTACACATAATTAAAGTACTTTATATAATCCTTACGCCTAATTTTTGAGTATATAATATCTCTATTAATCGATAGATTGTATCGATTATGTATCGATTATGTATCGATGTACATAACTAGATGTTATCGTTGCCGTTGTCGAACCGGACAGTACAGGAGGGCAGGCAAGTCGTAGCGCGTACTAGTGGCTCCGCGATGCAGAAGTACTTTCGCCTTGGTCGGGTAATAAACAATTTGGGACATTTTTTACTTTATTCTCATTCACTGATATCCCTACATTTAAATTTATTGGAAGAAACATTTTTAAACTGGAACATTATCTGAAGTACAACGTTGTATAATAATACAGGGCTTTTCAAAAATAAAGAACAGATTTCAAACATTTATTTCTTCCAAACTACAAAAGATAGAAACATGGTTCCAACGTTCATGGTGGAAGAAAGGGTTAAGAATTTTATATTATGCATTCAAAATGAGCATCGTGTGTTACACGACAAATTAAAATAGATGATTCATTTCTTGCCACACACGATTCAACTGGTCTCCAGTTATCGAATTTAAAGCTTCAAGAATTCGATGTCTTAGACATTCAAGAGTGTCAGTCATAAGAGGGATAAAAACACGGTCTTTTACGTAACCGCATAGATAAAGATCACACCGAGTGAGATCTGGAGACCTGGAAGGCCACCACAGATAAAGCTCAACTTTTGCTTCTCCTCTTCCAATCTAACGTTCAGGAAATGTGTTATTCAAGCATTAGGGTTAGAGTTATTTATTTTTCATCTTTCTTATACATACATTTTCATTGATACATTGATATTTATAACATTTCTTTCACACAATAACAAAATCACTTATTCACATCTAACATACCCTTTCTACCTGCTTGCCTCGAGTCTCAGTCTCAATACACATAACCTCTGGTGTTCCATTAACCCTCCTCTCATTTGTAGCCCTCTTTCTAGTTTTTGAGCCCTTAATTGTTAGTTATTCTTCATCAATCTCAACCACTTCTCTCTAACTTCCCCCCAGATATTCACCTATATTTCTTACATTCTTTTCTCCTTTAACAATAACATTTACTGCATTATTAATCCCTCCCCCGTCCCTAAAACTGTCCCACTTTTGTTGCCCAATTTGTTCTCTCCATATTGTGACTTTGTGGGTTCGTGAAATTAAGAGTCCAAGTTCACAAACTCAAAGTGTTCTTTATTTCCACTGAATTACAGTTGGAACACTTGCCGATTACATATAATTACGTAGCGCACAAAATTACAATTCACCAGTTGGTCTGTCACAGGTCCACTCAGCACTCTCAATTACGCACAACTCCTCTGATGCACGTACACAGTCTTCCAGTCCGTTTGCTAGCACGGCGCTGGGCTGCTGGCCAAGAAGTCAACTCTCTCGCCAACTGCAGCCCCTTTTATAGGGAGATCGCTGTTTCTGGAAGCCTCGCGGTTCAGTGACTCATCCCGACTGTTCCAGACGTCCGAAGGAAGGGAAAGAGATGGCTAGTGATGTTTTTCCAACCATCCCCTCGTTAGCACCACAAGATAAACGGGTAGGCGTGATCTTAATGCTTCCCGTCTGACCCTACCTGCCAGCTGGTTCTATCAGAAATTCTGATGTTCGGGTGACAATATCTTTGTTTGTTTGCAATAAAGTATACTACGCCAATCTGTAACCTCTTCTCCATACATTGGGCATTTCCCTGTACCCTTTTCATATCTAATATCTTTCAAATTTCTAACTCCTGTCCTTGCCCAGGCAAATGCTTCTCGCCCTGACTTATTACACACATCTATGTACTTCTCGCTCCCCCCACTCTCTTTATTTCCCTATATGTCCTCAGTGATCTTTTCTCCCTTACACTGGTAAATATAACTTGGCTATTTAAATCTTCCAGCTTTAATTCTACCTCTTTCCAAAAGCCCCTATAATGACACTCCTCGTTTCTCCAAACATGTCCCATTACTAATTGTTCCATCCGTTCCCTTGCTTTTTGCGCCCAAGGCTATCCCCATTTGCTTCTCGTCTGCAAATGAAAACATTCATTGATAATCTTGCTTTCCTCCAAATTGGCAACTCTTTATATATATTTCAATGCCCTTGAGACAATTTTAACACCAGTTTGGTTATTCAAGTAACGTCGGACGTGGTAAGCGAAGTGAGGTGAGGCACCATCTTGCATGAAGATGAAGTCATCTGAATGTTCTTCAGGTCGGAGGAATAACCAATTTTCAAGCATGTCTAGATAGCTTAGTCCTGTAATAGTTTTCTCCATGAAGAAGAAAAACCCATAAACCTTGGTTACAGATGCCGTACAGATATTCATATTTTGGTGAATCTATTTTAAGTTGAATAACTGCCATAGGATTTTTACTTGCGCAAATTCGGACGTTATGGCGATTAACTTGACCAGAAAGTTGAAAACTGCATTCATTGGAAAAAATTAATCCTAGAGAAAAATTGTCTTCTTCCATAGTTATCATCTAACATATCAATGCACAATTCGTAACCTATGTTGTGCCCATCAGTATGCAATGTTTGTAATAAGTGCAGTTTGCATGGCTTCAAATGCAGACGATGTTTTAGAACTTGGTTGAGAAATGCTAAGCTCCGTGCTACCTCGTAATAGGATTTCTTTGGGCTCCTTTCGTAAAGTGTGCGAAAACGCTAGACATTCTCATCCGATGTGCGAGGACGTCCCGTGCAAGATGCAACCATCTTCTACGAATTTTCGTTTGCCACTTGTAAATTTGCTTATGACGCGGCGGTTGCTTATTAAATTGACGGCGAAATGCTCGTTTAACTGCAACAATGGACTCGAGTCTTGTTAATTGCAGCACAAAAGGTAATTTCTCTTGTAGTGTCGCTGCCATTTCACTACAGACAAACGCGAAACAACAGCGCCAATGCGGCCGTGATTGGAACTTCTACTCCTCGCACTATTTCAGTTGTAAAATTTTCTCTCCCCATGAACATAGGAATCATGTTTCTATCTTTTGTAGTTTGGAAGAAGTAAATATTTGAAATCTGTTCTTTCTTTCTGAAGAGCCCTGTACTTCTGGATAGTTTAACATATGTGGGCTGTTCAATAAAGAAAGATCACAATTTCTTTGGCAACAAACCTATGCTTATCCTCATAATTTTGATATTCCTCAACATTCTCTGCCCTGAATGCGATGCACTTGTCCCTCCGTTTACGCCAGTCTTCAAAGACATTCTGGAAACCATTTTTTGAGAGATCCTTCAAAATCGCCTCCGCAGCTTCATCACTGATTCTGATGATGGATAATGCCTCCCACGAAGGCGTTTCTTCAAGTTAGGGAATAGAAAAAAAGTCACATGGGGCTAAATCTGGACTATAGGGAGGGTGAGGAATGCACTTCACGTTGAGTTTTGCAAGATATTCAGCAACAACATTGGCAATATGCGGCCGAGCATTATCATGGTGCAGCATCTAGCCTGCTTCAAGGAAATGTGGTATTTTGCGCCTGATATGGACTTGCAATGTTTTCAGGATATCCCTGTAGTATTGTCCAGTTACTGACGTGTGTGCAGGTACAGAATGCTGATAAACCATTCAAAGAATTTCAAAGAATAAGGTAACCATAGCTTTCCCAGCAGAAGCAACCAGTTTTTCATTTTTGGAGGCTGGTGATTATATTTACCAGTGTAAGGGAGAAAACATCACTGAGGACATATAGGGAAATAAAGACAGTATGGGGGAGGGAGAAGTACATAGATGTGTGTAATAAGTTAGGGCGAGAAGCATTTGCCTGGGCAAGGACAGGAGTTAGAAATTTGAAATATATTAGATATAAAAAGGATACGGGGAAATACCCAATGTGTGGAGAAGAGGATAGAGATTGGCATAGTATACTTTATTGCAAACAAACAAAGATATGGGGAGAACAAATTTGGCGACAAAGGTAGGACCGTTTTAGGGATGGGGGGAGGTATTAGTAATAAAAAATGTTATTGGTAAAAGGAGAAAAGAATATAAGAAATATAGGTGAATATCTGGGGAAAATTAGGGAAAAAATGACGAAGAATAAATAACAATTAAAAGTTAGAAAACTAGAACGAGGGATAAAAGGGAGAGGAGCGTCATTAATACAAGGAAAACCAGGGGTTATGTGTATTGAAACCGAGACTCGAGGCATGCAGGTAGAAAGGGTATGTTAAATATGAATAAGTTATTTTGTTATTGTGTGAAAGAAATGTTATACATGTCAATGTATCAATGAAATTTTAGGTAGAAGAAAGATGACAAATACGTAAGTACACACACACACACACACACACACACACACACACACACACACACACACACACACACACACACACACACACACACACACACACACACACACGTTTCAAGAAACTCCGGATATTCCTCTAACATCAACTTTAGCTTCATGCACACCTGCATGCGAATGTCCTTTTGTTCGGGAATTAACAATCTTGGAACCCATCGCGCACAAAAGCGTCTCATGTGTAATGTTTCTGTCACCAACGTGTGGGTGGCACCCATTGAAATGTTCAGTATTTCAGAAGGTGATCTTAAGGTAATTCGTCGATCCTCTCTCACAATGGCAGCAGCAGTGTTGATGTTTTCTTCCGTAAGAGCAGTAACTGGAGCACCAGGTCTACCTTTCTTTGAAATTGATTGTCTCCCCTCTTTGAACATTTTAAACCACCTTCGAGCTAGCTGTAAGGAAGAAAAGACTCTCCATAGGTCTCCTGTAACATTGTATAGGTCCCAGCTGAAGATTTGTTGAGACGAAAGCAGAATTTCTAGGCCGCACATTGTTCTACGAGTGTTACGTCCATTGCAGCGGTAGGTGATACTGAACATGTCTGAACTTGCCTGGTTCTGACAGGCGGGAACCAGGAGTACCAACAATGAAACTACTACGAAATGTTCGTTTCACATTATGCTAACAGAATATGATAATGTTGAATTTTAGTGCGAAAAATTATGTCCGTATAAATTATGATCATTCTTTATTGAACAGCCTTCGTAAAATAGCAGAACCCTTTTCATCTTGTACCGGTATGACTGTCCGTAGCCTATTACCTTTCTATGATATTTCAAAATATTCTTAAGTCGGATGGTAACATTTTAAATATGCAAAAATATAATGCTATTAACAATGAACAAATAAATATATACAAATATAACAATTTGTAACTTAAAACGTCCCTTATGTTATAAGAAATGATGATATGTTTCTTATAAATTGTCCAGGATCGCAATTTCTTGTTATACTTTTACACATCCTCAGCCGTAAACAACAAAGTTGTCGCCATTGTTACGAACGCTAGATGTTAATATGAAGACATGCCCGGAAAAATGGGCTAACCCTCAAAATAAAATATTTTGCAATAAGTGCTGACCTCTGTTGGTGCAGCAGAGAGCTACCTTTTCTTGTGCTGGTCTATCCTCCAGCAACCATATTACGCTAAATAGAGGTGAAGTCCTTGCGTTTTGTGAGATGCTATTCGTATGATGACAAAACTGGGCTAACCACTTTATACTCTCTGCCTGCCATCTAGTGGGCATTCATACATTTTTGCCTTGTGACTGTGACTTCGGCATAATAGAGAAAAAAGAAGAGGATAGCAGCTTACATTTATGTTAAAGATCAGTGGATGGAGCAAGTGAAAAATTCCGGGGTAAGGAATCCTTTTCATGTTTTCAGAAGGACAACTAACATATTCATCTCTGCAAAGCCTGTTCTTGATAAAGTACAGGAAAGAACAGTTACAGAATCTGGGCGAAAGGTGCTCCAAGGTGACATGCATGAGAGTACCGCTTTAAGCTATATTTTAAATACACTTACGGTGGTATTGAGGATTGACACTTTGGACATTAGAAGGAAAATATCTTGCAAAATGTCGCTTACTTATATGACATTTACTCCAAAATACAATAAATCCAGAAACATTAAAGTACCTACTGGATCTCATGAATTATATCGCACCAATTTTTCATGAGTATTATAAAACTCTTGATTTTGAGACTACAGCTTCTAATAATATTACTGATGAAGCAATTTTTGATCAGCCTGACTACAGCTAAAAGCTTGTACCTACTTTTCAAAATGATATACTTATTGAAAAATGGAATAATCCAAAGTTTACCGGGCTTAAAAATTCTAAAAGACCTATTTAATTATTGGTTTCACCTAAAATGTACGTAAAATGTATTTAGCATAAAACTTAAGTAAATGCTGACAAATGTTTTCACTTTATTCTCCCTATTTTATTTTTATTGATGTTATCACATCAGTCATGTTTTGGGGTCTATTAAGGATGATGCTGATAAAACACTCTGTAATCTGAGATCCAGATTTTCAGAAATTAAATAAAATAATGTTAACAATTTGTTTCAGCATCATTCATAAAACAATGTTTTTCTTCATTTTTAAAATAATGTGGGTTAACCCGTATTTCCGGGCATGTCTTCACATGTTCTTGTGAGTACTACCAAAATCTGAGAACAAAAAACAAAATTAAAAACAGAATCGAGTACCGGTATTTCAAATTTCATTACGCGATGTTTGTTCTTTTAAATAAATAAATAAGTCTATCGGACCATTTCATTGTTTTAATAATTTAACTTCTGGATTAATTTCATGGCTAAATGACCAAAAATGTTCCGCTGCAATCGATTTATCAGTTTGTTTATACTTAATGTTACAAAAATGTTCTTTCTGGTTTCTAAATTACGTTTTGCCCTTCCAATATAAACTTTATCACAATCAAAACAATCAAACTGATAAATACCAGATATTTTATGTTTAGGAATTTTATCTTTTTTAGAGATATGCAATAAATTTTTAATACTATATTTATATGGAGAAACTTAGGTAATACCAAACTGTTTAAATTGTTTTTGAAAATTTTTATTAATCCAAGGATGGCAAGTAAATTTTTAAAAATTATAATCGTGTTTTTTTTCTAAGGGTAGAGACATCATTAGCAGTTTTTTGATATATCAGTTTTTCAATACTTATTAAACCTTTATTAAAACAATTAATAAAAGTTGTATTAACAATATGTTTATATTCGTTATTAAATTCATCTTTATTCAGGGGTATATTTATTAATCTATAAATAAAACTATTGGAAACAGCAAATTTATGTGAAGAAGGTTTAAAATTTTATTTATTATGTAATTATCAATATGAGTAGACTTTCTATAAATACCAAAGTTTAATTTAATATTATTTATTATTATCTTCAGATATTGGAAAGGGAAGACATCCATTAATTTCAGTTTCTAATGTAAATTTTATAGCTTTATCTTGCAAATTTAGTAATTTTAAACCATCGTTTATGAGTTTATCAGGAAAAATTGCAAAAATATCATCAACATTTCTATACCAAAATATATATATGCTCCCCTCTGACGACCAGGGAGTTACCGAACAGCCCCAAAAGGGCACCCGGTGCCCCCGTGGGGCTTCCATAGGGCAATATCTAGAGACTAACAAGCCCCCCCCCCACCCCCAATCTGGTTCTGTGGACTGGATGGAAGTGGATACGTCACTTACGCGCGCCAACCCCAAAGGGGAAGGTTACCGATTAGACCTCGGTAGGGCCGCGTGGTGATCTAGCACACCTTCTACTAGCTATGCAGGCTAGTACGCGGGAATATATGGCTTCGCTCAACCCCGTCCGGAGACGTACCCACTGCCCCCTCAAGTCCAACCCAATCCGAACAACTCCCAATCAAGGAGGGGCTCTGTTCGGCCCGAGGTTCCTCTAGTAACGTCAGAGTTACCACGAGTGCTAGAAGTCCCGTACCACGGCAGCTGAAGGGGACGAATCCCCTCTCCTACGATGTATACCAATTATGAGTTTTTTTCGAAATGCAAGTGAATAAGGCATTCCCTTTAATTTTTAAAAGCTATACCAAACTTTATAAATTAATGGGAAAGCTTTAGTGACGTGTATTTAAAAAAAAAATCATAAAAAGAACTTCAAGAAAAGGTGAAAGATGATTACCCATTGCTAAGTCAGAAGTTTGTTGAAAAAATTCAGCATTAAAAGTGAAAAAAAAATCGATCTTAACATATTTTTCTATTTTACGGCAACTCATTCGTCTCCAAGTTGCTCATACCATCCTTTCCTTGGTCTACATACTGTTCTTTTACCTTGTGACTTTATTTGTAATTTGGAACTTCTTCGTCTATCGTGATGTTTGGCATTCTATACAAGTGTAATTTTAAACCTTTTTGCGTTAAATATGTTATTTAATTCTTCTACTTTGAAGTTCATCACCATACATCGGATCCCGTACACCTTAGCCGCCAATGTACGCGCAAGGTCAGGCGCGACATCAACAAACGTCCATGTCAACAAGTATACCGAACCGCTGTGTGTGTACAGTCGGCACAGGTACAAAATGTAGCCTACGTTACAATATACAATCCTCCTTATTGCTTTCTATGCTGAAATTACAGTGAAGAACCATGTACATTCGTAAATTGTCGAATGTAAATTTTCTGCATCTCTCACTGAAGCAATATAAAAATATGGGGAGAAACTTCGTTCGTCACATGACGTTAATGATGCATATGAGTAGTACAAATCATTTTCATATGTTTCTCCGAGACTTACTTTATTTCTTATATTACGCAGTACAGAAAATCCACTATTTTTGTGTTGAAACCTGGACCATCTATTTTTGTTCGTTTGGTAGGCGGTGCTTTCTGTATATTGTTGATTTTTGTAGACAACTCCTCGATAGCTTTTAGACAGCTCGAAATTATATTCTTCAGGCTGTTTAAAGGTTGTTTATAATACCCAAAACTTTTGATTTATAAAATGGAGATTATGCAATAATTGTTGTGCAAGTAATGTTATTAACACACAAACACCTTTCACTCCCTGGAAGACAGATCTACCTCCATGGTGAACAGTAGTTGTAATGAAACTAAAGCTACGTGTTGTGAACCGGACTATCCCTGCGTGCTGTCCCCGGGACTGACGTCAGTAGTTATACACTGCGAGACTCGCAAACTTCATATCTCTTTAAAGGTGTACAGGCTCCGATGACTGTTCATCACAAATATTTGTATTGGTCTTTCGATTAAGTTTCGTAAATTACTTAGGTCTTTGGATACAGAGTAACCTAAAATAGGAGACACATGTTGGTCATATAATTAAAAAAAACTGAGTACAATTTATTATAATTTCAGACAACTGGTACACATAGTTAACATAAAAACTCTCAGAAGCGTGTATTTTGTGTGTGCTCACTCCATCCTAAAATATGGCATAACATTATGGGGTAACTCACCACACTGTAAATCATTATTCATAATGCAAAAACGGATTCTAAGAATACTTGGAGGAGTTAAATCAATATCTACCTGCAGACCATTGTTTAAAAAATTTTAAACCTTACCTCTTCCATGTATTTTAATTTTTGAAATTTTAAAATATACAAAGAGGAATTTAATGACAGGAAGCGGTCACTATACCTTTAATGACACAGTTCATAGCCGTAATACTAGACAGAGAATGGATATTCATGTGAATAGAAGTAACACAAGAGCTCATCAAAACACTGTAATAAAACTAGGAATCACTTTTTTAATAAACTGCCTATAGCCAATAAAACCACTTGCAATTTTTCAGCATTCAAAAAGTCAGGCATACTTGCTAGACCACTGTTTTTATTCTGTTAGTGAATTTATGGAAATTTTATAATATTGTTACATTTCTGAATTAATTGTGTACATACTAAAATTCTTGAGATATCCTTATAAATCATTATTTTTTACAAACACTGACTTGTCCTTATTGGGTGTGACTTATTAATTTACAAGTATAGTTAATTGCACTGTAAATTTACAATTTGACGTGTCTTATATCGTAGTACTCATGTACAATGTATGATTTAAAAGATGAATAAATTATCTATCTATACTTTTCTTCAGAATTTCTTTTTTGTCTTTTGTACCACTTTGCAGAAGTTCATCTGTATTGATCCATGTTTCGGATGAATATGCTAGAGCGGGTATTGTTATAGAGTTATGCAGTTTAGTGATCGAGTGTGGTGTTGTCTCATTTTATAGTGTTCGTTTATAAGGTCCAAGTTATGTAATTAAGTGTTTATATTTTATAACCAAGAAAACTGAATGATGATACTTGATTTTAATTCAAATACTACCTTTAAACGGACCTCGCACACACCACCAAATGCATATGTATACGTGATCGTTGCAAGTTGCAATTTTGAGCATATCCTGAATTCCTAATTATCTCTCCTTTGTCCTTGCACTTGTTGCACTTCGAAAGTCAATCCGACTTTCATTTTCGTGGAGTTAGTAACTGCTGCTTCACATGAAAATGTTACAGCCTTTTGCATAACCTACAGCCGGAGAGACTAGAGTTCATTCTTCTTCCTCCTCTATTAACCCGAAAATACGAATAGATCGGAATATATGACCGAGAAGAGGAAATATTATTTCTATCAACTGGAATACGTTGCCAGAATAGCAGGTCATTTATTACACATGCTATCATAGTAGAATTTTTATTTTGACAACAGAATCTGCCTGTAAACAGTCTAGCCTTCCTAACTCCAGTGTATTAAGGTGCACTGCTGTCACGATTTTGTTTGTATTTTAGGAATCTCATTTTCTGTCAAGCATTTTAAATTTTTCTATGAATTTCATTACAGTTATTCTGATATTATTATTTTTGTGACACCTCAAAACTTTTAGCTCCAGTCCAGCTTCAGATGTCTTTTGCAGACACGCTGTACCCTATCTTTTGATGTACACACTGGAACAAGGGAATATTTTGATGCTTCATTGTAAAATCCTTCCTTTGTCTACTTGCTAACCCTTAGATACTTCGGGTGAGCAATAGGTCGCTATACCGCGGGTTTTAGAATTGCAGCTGTAGAAGGATTCATGGAATTTTCTTATGTCGTTTGGAATGCTTTAATGTTGTAGATGCAGGAAGGCATGCGTGGCTGGACACCTGCTGAGTATCTATACCATTGTGAGACATATTCCTTTATGACACATATTCAGTTAAAAATAGATACACACGGCTTACCATAATTCGTCCATACCTTTCTCTCTTTCACGTTTTGATGCATGGCTGACCTTTACCAGTAATTTCGGAATATCAGAATAGTCAATAACAACATTTTTCAACTTCTAACTCAAGCTAAATTGAAAATCACACAATGTAGCGAGGAAATATGGAGGAAAACTGTCATATTTCCCAATGTTGCGAATTCTGCTTTTCACTCATTAAAATTGAATCGGAATATTAGAAACCCCACATGTCCAAGAAACTAAACTTTTAAGGAGATAAAAAAACATACCAAAATAAGACCTGAAGCTTTCCTGGCGATGAAGGCACTCACTTTCTTCTTGGGCAACAAGCCAGGTGAAAATACGATTATATATCAACGTTTTGAGAGTGTGCATCTCTGCCATCATCAGGATATTTATAAAATGTTATAACCGCAAATGAGACACTGTATATAACACAACTATAAACAAAGACAAAACACTATCAAAATTAGCATTACTGAACAAGCACTGCTTTCAGTAAATTAAATGCCAGGTCAGGACTTGGCGTGAAAATAGAAAATTGTGTCAAACAAACGTAACTACTTAACTTGATTAACAAGCTGTATTGACTTTTGTTTCTTAAATCGACGGATTTCCATTTCAAGGCCGGTTTCAAGAGGAGCTGAACTGAAATCCAGCATCACGACTAAGATTGCTCCTTTCAGAGGAAATCGTCAAAGCCTCCTTAATTCTCCGTTCCCAGTAACTTTAGTATATTCCCAAGATGGTCGTCTCCCGAAAATAGCCTCAATGGTCGTTATCAAAACAATGCTCTGTCAGCCCAGACTTCTCAGGTTGCATTAAACGAATGCTCCGTTCATTCTCGATTATTCATCGATTATTTGATGCACACACCCGAAACGTCCATATCTAATCGTCTTTTCACCTGGCTTGTTGCCCGAGAAGGAAGTGAGCAAAAAGCATTCCAGTTCTTAAAATTATGCTTTGAGTTTTTCCTCATTTTTCGTTGAAATGAATGTAGAGAGAACCCTGCCATTGCATTGTAGACATTCTTGATCCATTTTCTTGAAATTATGTTAACATTTATTTAATGAACATGTGGAGTTTCTCAATATTTTGTAATAAACATGCGTAAATAATTAGTTAACGTACACTGTATAGCTGACAAGGACGAACATGAAACAAATTGTGCCAAAAAGAACCCTTTGGCTTTATATTCTACACAAAGTTCATTCTTTGACATATGTTGCCCAGTTGTATATGTCATCCTAGAAGCTCTGAATGATTTCATCTTTTGTTAAGAAGGGCACAAATTGTCTTAGGTCTTGCATTTTCTGCTCATTTATATACACATTATCTTGATAAGCCTGACTCATGGAGTTCGGTAGAATTACAAATGGTTCAGCCAATTATACTGTGTGCTTTTCCTCACATTCTGCACTACCGTCACCACTGTCTGACATTTTATGAACAGTAACAATCGATTCAATCAAAGGAAGGAGGCCGATTAAACTGGGCGACAATGAAAATTTTTCGGCCTTAAAATAGTGCATTTACATGTATTTCTTTCTGCTGAATTCAAAAATCACCATAAAAATAATAGATTAGCTCTTGTTTTTAAGATAAAGTGACATTTCCTGTAGTTTTGTTTGACTGAAGATGTGGACAAGAGTTCCTGAAATCGATATCAATTAGAAAGAATAATATTAATTAAAAAGAACAATTAACATCATTTTATTAAGTTAAGTGGAGCTTTTGTTACACATTGTTACATTTGTACAATGAATGAAGGCTATTCATTGACTCCTCCAAGCTTAGTTTGAAAGCTGTGTTACTTCACAACGAGAACCTTCATTCATCTATTCCTGTTGGTCATGCTGTTCACATGACGAAGACATATGCAAATATGAAAGCTCTCTTGGACTCATTTATATATAATGAACACAAATGGAAAATCTGTGGTGACTTAGAAGTCATTGCCATACTCTTAGAATGCAACTGGGTTACACAAAGCATTTCTGCTTCTTATGTATGTGGGACATAGAGATAGGAAATTGCATTATATTAAAGAAGACAGGCCTGCAAGAAATCTTAACCCTAGCGAGAAGAATGTCGTTGCCAAGCCTCTTGTGGACCCAAAAGACGTTCTTCCTCCACCCCTGCACATCAAGCTGGGTTTGATGAAAAGTTGGTCAAAGCTGTGAACCGAGAAGGACGAGCCTTTAAGTACATCAGAGAGAAACTTTGGAAATTAAGTGATGAAAAAGTTCAATAAGGCATTTTTGTCGGAGCACAAATAAGAGAACTTATAAGGAATCCCGCATTTGACCAAGTTTTGGAGGGGAAAGAAAAGGAAGCTTGGGAAGCCTTCAAGGGTGTTGTTCGTGGACTTTTATGCAACAAAAGAGATGATAATTACAAGCATTTTGTGACAGTGCTCCTGCAAAAATACCGTAACCTTGCATGCAACATGTCCCTTAAAATCCCTTTTCTCCACTCCCACCTAGACTTTTTCCCTCCTAGTTGTGGAGCTGTTAGTGATGAACATGGGGAGAGATTCCATCAGGACATTTCTGTTATGGAATAGAGATATCAGGGCCGTTGGAAAGAAGTAATGCTTGCGGATTACTGTTGGTCTTTGTATAAGGATTCTGCGGAACTCCATCACAAAAGGCAAGCTAAAAGACGACGAAATCAACAGGCCACTACATGATTACCTTCAGACACGACTATCTGCGAAGTATTTTTCCAGCCATTTATAACTGTTAGCGTGTAATTACCAGTTTAAAAAATCAAATTCACTTTCACTGTTGCTAGCATATATGTAATGAAAATGTATCCTTTTCTCTCAGTCCGTTAATATGTAATACTTCCACCTTGTGTATATCATAGAAACTAGAGTTAATAAAAATTTTTCATTGTCATATTTGTTTTCTCAACCCAAAATTAGTAGGAATTGCCTCATGATGTGCTCGAAACATCCAAAAATTATTTTTTGTTGCCCATTGTTATTAATCTCTCTGTTTGAAACATTGCTGGTAAATTAAAATTCTGAGAAAGCCCATATCCTTTGTGCATGGGCAGTTTCGGTGATACAATGGCTGCAAAACATCAAGGAAAAGAACCTCATGCGCTTCTCTGCATTATGATCGGGATATATATTTAAAATACAATGCCAATGATAACCTAATTTTGTAAAAAAAATGGATACGTGAAGTTTCTCAATATTCCCATTCAATTGCAGTAAAGCACGCATTAGATAAACAAGTTGTTAGAGTTTCAAATTGAAAATTTCATAAAGCGATATCTGAATCAATCCCCATTTTGGAATTGAACGGCAGTGTTTTGATATTTCGGAAACGTATAAGCAACTTTTATTCAGGCCTAAAATCACCTAGTGGTTTGGATAAGACCAAGTTAAACTTCACCGCCTCATGTGGTTCACGGTCGAAGTGTGCCGAAACACATGATAAAAATTACAGTAGTTTGGCAACTTAAATCTCCCATATGATATACAAAGGGCTTCTTCGTTCAGAAATACGATGGCTGTTCAATAAAGAATGATCATAATTCTTTTACGTTCATAATTGTTCGCACTAAAATTCAACCCTGTTAGCTTAATGTGAAGCAACGACGCCGTATAGGTTCTATTGTTGGTACTCCTGGTTCCCGCCTGTGAGAACCAGGAAAGTTCAAACATGTTCAGTATCGCCTACCGCTGCAATGGAGAACACGCGAGGAACAATATGTGGCTGTGAAATTCTGCCTTCGTCTCAACAAATCTTCAGCTGAGGCCTATATAATGTTACAGGAGGCCTATGGAGAGTCTGTTCTTCCCTACAGCACAGCTCGAAGGTGGTTTAAAATGTTTAAAGAGGGTAAACAATCATTTTCAAAGGAAGGTGAACCCGGTGCTCTAGTTACTGCACTTACCGAAGTAAACATCAACACTGCTGCTATTGTAAGAGAGGATCGACAATTACCTTAAGACAACTTTCTGAAATACTGAACATTTCACTGGGTGCCATCCACATGTTGGTGACAGAAACATTACACATGAGACGTGTTTGTGCTCGATGGGTTCCAACACTTGTTTCCTGAACAAAAGGACATTCGCATGCACTTAAAGTTGATGTTAGAGGAAGATATATAATTTTTTCAAAACGTAATCACCGCTGATGAAACTTGGCTACATCATTTTGATCCTGAGAGTAAATGGCAAAGCTCAGTGTGGAAATCTCGTTCATCACCAATCCCAAAAAATGCAAAAGTGGTTGCTTCTGCTGGGAAAGCTATGGCCCTTTCATTCTTTGATACTCATGGAATGGTTTACCAGCATGTTGTACCTGCACACACATCAGTAACTGGACAGTACTACAGGGATGTCCTGAAAACATTGCAAGTCCATATCAGGTGCATAAGACCACACTTCCATGAAGCAGGCTGGATGCTGCATCACGATAATGCGCGGCCGCATATTGCCAATGTTGTTGCTGAATATCTTACAAAAATCAACTTGAAGTGCATCCCTCAGCCTTCCAATATTCCGAATTTAGCCCCATGTGACCTTTTCTATTCCCTAACTTGAAGAAACGCCTTCGTGGTAGGCATTATCCATCATCAGAAGCAGTAGTGAAGGCTGCGGAAGCGATTTTGAAGGATCTCTCAAAGAATGGTTTCCAACATGTCTTTGAAGACTGGCAGAAACGCTGGGAGAAGTGCATCGCATTCAGGGGAGACTATTTTGTGTAGGACTATCAAAAGTATCAGGATGAGTAAAGTTTCGTTGTCTAAAAAAATTGTGATCATTCTTTATTGAACAGTCCTCGTAATTTATGTTTGTTGTGCAGTATCTCGCCTGCAAATAATTTATCCCACCTTCTGCATTATAAGTATTTCAACTTGAAATGTTAAATAAGTTTGTGAATGAATTAAATGAACAGGAACTCACAATACGGTATCCTCTCACATCAATCAAGTTCGCAATTTAGTACCTTTACCGGAAGGGTATCATTTCAAAACAGGGCAAAGGGATAGTAGCAGAGTAAATGTATCACTGAATTAGGAGTGCAGTGTGAGGTGGGAAGGGAAGCTCTTAGGGATATTTGAAAAGGTGAAACTTGTGAAGACGAATGTCCTTGGTGGCTCTAGTGATTCCATATGACAAAATCTACACATAAAAATAAAAACAACATACCAGGATGCCACTTGATGTGTAGGAATGTTTACGCTATGTTGGAACTGCACCCAACGTTTGATTTGTGTGCAGCCGAAGTTCATGGGACCTTTATTATCTAAGATCGGCAGCTGCAAATGGTTTCTTAGGCCCAGGGTAGTCATCTCGAATTTAATTACGATGAAGGTAGGACTTCTATATTGCCTTTTCGTAAGTGATTCCAAGAATTAATCCAAAAGACCAACAACTGTATACACACATATTCTAGTGCTTATTTTTCTTAACGTTTAAGAAAATTGAATTGCAACTTCACCTCATACCTCAATAGTCTGGCTCTACCTTCAGTCTGGAAAACGTTAGCCTACACACGGCTAGTTTGAAAGAAATTATTATTTCCACCAATTAACTGAATAACATAGAGGTTTAACTATGAAGCCTGGGACTTAAGTACTTACAGCATAGTAAGTCGCCACAACAGGTGCGTGTCTCATAGCATATGAGAAACCCTAAGTGGTGTACCGGGAAACATATGATTCAGTTGGGGAATTTAATGTCATGTCGACATGTTGGCAATAGTAGCGCAATGGTTTAGAGCAACCGCAGGGAGAGCGGGAGATCCGTGCTTCAAATCCCGGCTATGGCATTGAATTTTTCATTCTGATTCTACTCATTCAAATCTTAGCCTCCACACGGCTATTGTGGAAGAAATGATTAATTTCCATTCCTTTTTGTGTTCCACTAATCTATTCCCATATTTCTGAAAATTATTCTCAACTTTGGGCTATTTCCTATAAATTTCCTTCTTAATTTTGAGTAATTATTTTTAATAGTAGTTGTCATTTTGCCAATGGTATTAAATGTAGAAATAGTGTGTCAGGCAACATACTTGTCAAAATCACCTATCTCTGTAACACGCCTTCATACGCACTAAATTTTTCCAGCAGTTCCAAAAGAAGCTTCTTATTTTAAGCATGAATTCCCGCCTTGCACTTACTTAAATCGAATCAACAACTCACGAAGACATACTTCTGGTTTTATGAACGCATGGGTTATACACAACTTTCCTTGTTTGGCTATGCACGTTGTTGTGGCAAATTTTGATGACATTGGAGGTGTTTTAGTTTGGGTGAGAACACGAAAGGTCAAGAATTTCCAGTAAATATAACAAAATCGATACATACCATGAAAGTTTAATTACAGGAAGATGTAGCAACTAATTTATGCACAGAGAGCTCTATATAACATAAACAGAGGGCTGGCAGTCCAATATGCCACGAGTACCGCCAAACGACTGGAAATCTCTAATCCGACCAATCCCAATATCAACCTTCTGACAGAGGTACACGACTGAGTGTGTTGGGCTCAAGGCGCCGTCAATAACGATCATCCAGTTTACACTTTCGACAGAATGTGGTCAGCTTCGTGCTTTCCTCTGCCGGAATGTTATTTTCGCCGTCTACCTCAAAGTTTTAACAGTATTGAATGAGCACATGCCTAAAATGGACTGAAAGTCCACTTAAAACACTGATGTGTTATATTCTAATTATCTTCTCTACTCCTTCTATAAGTATGTATCTCTACAAACACTTAATGTTCTGATTAATTAGTTTTTTATTACTGTACCGTATATACTCCCATCGCATTATGGTTGTTACTCCCCATCGGGCGCCTCCCCAGTGGTAGGCCCTTCAGATATGGAATGTACTGAAAAAACCTATACTCGGGGCGAACCAAAATTGGCCAAAAAACCACCCCCCGTCATACGGCTAAGTGTGTGGACCTCAACAGATAAGATTTTGTGGAAGAGGCACCTATTCTTCAGGAGATAATATGAGAATTCATCTCCGGGGTTACGGCAGGAAGTCCTCAAGGGCTCAATTAGAGCTGAACACCACACCCTTCATTTGGGGTTAATAAAAATGGTGGATGTGATGATTATCCCAAATATGGCAGCCCTACGGGATATCAATAACATACCCAGGGGAAATTTGCATTATAAAGGTTACAAAATAGGTAACACGTCTATCATTTGCTGGTGACCACAGCAAGGAAAAGGAAAAACTGATAAAGAAGGTCAGAAATAACTTAAATGGAAACTTTGAGTCCACGGTGTATGGCAAATAAACAGAAGTAGAGAACGCACTGGAAAATGTGAAGGTAAACTTTGCTGTTTTATCACAAAATTAAACGAACCTCAAACGAGCCTATATATTGTCTAAGTTGTACATAATGAAAAGGCATTGAGAAACACAATGGATAATTACAAATTGATAAATGAAAGAATCAGATAATTGCATCTAAATATAGTTGGGATAGTTTATAATAGTGGGAGTTCGTAATCCAGAAGAAGGAGGCTCAAAAGAAACTACAAAACTAAATGAAGATCTCCAATTAACAAGATAAGCCCAATTACTAGCTATAGACGTAAGTGCATAACTTGGTAATACGCTAATGCAAGGTGTATTGGATACTTTTGGGGACATAACACTAAATAATACTCCTAAAGGAAAACATCTAGTCACGAAACCAACGTTCCGGCTGGGGTATGCCGAGATGCCGACCACATCTTTTCCCTTATCGGTTGGATGATCCCCCACCTCTGCCTTACGTAAGTAAGCGTGAGGCCGGCAGTCAGATTGGTAGGCCTTGGCTCTCCTATGGCTGGGTTTATTTATTATTATAAAGGAAAACATTTACTATTACACATTTAGGTATTTTAGAAATAACAGTTTTATCCACTCGATTATATACATTAACACATTTACAGATCATAGGACTCTAATAGGCTTTACCCTATCAAATGCTAAACTTCCAAAGTTAGTACTGCATACCAAAGAGTACTGAGATCATTATTTACTAACTTCAAAAGTTGTAATTCCTTTCAGGTGGAAAAGAAACTCAGTCGATGCAAGACAGTATAACCAGATTATGAAAAACTTAAAATGCCATTGATTACATGAAGAATCGATAAAACAAGTGCATCAAAATGTTTAAATGTATAGCTAACGGGAGGCCAATAAATGGACATAAGTCAGGAACGGGATAAAGTTATACTAACAAAGGTAGCACCAAACTACTAGGAAAACTTACAAATAATCAGAGCTAAAGATATTGTGTAGGAACCTAACTAAAATAAAGAGGAAGACGTGTATAAAATGGCTCAGTCAAAAACGAATGGCACTGTAATTAAATATGAACAACATACGAGGGTTGTCTGAACAGTTTCCGACCTCAACATGAAAATAGCAGTAAACAAAAGCTAGTGAATTTCATTGTTCGTCTTTTGACAGTTACTCGCCAAAGTGCGAGCCAGTTTAGACGCTCATTTGTTATGCAACAATCGTTTGAGTGAGTTGATGTGAGTACTTTTATGAAAATGGACAAAATCCAGTATAAAGCTGTCATTAAATATTTGTTTTTGAAAGGCAATACGCCTACGCAAATCAAAGATGAGTTGGATTCTGTGTATGGGGACTCTGCACCAACATTTACCACAGTGCAATTTTTGGCAGTTTATTTTAAACGTGGCTTTAAGAGCTTGGGAGACGAACGTTCGGGACGTCCAAGAACTGAAACTACTGACGAACACATCGCCAAAGTTCACCAAATGGTGCTAGGTGGCCGCCGAAGTAAAGTAAGAGAGATAGCAGAGGCTATGAACATGTCAAAAGAACGTGTTTCTCACATATTAAATCAACATTTAGATATGAGAAAGCTGTCCGCGCGTAGGGTATCGCGTTTGCTCACGTTAGACCAAAAACGTGTTCGAATGAACATTTCCAACGCTCTGTTGGCGCAGTTTAGGTGCAATGAATCCGAGTTTTGGCGCCGATTAGTTACTGTAAATGAAACTTGCATACACCATTATACGCTCGAAACAAAAATAGAGTCCAAACAGTGGACTGCAAAGGGGGAACTGGCTCCAGAAAAAGTAAAAACAGTTTTTTTCGGCTGTGAAAGTGATGGGGACGATTTTTTGTGGCAGAAATAGAGTTATTTTAATCGATTATCCTCAAAAGGGAGAAAAATATTCTACAGGAGCATACTACGAATCACTATTTGAGAAGATGAGGTCAAAACGTGCGGAAAAACGGCCACATTTCCAAATTTGCAGAAAAAGAAAATCCCGTTTCACCAAGACAACGCACCGTCTCACATCTCAGCGGCTGCAATGGCGAAAATCCACGAACTACTTTCTAACAGCTTGACCATCCGCCTTACTCACCAGATCTATTCCCAAGCGACTCCTTTTGTTCCCTCATCTGAAAATTACGCTCTCGGAGGACAGAGATTTTTGTCAAATGAAGAGGCAATCACTTTCGTGAACAATTATTTTGCAGAGAAAAACGCTGAGTACTACTTGGATGGGTTACAGAGATGGGGGCATCGCTGGCCGAACTGTGTAGAGTTACAAGTAGACTGTGTAGAAAAACAATAAAATTCTGAAAAAATCTCTGGTATCTTTATTACGTCGGAAGTTGTTCAGACCACCTATGTAATGGATTTTTTTGGAGGGAATTCAGAGAAGTAAAACAAATCTTATTGGAATGATGTCCATGGCAGACAGGATAAAGTATACAAAATCTTAATAGGCTTAGGTAAGAAAATGGTACAATGCTAGCAAAACTTGAGGTCAGAAAATGAAGATGAACGAATTTCAGGGTATACAGATGAACACATGGTTGCTTTTATCTTCGATGAATTAACATTAGCTGTTCACAATTTTAAGAATTAATAGTCCCCTAGAACAAATAACAATTATAGAGAATTAATAAACTATTCATGATTAATGGAAATTAATTTTTCTTTCACACTGGCCGTGTGTATTCTCAAGTATGGAAAGATAGTCAGACTGAAACGTTCAGTGCCTTAGCCGGCATTTGAACCACGGATTTTCTGGTTGCCGTCCCGCCGCTCTAACCCTTGAGCTACTATGGCCAACGTGCCGACATGACATTATATTCTCCAATTGACTCGTGTTTTCCCCGGTAAACCACTAGGAGTTCTCACAAACACATAAGACAACTACCTTAACGGCGCCTCACTATGTTTTAAGTACTTTAAGACCGGGACCACTATAGAAATTAATTGATCTTTCGCACTAGCCGTGTCTAGGACGCACTATGAAAGGGTAGAGCCAGACTGAAAAATTCAATGGCAAAACCCGGCTATTTTTTACCGGGAGAAACACGAGTCAGTTGGAGAATTTAATGTCATGTTGGCAATGGGCCATAGTAGCTCAATGGTTTAGAGTGACTGGACGGAGACCAGAAGATCTGTGGTTCAAATCCCAGGCTATGGCATTGAATTTTTAAGTCTTGACTTGTAATGACACCGGCCGTGAAAACCTACGCAGTTTAATTATTAATAATTATTTTAAAAAAGCTCTATTTTATGTTATTAACATTTATATTGGAAATATGTACATATAACTGAAGAATGAAGGGTAGAAAAATGTGTCCGATTTATGAAAAGGGGAATAAAAGCAACTGTTGCAATTGTGATCGCAGAAGTGTTAAATATATGTATCAGTATTGAAATTTCGATTCAATTTAATAATTGAAAATTTTAAGAAAAGGCAAAAGTAAAGTTAGAAAAGCGGGGTAGGTGTTTAGCAAATAACAGAGAAATAGAAAATGTAATTTATGCCAAATTGCATTATCTATTAGATTTCAAAAAAGCTTTGGACAATATCTGTAGAAATAAATATGAATCATAAGGAAGAAGAAAGGCTCTCCACAACATTCAACATCACCATGTAGTGGTTTATTTTGGATGAAGGTGACGATGATGTATTTCTCAACTTTGGTGAAGTTCTAGCACCATTTTTTAAATTCTCCTCGGCTGCTATCGAGCGATGATCTCTGCACCCAGGGTCGAGGTATCGGAACGGAACCGACGAATTACGCTACCAATTTGAGAATACTTCCGAAATTTGTTCCAAAATATGTTTTATTTTTTCTTGATGATTACGTATTTGCTGGTTATTTACAGAATGTTGTATATTCCAGGATGTTTTATTTCTTATATTGCCGAATGATACAACTATTATGTGTTTCAAATGCGAAGGTGTTTGTCCTTGAGCGCTACTAGTTGAGCAACCAATCGGAGTACTGCAGTGTTGTTGTATTGCATTCCCCCCTAACTGGTGTGTGCTGAGCGCTAAACTAATCAATCTCTAATAAACACTATTCGCGCTAAGACAAAAATTCAGATTTTGCAAACAAATAAAAAAAATCCATGAGGAAGGAGAGAGTAATGTGTTTAACATAACCATGAAAACCCATATGTTTGGCTCAAATAGTTTTCCTAATTGAAATAAATAAAGAAAATTCAATTATAATATAACAATGCATTGCGACGTAAGCACTGTAATGAACATCATTATTGGTTGGCATGTGTGCGTGAACGTATATTTGTAATTACTCTGAGCTGAAACGTACACATTTGAAATGACGTGATACAAGAAATATGTACTTTGAATAAGCCAAGGTGTTTGTTAAATTTGATGACAGGAAACAATATACTTCTTGCTAGTTTGACAGAACGTGTCTGGTCACATTATATCTTTGTTTATGAATGGTTCGTAATCTCTAATCTAGAGAGTTCAAAGAATCATTATTCACTTACTCTTTCATGCCAAAGTGTATCAGCTGGATCAATGAGACGCGAATCACCTCCCCCCCCCCTTACTACTGCTAGAACAATCAGTAGTGCTAATGTGGGCTCAAATTATGTTGTAAACAGAAATAATATTTTTAAACTGACTGACGTTGAACGACTTACGAAGAAATTGACAAGGAACCGAAGACTGGGAAAACTGCGTGAATAAACTACAAGAAGACGATTTTTGGAAAAGAAATATCACCTAACGATATTTTGCATCCTATCATCATAAATTTGCAGTACTCAGACGATGAAGACAAATGACAATGACGAATTATCTGTTAACATAGGTAACACTCACAGCAATATGGATGCACTGCTGGTATTTTCGTTGGATTAGAAAAATAAGTATTTCACAAACTATAATTAACTTTAAACTAAATATTTAAACCATTTGCGTAATATACGAATATCTATGTTGCAATAGTGATTTCAACAACCGCATTATTATAAAAATTTTGGAAATTTCAATTTGTGTTCCCATACGTCTAGCGCCACGAACACTCGCAAGTGTTCGAGAGAGAGGGAGATATAAAAGAGTGGGGATAACGGGGTGGCAACGGTGAAGGCTGTAACACACCTCATTCGCTACAGGCGAGAACTCTTCCCATTTGAAACACTTAATAGTAACTCGTCCTTAATGCATGCGTCGTCAATAAATCTTTTGTGCATTTCATTGCTGTGTTCGCTCAAAATTTTGCCTTTAATAAGCTTACACTGCGCTATATCTCCATACCACTGTAGCGCGGCGAAAGTATCTTACAGGCGCAGATTAATATAACTTAAACATTTTCTGCAGACCATTGCCTATAAAACACGTCTGATTCTTTAGACGGATGCTTGCAGAAGACCTGGTTCTTGCAAAGATTCCAACTTCTTCCTCATTATGTAGCCATGGTTACACAAATTCTAAAGCTTTATTCGTTAACGTCGAAGGTTACGTAATCTCATTATAGAAGTTACCAATACTCATAATTTGATAGAGGATGCACTGAGATACGAAAGAGGAAAGTACTACACGGTCTTTGTAAATCTCAGGAAAGCCTTCGATTCAGTAAATAGAGGGAAACTAATAGATAATCCGAAAGGAATAAACAAAGAGGGAGACCCTCTGGTGAGAACGATAGAGCCATGCCTTCTAAAAAATTCAATAAAAATAAACAGCAATGTTGAAGTTTCAGAGATGATTATACATACGAACGGAGTCCCTCAAGGAGACCTTGTTAGCCCAACGCTGTTCAACATTTATAGAGCAGATGTCACCAGTAAAATGGAGAAAGAGTCAAACGCATAAATGATTTTGTATGCAGATGATATTGTTGCAAACCAGGATTGTAAGCGGGGTGAGGGACTTACAAACCTAATCAACAATTGGAGGTGTGGCTACTGAAAGGATAAGGGAGAAAATGGTGGAGCTAAACAGGTCAAAGGGTAGGTACATGATTAGGGTTAAATTAAAGTGATGGGTTCTCCATAATATTGATAAATATATTTTAACGATTGGGGAAGTCAAATCAAAAAAGCTCTCTTTATCTTGAAGATATAAAGGGTGCAAAGAAGACAGACATTCCATCAGTGAATACATAATAAGTAGATATTACCTTTTATGTAGAGTAGCGTAGAGTTCTGAACAAGAGGTGGCTGGTTCACTTTGATGAGTTAAGTTTTGTAGAAATATTAACAAGTTCTATGATGAGACTAGAGCAGCTGCATCCGACCTTCCAACTAACCATCTAACTGACTGATCAACTGATGACTGACCAACCCTTCCTTACTGGCTGTAAACGATTAAATATAACTTATTTTCAGAATATCTGCTATCATACGACCCAGCGGTTCCTTGGTGCAGTCTTGTGCAACCCAAGAATGAATGTTCTTAAATTTTCTGTCCATTTAACAGAAAACATATGATCTGGCAGGTCAGTACCACTGCTTACTCTGATCGCTGAGTCATCCAACCTGTCTCAACTTGTTAATTCCTGCTAAAGCCTGGAGCTTAACACGAAATGAAATGTGAACCTCAAATAATGCATTTTTTCCCAAATCTTGTTCAGACCTTATGCGCAACAATATGGTGATAGGATCAACAGTAAAAGAAGACGGACAGAAGGCAATATAAAAACTGGAAACTTGGGCAATGGAAAATGACCTACATAGAAATCAAGATAAGGCAGTTCAAATGATATTCAGGAAGGGAGGAAGAATATCACCCAAAAACAGTATATTACAAATAGTGGGCAGGTATAAATACCTGAGAATTACATTACAAACAACAACATCATTTGGTATACATATCCAGGAAAGGGTAGCAGCAGCCATCAAAGCATCATTCAATATTCCAAACATAACTAATCTGTCAACTGACACTATTCAAAGTAGCAGTGGCACCAGTCATAACATATGGAATAGAGATCACATGGGAAAAGCTTAAAATTGGCGATTTAAAAATACTGCCATCTCGGCAGATGTATGAAATGTTGAAACAGACTTATTTCATAGAGAACATCAGACTACAACATTGCCTACCATCAACAGGACCATAACAGGAGCTGATCAACATCATGGACTGAAAGAAGAAGGAGATAGACCTAGACTTTCACAACACACCAGTCATGATGGATGACAAGTGGACCAGCGAATACAGAAACCAGACACATGTGACAACAGGACTTCCAGTAAACGGCTCTCACCATAAGATACGTATTATCTAAAGCTTTCACGAAGCGAATGTGGATTGTAAATGTGTGTTATGTAGTCAACAATGCAAAAAATATCATGCAAAATGTAAAAAAGAATAAAATCTATAACAGCCTAAAACAAGGAATAAAACACTTGTGTTGCTTTTAAATTAATGCTCAATCTGAGCGCACTTTTCTCATTATTATAATCTCTTACAAACATTACCTTTTGTTGCACCATTCTCATGGTCTGCTTTACTTTAAACTTATATTTTAAAATACGAGGGCTTTTCAATAAAGAATGATCATAATTTTTTTTGAGGACATAATTTTTCGTACTGAAATTCAAACTCATTATATTCTGTTAGCCTAATATGAAACAAACACGCCGTAGTAGTTCCATGTTTGGTACTCCTGGTTCCCGCCTGTGAGAACCAGGCAAATTCAGACGTGTTCAATATCGCCTACCGCTGCGATGGAGGTAACATGCAGTTAAAGTTCATGTTAGAGGAAGATCCGGAGTTTCCTTCTAAGGTAAGCACTGCTGATGAAACTTGGCTAAATTATTTTGATCCTGAGAGCAAACAGCAAAGCTCAGTGCGGAACTCTCCTTTATCACAACCCCCCCCCCCAAAGCAAAAGTTGTTGCTTCTGCTGGGAAAGTATTGGTCATCCCATTCTTTGATATTGTGACGTTATGGGTTCGTGAAATTAAAAGTCGAATTGCACAAACTCAAAATGTTCGTTATTTCCACCGAATTACAGTTTAACACTTGCCAATTACACAGAATTACGTAGCGCGCACAATTTTAATTCGCCAGTTCGTCTGTCACAGGTCCACGCTACACTTACAATTACAACTCTTCTGATACACGTACACAGTCTCCCAGTCCGTTTGCTCACTCGGCGCACCTCACAGCTGCTCGCCAAGAACCCATTGACTCGTCCACTGCAGACCTTATATAGGGAAGATAGCCGTTTCTGGAAGTATCACGGTTCAGTGAATCTTCGCGACTGTTCCAGAGGTCTGGGGGAGGGGAAAGAGATGGCTAATGATGTTTTCCCAGCCCCCGCGTTAACGCTGCAAGATAAACGGGTAGGCGTGGCTGAAAGGTTGCTGTCCCTTACCAAGCTGACAGTTGGCCCTGCCTTCCATTAATTGGGTGACAATATTCATGCAATGGTTTATCAGCATGTTGTACTTGCACACACATCAGTAACTGCACAATACTACAGGGATGTCCTGAAAACATTGCAAATCCATATCAGATGCAAAAAAAAAAAAAAAACACGTTTACGTAAAGCAGGCTGGATGCTGCACCACGATGATTCGCCGCCGCATATTGCCAATGTTGTTGCTGAATATCTTGCAAAAATCAACGTGAAGTGCATCCCTCATCCTCCCTATAGTCTGGATTTAGCTCCCATGCGACTTTTTCCTATTCCCTAACTTGAAGAAACGCTCTCGTGGAAGATATTATCCATCATCAGAAGCAGTGGTGAAGGCTGCGGAAGCGATTTTGAAGGATCTCTTAAAATAGCTTCCAGCATGTCTTTGAAAACTGGCAGAAATGCTGGGACAAGTGTATCGCATTCAGGGAGACTATTTTGAGAAGGACCATCAACACTATGAGGATGAGTAAAGGTACGTTGTAAAAAACAATTGTGATCGTTCTTTATTGAACAGCCCTCGTATATGCCATCTCTTTAACTTTATTTAATATATTCATTTCAAAAGAATTTAAAATAACATAAAATATCTGCCACAAGCAATAAAATGTTTATATTTTGAGAATACATTATAAAAGGAATTAATGCAACAAAAGAAGAGTATATAAGAACTACAGTAAATAAGGTAGTAAGATAGGGAGCGTTTAATTTCACAGACTCTTATACGCTTCTCTTTACGGATGACGAAGTTCTAATATCTAGTTCTGAAAATAACCACAAAGGGCCATATTCCAATTAAATAACCTGAATAAAAGATTTTAAATAGAAAAAAAAAGTTTTGGCCTTTGGAGGAGCAAATACAATAGAGCTAAAATTGTCCTGGAAGGAAAAATAATTGCCTAGATTTAATTGCCTCGGCAGCAAATATGAGTAATAATTATATTGAAAACAAAGACCATAATACGTATTCAGCGTTATTAATAAATCCATAAAAACGGTACGAAACAAACCGAGAAAAAATTTTACAGGTAATGTCACCACCAATGCTGGTTTAAGGCCCTCGCTTTTGTATTTAAACTAAAAAAAGAAAAAAGGAGAACACAAAGAGTAGAAATGAAATTTTAGGTAGAGAAGATATGAAGAGACAATTAAACATTTTTAAATTACTTTCAGAATAAAACAACATGGACTTCGGCTGGCCACGTAGCTCAGACGGTAAAGCACATGCCTGCCGTGCTAGTGGTCACGGGTTCGATTCGCGGCGGTGGGGATTTTTCTCCAACCATAACAGTTCCTCCTCTTCTCCAGAATCTGGAAGTATGAATGAGAGTGTGAATGTGTGCGTGATCTAATGACTAAAACACAACTAATACGAGTTAACATCTTCCATATGTTCCAAAGGAGGACAGCCGCAGTTAAAGGCAGGGTAAAAATGAAATAAAAATGGATATTGATGGAAATAATCATTTTCTTCCACACTAGCCGTGTGAACGCTAAGGTTTGAATGCCATAGCCGGGATTTGAACCAGGGATCCCCAGCTCTCCGAGCGGTTGCTCTAAACTACTGAGCTGCTATAGCCAACATGCCGACATGACATTAAATTCTCCAACTGACTTATATGCTTCCCGATAGACCACTAGGGGTTCTCATATACTTTGAGATACGCAACTTTTGTGACGACTTACTATGCTGTAAGTAAATAAGTCCAAGGCTTCATAGTTAAACCACTATGTTATTCAGGTAAATTGATGGAAATAATCATTTCTTTCACACTAACCGTGTGTAGGCTAAAGTTTGATTGAGTAGAGCCAGACTGAAAAATTCAATGCCATAGCCAGGATTTGAACCACAGATCTCCCGCTCTCCGTGCGGCTGCTCTAACCAACTGAGCTACTATGACCAACATGCCGAAATGACAACTGATTTGTATGTTTCCCGGTAGACCACCAAGAGTTCTCATATACTTTGAGATACACAACTTTTGTGACGACTTACTATGCTGTAAGTACTTAAGTCCAAGGCTTCATGGTTAAACCACTATGTTATTCAGGTAAATTGGTGGAAATAATCATTTATTTCACACTAGCCGTGTGTAGGCTAAGCTTTGAATGAATAGAGCCAGACTGAAAAATTCAATGCCATAGCCGGGATTTGAAAAATGAATATTGTGACTTTGTGGGTTCGTGACATTAAAAGTCCAATTCCACAAACTCAAAATGTTCTTTATTTCCACCGAATTACAGTTGGAACACTTGCCGATTACATAAAATTACGTAGCGCACACACTTACAATCCACTTGTTCGTCTGTCACAGGTCCACTCCACACTCACAATTATGTACAACTCCCCTGATACATGTACACAGTCTCCCTGTCCGTTCGCTAGCACTGCGCTCTTCACGGCTGCTCGCCAATAACTGAACTGACTCGTCCACTGCAGCCCTTATATAGGAAGATCGCTCTTTCTGGAAGCTCCGCGGCACGGAACATCATCCCGACTGTTCCAGACATCAGGGGGTGGGGAAGGAGACGCTACAGTGCCTAGTGACACTTTCCTGACTATCCCCTATGTTAGCGCTACAGGATAAACGTGAGGGCGTGGCCTGAATGCCTCCTGTACCCTACCCAGCTCCAGTTGGTCGTGTATTCCGATAATTGGGTGACAATGTGATAAGAATTAATACATACAACGGCGAACGTGCACCAAAAGTGAAAATGAACTACAAGCAAAAGAGTAGAACAAATGTTGATGGACCCAAGGCAAACTGGGTTCCTTGCTTGAGTGGTTAGACCACTCGGCTCTCACCAGGGCGGTCCAGTTCGTTTCCAGACAACAGCAAAGTGAAGTTTGTGGTGTACAACATGAAACTGGGGTGGGTGTTCTCCGTCATCTACGGTTTGTCCCGCCATCTCATTCCACCGGCGTACCATCTTCAACTCATGTATCAACAGTGTCACCGCCTGCGAAGGCGTATGTAGTAAAAGCAGTCGTTAAATTCAACACTAAACTGGGTTCAATGTGTTTAAGAATGAAACTGAACAGGGCTTAGGCTTACTGCATGCAGCACCAACTGCTGATGTTATTTGTGTTGCGTGATGGTAGCGTGTCTGCTTCATTTTCAATAGGGCCCAAGTTCGAATCTCCATCAGGGTGTGTTATTTGGATAAGGTTTCTTCCCTTATCCCGAAAGATGAACTTAAGGTAACTCTAAGCTCTATGGACTCATTTGAACATAATTTCATTCATTACGCGATTCGACTTAACGTTGTAAATAGCACGTGAATTATGAAGTAAACATTTAACTACTTTACTAACATTTGGCTACTTTACTTTGGAACATTGCTATATAGCCCATAGCGTTACTGGTATACAAGTGGGTTTGGTACATTGGATCACACACACACACACACACACACACACACACACACACACACACTCATAGACGCAGACACAACGTTGCAGCGAGGTCTACCCAAAAGTCCAAAGGCTTGTCAGCCCGGGGGCGATGGAAAACTCCGGGGTCTTTCCTTGAGGCAATACCTTGAGTCTAAAAAGCCCCGTCCCCAATCGACAACAACGTCAAGACGGTTGGAAGTGGATACGGCACTTACGCGCGTCAACCCCGCAGGGAAGACTACCGAAAAACCTCGGTGGGGCCGCCTGTTGATCTAGCACAACATCTGCTAGTTCTGCAAGCCAGAAAAGTCTGTCTACTCAACGGGTTTGCAGTTCGGAGTCAAAGGAACCTGACCCTACCGCCCAATAATGACCGCCATAAATCTATCTCCACACTTCAGAAATGGAACACTGTCGTTGAGGACGAATAGCAACCCTGATTTTCTCGAAGTGACAGTCGCAAGTCTACTCCATGTGGAGTCTCAGTTGCCAAAGTTCCAACTTCCAGTTGATCTGTTTCATTACGTGCAGAAATTCGTTGTGTGTCACAATCTGCAGACCGCAGGAGGGAAATGAAGTGGTAAATACAAATTAAGTAGTAGATAACTTTCAGTCACCTGAAAATAATCAAAGTGCAGACAGTGTGGGTAACTGGGCCGAGTTGTATTACTGGAAAAGCCTCAAAAACAAAGTTATAACGGGAACTCATTCTAAGCAAATTCAAGCGCTTGTTTTGAACACATAAATATTTGCTGAAAAATAATCTTGTTAAGGGGTCGTGCAATGAACCTGTGATAAATTCTGGGTATTCACAGAAATACAATAAGAAATATTGTGATGAAAGGAATACCAAAGACGCCGATCAAGTGCGAAAACAAAAGGAAATGTTTCTCTAAAGTAGATAATTTCACATGCGATTTAATTCGTCGAGAAATTTATAGATTCTATCTATAGATATTTGTGATTTCCTTATGGGCACTGCACTTCGCGCGGCCTCCTAAAAGAGCTGGGTTTCAAATACCTCACTTTGAATAAGATAAGGGTTATTATAGAAACAAGTAGACTTGTAGCTTGGTGATACATATTTGTCAAAACTAAGGAAGTTTCGCCGTAGTGGACATAAGATCATTTATTTAGACGAAACCTCGTACGATACCCATGATGTATAGAGAAAGGTGGCAACCTTGCAGAAAGGTCTGGGAGAAGGAGGGTCTGTGTTGTAAAACGATTATAATTGTTCATCAAAGGCAGAGGCCGACGTGCACACGCGTTAACTAGACAGACTTTATCCGCGATTTTTAGGAAACCCTCTGCCCCCTCCGGGCGATTAAAGCCCGGCGGGAGGTATCCGATTTCCCTCGGGAAACGCGAACACACTACCCCCTCGAGTGCAACCCAATTCGAACAACTCCCATTTACGAAGAAGCTTGAATGTTCGGCCCGAGGTTCCTCTAGTAACGTCAGAGGTACCACGAGTGCTAAGGGTCCACAACGCCCGCACCACGGCAGCTGAAGGGGAGGGATCCCCTCCCCTACGGAGACACACACAAACACACATACACACATTCATAGTACTAGACCCTCCGGAGCATAAAGAAAAATCTTGGCTAGAGAAAATTTTTCACACCACTGGGAATGGAACCGTGGTCCCTGATGCTCCACAGAATTAGCTGAGCTAGCTGCGTGTGTATTCGTACATGTTGTTCATACAGATAAACCTTCCTTACTGATTAAGTTGCAGATGTAAGAGTAATGTAATCAGCAATTTGTAGCTCTCTATTTGCATGGACATGAAAAAGAAAGACACAGAAGTTTTTTGTTGCTGAGAAAGGTGTGCACTATGTGAAAACCAAATTAATAAAATATAATAGTTTGGAAATGGTTAAAGCCAAAAGGATTTCATTTTAAAAAAACTCTGAGCTTTGACGTCTACTTCTAATATGATTTTACTTCTGTTACGGTTTACGAACTTTGCAAAAGTGATTTAGAACAAAGCAAAATTCAAAGGCTATTCCACTTTGTCATGAAAGTAAGTTAAAAGTTGGTATTTTAAACAGAATCACTATTTTTGAGATAGTATACATTTCGAATAGTTCCCATAAAACACTAGTTTGGGTGGAGGGATCTTTCATGCGGACTTCATTTATAAAACTGCTTAAAACCTTATTTTGTTCAGGAAACCCAAAACGCGTATTTCCGGCGAAATCTCGTTATACAATTTTTTGAGTCAGCTATAATACTTGCTCTATTTATTTAAATAACTGTGTGAGATAGCTAAGACGGTAGAGTGTCTGCCCAACTTCAAAAGCCCGCCTCGGTAGCGTAGATGGTAGCATGTCTGCCTAACGTTCAAGAGGTCCTGATTTCGAATCAGGGTGAGTTACTGCATAAGGTTTTTTCCGGGGTTTTCCCTTATCCTTCAACACAAATGTCGGATATCTCTAAGCTCCATGGACTCCGGACTCATTTGAGCATCATTTCACCCAATTCATTCACCGTCCGGTGTGACAACGTAGGAGGACGTAAACTGAAAAAAATTCAGAAGGTTCAGGCTGCGATTCTCCGTCAGGGTGAGTTATATGGATATAATTATTTCAGGAATTTTCCCTTGTCCTGGAAAATGACTGTCGAATAACCCTAAAGTCTAAAACCCTGTACTCATTTAAACTTCGTTTCATTCTTCGTCTGATATGACACAATGTTGGAGGTTTTCCCTTATCCTGTAAGATAAATGCTGTATAATGCTAAGCGCTGTGTACCCTGTACTCGTTTGAACATCATTTCATTTATCGTCCGATGTGACATAACGTTGGAGGTTTCCCTTATCCTGTAAGATAAATGCATTATAATTCTAAGCTATGTACCCTGTACTCGTTTGAACATCATTTCATTTTTCGTCCGATGTGACATAACGTTGGAAGTTTTCCTTTATCCTGTAAGATGAATGTCGGATAATGCTAAGCTCTGTGTACCCTGTACTCATGCGAATATCATTTCAGTTATATCCCGATATAACATAACGTTGGAGGTTTTCCTTTATCCGGTAAGATGAATGTCTGGTATTTCTAAGTTCTGTGTATGCTGTACTCATATGAACATCATTTCATTTATGGTCGGATATGAATTATCGTTGGAGGTTTTCCCTTATCCTGTAAGATGAATGTCTGGTAATTCTAAGCTCTGTATATGCTGCACTCATATGAACAGCATTTCATTTATGGTCGGATATGAATTATCGTTGGAGGTTTTCCTTTAATCGGTAAGATGAGTGTCTAGGAATCCTAAGCTCTGTGTATGTTGTACTCATGTGAACATCATTTTATTTATGGTCGGATATGACCTAACGTTGGAGGTTTTCCTGTATCCTGTAAGATGAATGTCCGATAATGCTAAGCTTTGTGTACCCTGTACTCAGTTGAACATCATTTCATTTATCGTCCGATGTGACATAAGTTGGAGAATATTAAATAAAGAATAAAACAATAACTTGTATTTGTAAATGCTTACATCTGTAAATATTCAGTAACTAATGATATTTCTTTTGTAGACTAAGCTTTCATACTGAAATGTCAGAAGCAGTATGCCATAGGAAATAAAATTCGGAAAATGATGATATTTCTTAGAAAATGCATCTTTAAGAAACGCAAGATAAGACGGCTTCATTCAGTTTACTAGTCTTGATACTATGAGGACTCCATGTAAGAGAAGCATATACAAATTCAGATCTCACAAGCGAGTAGTACAAAATAATCAAAACCCTTGAAATCCTAATATAACATGAATTAAGAAATGATATAATTTTATTAAAAGGGCTCCTAGACCACTTCTTTTCAACAGATAGTACTTTAATTCCGTCTAATTTATAGTCATAAGTAATGTTGCTTCGACCCATAGAGAAGCACAAAGCTTACATTGGAATATATGTATTAACCAGAACATTACTTTATTTACTTAATTTTTTATAGCAACTAAGTTATTGGAAATGTAATAAAATCGCCAGAAACGTACAATTTTAAATCATCTGCAAATAGTAAAATATTATAGTAAGGCAGAGGGAACAATGATAAATAAAAGAAATAATGAAGGGCCAAGATTAGAACCTTGCGGTACTTCAAATTAAACGTCATAGAATAAGGTGTACTAGTTTTAAATTTTACAACTTTAGCCTTGATTTAAATAAGGTATAGTTCGAACCGTAATAAAATCAGTAGAACCAAACGTCGATAGCTCATTTTGTGATTTATCATTATCATTTCATCGAACGCTTTTTAAAATTCTTTATATTTTTATACTCAACCTGCGATCTCTCGTCTACCTCAGCTGATATGCGGCAACGAAACTGAATAAATTTCTCACAGTGGATGCTTTAGGTGTAAAGTTATATTGAGGAATAACATTTATAACATGCTGACTCATATGAGGTCTATTGAATAAAGAATGATCATAATTTTTACGATCATAATTTTTCGCACTATAATTCAAACTTATTATATTCTGTTAGCTTAATGTGAAGCAAACATGCCATAGTAATTTCATTGTCGGTACTCCTGGTTCCCGTATGTCAGAACCAGGCAAGTTCCGAGATGTTCAGTATCGCTTACCGGTAAAATGGAGGTAACACGCAAGGAACAATATGCGGCGTTGTAATTCTTAACAAATCTTCATCTGAGGCCTATACAGTGTTACAGGAGGCCTATGGCAAGTCTTTTCTTTCCTACAGCACAGCTCAACGGTGGTTTAAAATGTTTGAAGAGTGAAAACAATCAATTTTAAAGGATGGTGGAACCTGTGCTCCAGTTACTGCTCTTACAGAAGAAAACATCAACACTGCTGCTGCCATTTTGAGAGAGGATGGACGAATTTCCTTAAGTCCACTTTCTGAAGTACTGAACATTTCACTGAGTGGCACCCACACGTTGTTGACAGACACATTACACGTGAGACGTGTTTGTGCGCGATGGGTTCTAAGACTGTTGATTCCCGAACAAAAGGACATTCGCATGCAGGTCTGTGTGCAGTTAAAGTTGAGGTTAGACGAAGATCCGGAGTTTCTTTCAAACTTAATCACTGCTGTTGAAACTTGCCTATGTCATTTTGATCCTGAGAGCAAACAGCAAAGCTCAGTGTGGAAATCGCCTTCATCACCAACCCCTATAAAGCAAAAGCGGCTGCTACTGCTGGGAAAGTTATGGTTATGTCATTCTTTGATATTGATATTGATATTGATATTGAATGGTTTATCAGCATGTTTTACCTGCACACAAAACAGTAACTGGACAATATTACAGGGATTTCCTGAAATTATTGCAAGTCCATATCAGGCACGAAAGACCACATTTACGTGAAGCAGACTAGATGCTGCACCACGATAATGCTCGGCCACATATTGCCAATGTTGTTGCTGAATATCTTACAAACATTAAGGTGAAGTGCATCCCTCACCCTTCCTATAGTCCAGATTTATCCCCACGTGACTGTTTTCTATTCCCTAACTTAAACAAACATCTTCAAGGCAGGCATTGTCCGTCATTAGAAGCAGCGGTGAAGGCTGCGGAGGTGATTGTGAAGGATCTCTCAAAAAATAGTTTCCACCATATGTTTGAAAACTTGCAGAAATACTGGGAGAAGTGCGTCGTATTCAGAAGAGGAGACGGACCATTAAAATTATGAGGATGAGCAAAGGGACGTTGTCAAAAAAATGTGATCATTCTTTATTGAACAGCCGTCATATTATAAAGTATACGTTCTAGCATTTTCTCTGAAGTATCTAAGTAACATATGAACGGTCTATAAATTATAAATATTTTTAACTATCCATAATTAAACCTTATGATTGTCTTAGCTAACTTGCATTTATCAAGAAAAATAATTCCTTTAATAACGCATATATAAATTATATACAATAATGATGTCAATATATTTCGACGGTCTTTAAACATGTAATACGGTATACCATCCGTCCAATTCACTTTTTAGATTTCAGCTTCTTGAAATCCTTATTTTCGTCCACATGAAGTGAGTCAAATAATTGCAATAAAACGGAATTGTTTAAGTGAACATTCTATTTAGAAGACACGTGTAAATACTTTTTAAAAAATTCGGAATTATTCCCAATACAATGGTATCCATTACACAAGGAATCTTTAGTCCCAACGTTTCCGGGTTCTCACCATCATTGCCAGGCAGTCATGCTCCTTTTAACACCATTCATCCACTTCTCTCTATGTTGCCCCTTCCTCCTTGACCCTTCCATCTCCCATTCCAATATCTTCTTTGGTATTCTTTCACTTGTCTTTCTTATGACATGTCCATACCATCCTAGTCTTCTCTCTTCAATTATTTCCAGGAAAATCTTTTCGACTTTCATTTCCTTAACTGTGGGGCTACTAACGTACTCAGTTCTTGATTTCCTGGATGTACGTCTCTAGAAACACATTTCAGTTGACAATAATTTACTTGTTTGCTGTCTCCCAATTGTCCGTGTCCCTGATCCATACAATATGACACTCTGTACCAATATAACACTCGTACACTAATGTTTTGATTTTCAGAAGAATATTTTTGCTCCAGAATACATAGCTAAGGATCCCAATTACTTTTTCTTCCATCTGTATTCTCTTCTCTATTTATGAACCATCACTTTGTAACATTTATTCGAAATATTTGAATTTAGTTGTAATCTTAATTTGATATTTCTCTGTTTTTATTGTATCATCTGCATCTGAATTAGTCTTCCGCCGTGGTGTTTTGGATTATGGCGTTTTGCCTTGGTTTCCTGCCACGAAATGCCCCCCGCTCTGGGAATGCGGATTTTGAGACCCGAATATAGGACCGGTGCCCACTTAACATGGCGAGGAAATAGTGGAGCTTACGCCAGGTAAGAAGCCCTGGACTATAAAGCCAACGTTCCGGCTGGGGGATGCCCAGATGCTGACCACATCTACTTCCCGTATCGTTGGGATAATCGTCCACCTCTAACTTGCGTAGGTGGGCGTGAGGCCACCCTATGGGTTATTTATATCTAAATTAAGATTTAGGTACTCTGTTTTATTCATGTTTATCCGTAGGCTCTATTTATCTCATTCGTCAGTTAGTTTCTTCATCATATAAGAAGCTTCATTACACAAGACGTGAAAATATATCTACTTAAAAATATGCAAGGTGTTCGGCAGTATTCTGTGACTTACAAAGACATTCATTAGAATAAATCATTTCTGATTCAAATAAATTCTGCTTTCGTTTATCTTTTATAACCACCTAACAGTTTCTGATATTATTAGTTATTCTACCATTGAAATCACATAATTAGCAAAGAGTTCTGTGATATATCACTTTTTACTTAATCTCTAATTTTTCTAAATAGTTCTAATCAATAATTTCTTCTTGTTTTTAATTAGTCTGTAACTTTTATATTGTCACCAATCGCATTGTTGCGACTGGCGTGGCCATCGTGCGCAAAGGGACAGATAGTGCAGCGGAAATAAAAGCGGAAATAAAAGCCTGCCGAAACTGATAAGGATATATGACTCAATTCATGCCATAGGATCTGCTCCCATTAGTCCTGGACCAGTAGGACCATGGACACGGACCTCCTTCTACCAGGGAGTTACCGAGCTGTCACAAAAGGGCGCCCGGCGCCTCCGTGGGGCTTTCCATAGGGCAATACCTAGATACTAACGAGCCCCCCATCTGGTCCTGTAAACTCAAGACGGGATGGAAGTGGATACGCCACTTACGCGCGCCAGTACCAAACTGGTAGGGCTACCGATATGACCTCGGTGGCGTCACATGGTGATCTAGCACACCTTCTACTAGCTATGCTAGCTAGTACGCGGGAATATTAATGACTTTCCTTAACCCCGTCGGGAGACGTACCCGATATCCCACCTCGAGTCCAACCCAATCCTAACAACTCCCTATCAGGGAGGGGCTCGAATGTTCGGCCCGTGGTTCCTCTAGTAACGTCAGAGGCACTACGAGTACTAGGGGTCCGCAGCGCCCGCACCACGGCAACTGAAGGGGACGGATCCCCTCCCCTACGGGGAAGGATAGATGACTGGAAGGTTCGTCCTTCTAGTGCCGTCTTGATTGTTAGAGAACATTCCACAAATTTCTAGGACAGTGAGTGGAGCTATAAAAGAAGCCGCGGATCGCCAGATAATCGTGAGCGTGCAGCTATGGTTTGAAAGTGAACTCTTCTGTTTGTGGTCGACGACCTTGAAGATTTTATTTGTGTATGTTACATAACTCTGCTACTGTGTGTTTCTACGGAAATAAAGAGCATTTTGGTATTTCTGCGAAGTGTACTTTTAATTCTATGAACCCACAAGAACACAATTGGTGTCGGAAGTGGGATATACGACGATGGAGGCTTCATTGGAAAAGATTCTAGAAGAAATGAAGGCCGAATTAACAACGAAGACAGAAACGGCAAATAGCAACCTGGCCGCGGAGTTGACAGAAATCAAGACGGCACTAAACAGACGAACCTTCCACTCAACTATCTCTCTCTGTTTTGGCAGGCTTTAATCTCGGCGCTGAACTATCTCGCCCTTTGTTTGCGTCGGCCGCGCCAGTCGCAACAATGTGATCGGTGACATGAATTATTGAGTTATTTCAGGGAAAATTAATGATTTAGTGAAAACAGTTCTTATAAAACTAAATATTTGTATTCTCGAAACGATATAAATCATTCCAATCATATACCTGATTCTTGAATATTGTTCCGAATACAATATTCTCATCAGTAGCTCAAAATTATTATTTGTAGGGTTAATACTGTGTTTTCTGGTACTCAATTTATTTAATACAATTATTGATTGCTTGGTCTTACTTCCCCATTCGTTTTATATACTGGTTAAGCTTATAATGTGTCACATTTAATGATTTTCCAGTTTATTTTAGTTTATAAGTGAAGGTTTTAATTTAGTCATACAATCCGCCGAATGATGATTTAATAGCACAGTGCTAACTTACATTTGTACAAATTCTGAGAGCAAAACACACTTTTTCCGTAGCGCTAACTTTCTTGTGCCTCTATTGCACACCCCAACTCGCACTGCTTCTCGATTCTCACTGAACGATTTAGTCTCACTAAACTCATTGCTCACAGACGGATGCTGATACCGCTCTGATTGATCGCAGGGTTCCCATATTTATCCCCAGGTCACGGCAAATGGTTCTAAAAACCAAAGTCTCTGAAACTGTCAGAATGGAATATTTTCGAATAGGCAGCGGAGGTAGAACAAAGACCACTACTTTTTTTCCAGCTGGTGACGGCAGCACAGTGACCCGGTTTTCTGACGTCAGCAACAATTACGCAAGCAATACTACCGCCACTGCCACCTCTGGCGCTACTATCGGATTGACTGCATGAACTGTCGGACCACCGCAAGAAGTCGAGCGGGGCATAAAGAGGGACAGGAGCTTGAACTGTTTATCTGCTCTGGTTTGCTACGAAATGAGTGTAGTATGAGAGTGCATATGAATCACCCATGCTGCCGTGTCTAAGGTAGCTACAAAATAGGAATGAACATAAGGTGGGGCTAGCCATGGCTGTTCTCTCTCTACTAGCCAATGCGGTGTGTGCAACGTTGAACAGTCACGCACTCATAATGGCTCGCTTTGCCGAACCATGCGGCTAATTCCGTTGCGCGCTCTACAGATACCAATTAAAGAATAATTTTGTTTTTCTCATGTCACAGAGCTATTTTTTCTGAGGATTACTGTCTAAACCCCATGTTTATAGCACACCTGGTTTCGGAAATATGGAAAGATAAGACGCTTGACTAGAAAGAAAATAATTCTAAACTCTCAGTGAAGAAATCCACACACGTGCTTTTCAAAGTTAGTAAATATACCGCTTAGCAATCCTAGTACTGGTGCCCCTAGTAGTAACTGCGAAACAACTCATAAGATTTTGGATAAATAGACTACAAATATTGTTGTTAACGTGTATTCCTTTTTGAAACAGATGTCAAATTATGACATCTTCGAAAGTACAAATTTCGCTCAGAGTTGAGAATTGATGTTACAAGCTTGTCACGTGAGTGCTCATTCTGTGTCGAACATTGTTAAAGAAGGTAAACAGTTTACCTAATTAGGAGTAGTTTTCTTATTTAGATCTTCAGGGAAACATTGGGCAGCTAAAAGACGTGTTACCAACTTAAACAATTTTCAAAAGTGCTCTTTACTTAGAACAATTTATGATTTATAGTAGAAGTGTGAATATCCAACTGCCAAAAGGCAGGGGGAAATAGAATATACGGATTCTGCGTCTTCTATGCATAATATTGTCGCGGTAACGGGCATTAAAGTTTCGGCGCAAATAGACAACAGACAGACAGGTTTCACATAGATAACGAGCTTGCATAAGCAGATATACATAGTGCTTGAGATAAGTAACTTGCCGGCCCAGATAGGGTTTCATACTTCTGGAAGGTGATACAATATTCGGATTACGTCATTAGATGCTTTGTTCGTTCCAGAAACATCTAGTGAATGCACAGAACAGTCTCGAATTATGAATAAGGTATTTGAGGAAGTGACAGTTGTAAAACAAGAGTGAGTGAGTGAGTCGCGAGAGGTAAGCAGAGAACAGCTGAGAGTGTTGCAAACTGAACGCTGTTTGTTATTGTCATCGAGCTTGGAAGATTGTGTCGTGATATGTGATGTAATTTTGTTGCTACAGAGTGTATTTCTGCGCAAATAAAGAACATTTAGAATTTCGGCAAATTGGAATTTTAATTCTACGAACCAACAAAGTCACAATATTCTGAAATCTCTTGGGTTCAGATATAGGAGAACCAATGATGGTCGCAAATTTCTGCTCGAAAGAAGCATTATTGTTGCTGCAAGACTAAAATTTCTGCGCGCAATGTATAACCTTAGTACATGAGATTCATAGTGTAAAAATATTTCATAAAACACATTCGTATCTTCCGAATTTAGTATTTTAATGAAACAAAAATTGGTTGAAAGTTCATTATATACAAATATGGCATCATTAAAATAGAAAACATATTCATAAATCGTTGTAATGTCACTATTTTGTTTCACTGTAGCAAACACCTTCTTTCGTAGAACGCATTTTATATGAATCAATTTGTTTTGTGTGTATATGAACGATAGCTATGTAAGCAAACTGTTCTCCAGTTCAAAGTTTTAAGGTTCAGATTGCGTGATAACCATTGTATGTTCTCACACAAATGCTGAAATATCAAGCGAAGTTCTCGCTCAGCATCTGTATGATATTGCTAGATTGAGACAAAGACAGATATATGTTCCATCTCTGTCACCCGCTAACCGTGGAGCTGGCGACACCAAGACGGTAGGATAACCGTATTCGCTCAACTATGTTCATTCTTATTTTGTAGCTACTCTAATGTTCGTTTCAGTTATGTTGGGGGAGTCATGTAACCACACTATGCATTTTACATGAACCTAGCATTCTTATCACATCGGGAAGCCGAGCATAAACATAGCAAAAGTGATTACATTACACATTTCTCTGCCTCGCTAACTTGTGGTGGGCAGACAGTACTTCTCCCCTCTGTAAAGCACAATGTCATATTGTGACTATGATAAATATCGAAGGGGGGCTCCGTACTTCAGTTTAGGAAGGTCGACCACGGTAATAGAACCCCCAACCATCCGAACGGTACCGCCTTAGCCATGCCCATATTACATTTCTAAAATTAATTTTCCATCTATCTTCAGTCAAACTGACGCTTACTTTGAAACTAGTTATCGCACTTAACATCCTGCTTGGCTACGTTCTTTGTGCACTCAAAAGAAACACTGCACTTAATATCACTGAAATATGCATTGTTAAAATTTTCTTATGAAGGGCGCCGGGTTAGCGCAGTGTTTTCGTTCGCGGCTCCCGTGCAAAGGGTCTTGAATTCCGCTCCCGGCTCTGATCTTAGCGATTTTAAGTCGGCCCTATCCACGCCTTTACCTCTCTCTAGCACATGTGAAGTGTTCCCTATGCCCAACGTATCGGAGTTTACGGTATAAGCTGTAGGTCCTCTCGCCTCACCGTCATCTTCACTATTACACTACTATTGGAGGTAATGGACACCACCCTCTGAGTGCCTTCACCTGAGAGATAGTTCCAGATATCACGTGGTGGGGCGAGGTTACCCCGAAGGCCTAGGTTGCCCGTTGGGGTGAGTTGGTAGTCAACCAAACACTTTTCTTATGATATATTTATGTTTGAACGGTCCAATACATAGTCTAAACCAGGGGAAATAGAATTTTATTCAAATTGGTTCATAATGGGTAAAATAAATTATTTCCACACGACAAACCGTTAGTACAGATGTATTATTTTATCTTTACAGAAATCCTGCGCGGTAGGGATGAGTAGCAACAGTGGTGTGGATAGTGCACCTATCGTCACAATGCTTCACACGCGTACGATTACGAGAGGAGAGTGCGGTGCATAAGCTCTTTAAAAACAAATCTCACCTTCGAAGCCAATATTGCAGCTCTTATAAATTAAACTAAGTTATAATTCTTACTATGGAAATAATTTCTACGCTTTTGTTGGATCTTAAATAGTACATAGGCATTTGGGATAAAAAAACCAGATCTCCTCCAGCAGGCATGATAACCAACTGTCGGCTTTTTGACATCCCTGGAGAGTTCCTGTAACGAATTTCACTCCAGGCATATAGTCCAGTATGTGCTGCATTAATGTAAGCTTCATACATATAAACTATATAAAATTCACTTCGATATATCTGAATATTTCTTAAATACTTAAGCCTTTTTGCCCGTATGGTACGATGTTCCATTAAAATTTGTCTGTCACGCTTAGTTTTTTTTTAAAATAAGTCCTAAGTTTAAGATAACTCTTCTTAAAATTGAGACACTGCCTTGGAAGTTAGTAGAATTTTGAAGCTTTATAAGCACTTTCTTCAGTTTTGTTGTTTGTTGGTCTGTGCTTTAAAAATTATTCGCGGTTCGCCTAATTACTTCTGAATTAAAACATCCAAATTAGATTTTGATCATGTTCTTAATCTTTGTTTACTCGGCATAGAAAAGGACATTGTTGTACTAGCACCAATGGCTTTTCTTTCCTTTAATTCACCTAAACTGCTTTCAGAAACAACTGTTGCTCAGATGCCCTTTCCCAGATTTTTATAGCAGACCCAGAGCGATGTTCCTTTTTTATTTATAAATCTATAGACATTGGTTATTACTTCTCATGCTTTTAAATGTTGCACTTTATTTCCTAATGTGCTGCTTGGAGGTGTCACTTCTAAATGCTCTTTTGCAACCGGGAAACAAGCACATTTAGAATCAAGTTGTAGTATTACCGAGTAGCTCTGCACGTACAAAAGTGAATCGAGAAGATATTGACACATTGCTTCACTCACACTGTTTATTCACAGGACATGTTTCAAGAGATCTTGCTCTTATCATCAGCTGATACTCGACTAGTGCAAGTTGTAGTGGTTTCCTCTTTCTCCGTTTTGTCAATAGATGGCGTGATGTACTTGTCAAAGATGTCCGGTGTTGGAGTTTCAAAATTCATGACTCTATGACGATTTTTGTTGATGAAGATTTTTTCCCATACGGAAAGGTCTATGGGGTGATTAACATATTAACACCGGACATCTTTGACAAGTACATCACGCCATCTATTGACAAAACGGAGAAAGAGGAAACCACTACAACTTGCACTAGTCGAGTATCAGCTGATGATAAGAGCAAGAGCTCTTGAAACATATCCTGTGAATAAACAGTGTCAGTGAAGCAATGTGTCAATATCTTCTCGATTCACTTTTGTACTAATTTGTGCTTCACTGTCCCTACGCTTCTTCCAAGTTTATACTTTGAGCTCTGCACGTGTTTACTTGCTCGCAACTGGCGTGTAACTGACCTACCCTCCCCTCCAGTTGCAACCGTTCTGAAGTGGACTCGTCCAGATACCACTGCGCATCGCTCTCCATCTGTCAAGATATAAAAATACATTACTAATTTAATGTTGTTAAATCCACGTTGTTTTTATAATACTGAGACTAACTGTGCCTACGTTTTAACACATTAACTGATGAAATTTCATAGTTACTTAGAAGCTCAGCTCACTTCAAGTCATGCTACCAAATATCAAGTAAGTATTCGGAGCAGGAATGTCATTTACAAGGTATATTCTTATTACCTTTTCTACCGCATACACAGTAAGTAGAAGATAAATTGAATACTTCATGAGAATACACGTTTTAAGCTCTTTAAATAAACAAAAGTTACAAAAATTTACATATGAAGCACGCGACTGTGTCTGTGTGCGGTTAGAAAATGCACAACTAAGATTTCCAAGAAAGATGTCTACCCAAAACTACCCTTTAGATGTAAAACCTTTCCAAACATTTTATTTTTAAAAAAATTAGTAATGATTTTCACTAAAATATCATACACTTAAGTATTTCCATGACGAATGAAATGCATAACCTGAATTTCCTAGAAATAGCCGCTGAAGTCCTGGATGACATTTGTAGATCTTATAAATTAAGATGCAGACAAAGCTCTACTGCATGAAGTATTAAAGAAAACAATAATAATTTGTGTCACTCTTGGAGCGGTTCTCCTTGGTGATGGTTAGTTTTATGCCACAGCATGCGGTAGCAAACCTGAAGGAGAATTTGCCCCGTCGTGAGGTTACGCCCCACACGCGCGAGAGGTTTCTTGCTTCCCTCTGCGTGACGACTGGTGTTGTAGCCAATCCTTACCTTGATGTGGGAGAGATGAAGCTTTCGTCTAAAAGCCGTGAAGGAGATGTTCTCGAAGATTCCTATTAATCTTCTCTTCGGCAGCTTCGGTGAGTGATGAGATTTGAAATTACCTCAGGCGTGGTATCGATACAAAAAGGATTTTACTTTTTGTGTAATCTTGAAATAAATGATTAACAATACCATTACACTTTTCTGTTCTTTTTATTTCTCTCGATTGTCTTTATGTTTTTTATATTCGCGACATTTTACATTATATTATATTAACAGTCTCCTTTTTATTTATTAATGATGCAATGGCTTTTTATTGAAGTTAATTATTGTCGCGTCGCATTTTCCTTGTATATTCTAAACTTTTGATATAAGTTCATAAACATTAAACTTCACTCACTTCTCAAAGTTGCAAGAAGCCTTTCCACAGAAAAAGTCTTCTCTCTTCAAGAGTCCAAGCCAGAAAACAATTTAGGCATAAAATCATTGGTTCTTATTCTTTTTTTTTTTTTTTTTTTTTTTTTTTTTTTTTTTTTTTTTGCTAAATTACTGTAATAGTAATATTCAATTTTGATTGGTCCTACATACAACTTGGAATTCCAATAAACCAAAGCATTCGTTGCATCATCTACATGGCCTGCTTGGTTATTAACTTAAAATAAATTACAAATGGCCATGTTTGTCTCATACATCCATATATGTAATATCAGCTTCAACTGGTTACGCGCTCTGCCGACAGAACAATGTCACCCTGCTGTGTAAAAAGAGAGGGCAGTACGCCATTCCCCACCAAAATTTACGACAGTGCGCCCTGGTTAGAACCTTTGTGAGTTATCTGACTATGGAACGTCGCTTAAAGCGATACCGGCACCATATGATGATTTTATAATCACAGAGAAAAGGTTAAAAACAAAAGATCAGCAATTTAACAGTTGAAAACTATGTAAAATAATTGACACGTGAAACGAAAAACAAAAGATATATCGAAATGCGGAATTTCTCATGTGTTTAACTGGTATAAAGGGTATATTTTAACAAGAGCCATTTGCTACGGCCATGGTGAGCTATTTCCTACGGTCTAAAGCTTAAAATTTATTCCCAGATTGAGAAATTCATGGACCTTATGCAAGGCTTTTTAAGATTTATAATTTATAAACATAAATTTATATAAATATAAATTTGATTTACATACAACCTGGAATTCCAATAAACCAAAGCATTCGTTGCATCATCCACATGGCCTGCTTGGTTATTAACTTACAATAGATTACAAATGGCCATGTTTGTCTCATACATCCCTATATGTAATATCAGCTTCACTATTTAGTGTCGTTAGCGGTTTCCGAGTTATTCTTTGTGATTTGTTTGCAATTTTAAATACTTTGGTTGTAGGTATGTCGCATTTCTTTTGATCATGAAAAGTCATACACTGTGATCTACTTTTTAAAAATTTGAATATGGTTTCTACCTCTTTTATTTATCTTAGGTAATCCTTAAAAATGTTGGAAAGTGTGTAATTAAACTCTATCTCTAACAAAAAGAAGCGGAAGAATAAGGTGTTGTTAGAATATTTATTGAACAATTGTTAGAGAAAGTCATGTGATTTTACTACAACTATCTTTTCATATGAAATATTTAACATTTTACAAATGTATGATGAAATGTGCGGCACATCTTTGCTGTCGCTTTTGTTATTTCCGTCTAGATGTATCTGCTGACAGCTGCACCAGTGGTGATAGTTCTCTCAGAGTATGATTGTGGGGGTAGAAATAAACATCACAGTTTAATAAGGATAGAGTCAACATGAAAAATTCCATGTCATGGCCGGGATTTGAAACATGGATCTCCTGGTTTCCGTCCAGTCGCTCTAACCCAAGGAGCTACTATGGTTAATTTCCACCAAATAACTTAAACAATAAGTGTTTAATGGTGAAGCCTGGGACTAAAGTACTTACGATATGAAGTCGCCAGAAACGGCGTATCTACGAGGGCCTCTAGTGGTTTACCGGGTAAATAATGGAGTCAATTAGAGAATATAATGTCAGGACGGCCTGTTGGCCATGGTATCTCGATGGGTTTGAGCGACGGTTTGGAAACCAGGGGATCCTTGGTTCAAAACCCGGCCATGGCTTTGAATTTTTCATGTTCACTCCATCCATAAAAAAGCCTTAGCCTATGTACGGCTATTGTGAAGAAATTATTACTTTCTACCAATTAACTTAAATCACAAATCACAAATGACTGATAAATATAACGGAGTGATTTGAACTAAGCTGCGGATTCGTTGAGGTAGAAGAATTATATTGCTTCTGAAACTGTAACTACATACTAACTTATGACGTGTCAGTAACTTTACCGTTTCAAATAATTGTTCCCGTAATAACAATGACAGACGTAATTTGCCATGAGTTATTGAAATGTTAAACGGAGAATCTTCTTACAGCGACCGCCAAATATGTACAACCCACGCTAGGAACTATCAGGAATTGTTCAGAGTGAACCACTTCTGTGAGACTTAAGCAAGAAACGAAGGTACAGATTCATGCTTAAGTCTTACAGAAGTGATAAACTTTGATAACAGCAGAATGACGTAATTCACACGTACGCAATCAACAAGTCTGTCAGCCCCATGTCCAGCATGCACAACTGCAACTCACTGACTGTTTCTCTGCACTCCCACACTGGTCAGGCGGAACTCTTATTTAGGCAGGAACAGCTGTTCTCGAGGTTTCTCGGAACCACACGAAGCTTCACGGACTATCACGATCTTTCGTGATTGGCAGGGAATGGGAGAGAATTATCCAGACGTAACTCCGGCTCCCTCTCTCCGCCTCTCCTTTGCCTAGCGCTAATCAGTCACCCATGTGTGGGAGTGGCTTGGACGCTATCTTTCTCTTCTGTCCTGCCAGCTGGCTTGACGCTACTTTGACGATCAGGTGACAGTATCCTTTACGTTTTCTTGTGGACTGAATATAGCAGAATTCTAACTAACTTTATGCTCGACCATGCCAAACTTTAGTATTGTCACCCAATTACCGGAAGGCACGTCCAACTGGAGCTGCGTAGCGGCAGGAGACATTCAGACCACGCCTACCCATTTATCTGGTGGCGCTAACTGAGGGGATGTTTAGGAAAGTGTCACGAAGTACCGTACCATCTCTTTCCTCTCCCCCTGACGTCTGGAACAATCGGGATGATGTTCCGAGCCGCGAAGCTTCGAGATGCAGCGATCTGGCCATATAAGCGGCGCGTTAGACGACTTATGCAGTTCTTGGCGAGCAGCCGTGAAGAGCGCAGTGCTAGCGAACGGACTGTAAGACTGCGTACGTGTATCAGAGGATCTTTTAGTCAGCTCTAGAGAGAGTTGTACGTAATTGTGACTGATTGCCTAATTGGTGTGTAACGTAACTGTGTGTGATACGTGTACCAACTGAAATTCTGTGGAAATAAAGAACATTTTTAGTTTCTGCAACTGGACTTTTAATTTCACGAACCCACAAAGTTACAGTATTTATATGACTGGTAGGAGTACTTTAATGAGTCACATTAAAGTACAACTGTTCATTAAAGTATTGTTATTCAACCAACCCGAAGTGGCCACGTAACATTGTGAAAACTCAAGTATCGATTATTCTCGTTTCGATCGACAACGGTACTAGTGCCAGTTTAGAGGAAGGTCAATATTGTCGCGAGCGTATTGTTGATTCGAGGCGGCGTGGGCAACGAGATCAAAGAGACGGGCTTGCAGTGCGGAGATAAAAGCTCGTCGAAACGGTGGGGTAAGACGGATTTCTAGCGAGTTAGTCTTTCTTTAAGCGTCGTCTTGATTGAGAACGTTCCCGATAGTGAGTCAGCTATAAAAAGGGAGCCAGAGTCAGTCGGTAATTGGACTCGCGTGCGTGAACAGCTGTGCTGTGTTCGTTGATCTTGCAAGTTGTATTGTGTATGTCACGTAATTCTGGACTGTCAGGTTGAAAAAGTGTGTTTCTACGGAAATAAACAGCAAGTTTTGGTCTTTGTAACCAAGATTTTTACTTTCACGAACCCAAAAGGTACAATATTTTTGACACTAGTAACAGTGACATTGAACCTACACCCCCAGAAGTTACGGCAAAAGCACTCAAAGTTACCAATAAGTCAATAAAGATGTACGAGAAACTTTATTCACAATTCATGGCTTGTAGAGCATCAAAAGGTACAAAATCAATCTCAGAAAGCATATTCGTAGTTTATTTAGAAGAATTATCTCAAAAAAATTAATAATCGATTTTATGCAGCCACTATTCCATTTTGAGATCAACACCAAACATTTGGCACCAAATTGACTTATCTATATACTAAAAACTGAACTGCTTATTAAAATGATAATCAGAAGGATATAACGGCGAAAAAAGGCCAAACCGTTTCCCTAATAAGTTGAAAACATTTGTGTATGAAACGCCTGATGTTAACTACCTCATGATAAAAGTAAGTCACTTTTTTGATGTGACCAATGTTTTGTTTTAATGTTTTTGGGTTAACAGTGTCACAGTTTAACAGCTGTTTATAGGCAAGTAATCAATATTTCTGTGCCTGCGTACTACGTTCTACGTCACGCTTTAGACAAGGTAACAACGATTGTAACATATCACTCACACCATAAGTTAATGCTTTGAAATGAAACCTTTAATTTAGATACATAATCCAGCAGAAACAGTCGTATGGAACTTCACTGTAATGGTAATTAAGACGCTGGAGTCATAATAATTAACCGAGCGAGCGAAGCAACCGCTCGGTTAATAATGTCGCGAGGTATCTTTTTTGTAATTTACGTCCTCCAACGTTAAGTCATATCAGACGATGAATGAAATGGGAAAAATGCTGCTCAAATGAGCCCGGGGTCCATAGAGCATAGAGCTACCCGACATTCGTCTTTGAGGATATGGGAAAACTCCGGAAAAACCTTATCCAGGTAACTCACCCTGACCGAGATTCGAACTTGGGACCTCTTGAACGTGAAGCAGATGTGCTACCTCCACGCTACCGAGGTGGGCGACGAGACATAGTTTGCCTGCTGTGAGAGAGAGTGAAAGAGACAGATAACGTCCAAACCACGCCCATGCTCGCACTAATGATGCGCTCTTGCCGAGGAGAGACGCGGTGGGGAGAGAAAGAGCCAAGATATGTCTGGGCAGTTCTCTCTCCTTCGCCTACCACCACGAAATGCCGTGAAGGTTCGGAAGGTCTCGAGAAACTTCGCCAATTTCAGGAAACAGCGGCTTGTGTCTGAAGGCGACTGGACTGGACTAGACAGTCTTGACAAACTTCTGGTCGACATCCAAGATAAACATGACTTCTCTCTCAGGATACGGTACAACACTCTAACGACTCTGAATAGCATCACCAACGAACAGACACTGACTAACCGGAGATACATCAAGGAAGAAGTGGCAGCCCTCCAAACGATGCCCGACGGACAGCACACTGCAAGGGCACCATCCAGGTGGCCACCTGATTCCAGCAACAGAGGCCACCACCGCCAGATGAAGAGGCCAAACTACAGATAGTAATCAACAATAACTTTACCTAGAATTCCTCAAACATTCTCACCTTTGAATACTTTAAGACATCACCCTCAACTACCTACAACCACCTCACTCAATATTCCAGATACATCCATCACTACTTTGCAAGGGCGTACGCAGGGCCTCGGTCATGCTTACGTCCTGCCGCCTTCCTCACCTTGGACCAGGCTACTGCCTGGCCAATACACCCTTCCTGGAATCCACAGGTGCTTACAGCGGTACTGCCATAGCATCTCTCCAGAATACTCACCGGTGGAGGCTTTTAGTGGGTACGGCTGGCGGTTCAGTCCCCCAGAGGAGTCCGATATTCCAATCCCAGGGTTAGTGCGTAACATGCACTTTTCCTCCACTCGATTAAAAAAGTAGACAGTCAAGAGTCGGCAGGAGCTGTCAGTGAGTGAAAGAAGTCGCTAGTGAGCTGTTTATTGTGTTTGTGTGGACATTTTAACTGTACCGAGTCGAGTCGAGAACTAATAAACGTTTAGTGATTTGAAGGTGAGTTGTTTTGTTTGTTTACATGTGGTGAAGCAACGAGAGACTGTTTTGGTGTATGTTACTTCATTCTGCTGCTCAGGGCTGTACAACAGTGTCTTTCTACGAAAATAAAAATAATTTTAAATTTCTGCACAGTAGACTTTTAGCTTTACAAACCCACAAAGTCACAATGGTAATACTTGCGTTTTAATTACTACCATTATAGTCTCGTTGCATAATATACTATAGTTACCCTAGGCCAATAGCTTTTAGTTAATCCAGTACACGATAATGTCTCCTTATATTCCCCTTCCATTCTTCTTTAGTTACATGTTGATTTTAACGTATAGATTTTTATTGCAATTATTGATTTATGTTTGTAACAGTTAATGTTGAAATTATTAATTTTACTGGTCAGTAATTTCCGAATCGTGCTAAATACAATGTTGTACATGGGGTGTCCTCACCACAGGAGTCAAGTGTACTAATTAAAACTAATTTCAAGATTGTAAAACCTGGTAAATTCACTAGACAGGACTCCTTCTCGATCTCACGAACGCAGCAGACATCATCAAAATATCAGCGGAAAGAACCACAGGACACTTGCCGCTGAGAATCTGCTTTTCGTATGTAGAATGTATAATTAAGAGGATATACCTGTTCGCTCTGCGCTGAAGGGCTCTTATTTAGGGCCACACTGGAGGAAATCTAAATTCTCTCTGGATCGTTGCATATAATTCAATTAGTAGAGAGTGATATCTTGTGATAATAATGATATTAGTGATCCCAGCTTCCAGACCTACACCTTGTTAACAAAGCATCATTAGCGACCAGCAAGAGCATAAGATTGCTTCTGAATAAACAAACTACTAATATCATGGTAAGGAATATCAGGTATCACGTTCCTTTTTTGGATCTATCTTACACTACATGATTTTTATTTTATCAACCAGTGCATCACAAACAACAATTCGGTACCGAGATTTGACTGGAAATATACGTTGAAAATTCACCTGAATATTAAGTAAGAATTAGTTAAAGGTCATGCGTGTGTCTATGAACGGCATAACTCAAATACCCAACTCTATCTAAATTTACCACACCCTCCAAAGACTTGACACGAAGAATTTGAAACAATTACCCACCCCAAAACAACTTATAGACGGAGAATTTCTAAATTACTTAATATTTCAAAATTTACTCTAACGATCCTGGTTAAATTGTCATGCGTTTAAGATATTTTAGGATAAATAACTCGATACATTCAATTTTCTGGGAACAGCATGCAAAGTGCTCTTCATTCAGAAGATCCTTGGCATGGCACTACTACATAAAAATGGACACACCGTTTAATCCTAATGTTCCATTCTTATGTATTAAGAATTTTTGTGGCACTTTCTGATACTGCCTTGCCGATATATAAAAATGAATTAACGTTTGTTATTCTTGTAAAAACTGACAACGGCTTAACCGATTTGTTGAATTTTGCTTTTGAAATGTTTGTATAACTCCAGGGAAGGTTTAAAAGGTGAGGGAAAACCCCTAAAGTGATTTATTAACTAATATAAAAGTATACATAAAAACTTTTGTGGAACATATACACCTTATTTTACGACAAATAAAGAAGTACAAAGTAGAAAGATAATATGAATACCGTCTCACAGAAGTAGATCAGGTAATGAGGAAGCTGACAAGGAAGCCAGAGCTATTGCGAAGGACCCAGTCTCCACCTCTTGCATCCCTACACCATATCGAGACCTTGCATCAGTCATAGCCACCAAATTCAATTGCAATATAGAAAAATCATTAAAACAACACATTCAGCAGCAAACTTCGTGAAATAAGGTCAAAAAAACAGCTAGACTGTACTCTACAAAAATTGTAAAGGAAAGCTTAAGTTAAAATACTGCGAATTTGTGGGTTCGAAGGATTAAAAGTCCAAGTTGCAGAAGTCCAAAACGTTCTTTACTTGAGTAGAGAAACACTCCGTTCAATCCTTACGTAACAGAAATACGTCACATACACAGAGTCTACCAAGGTCGATGATCACAACAAACCTTCTGATTACCTCTGTTTACAACACTCGTGTTGACTCTTGGCGAGTCGTCGCCTTCTTAAATACCTCATTGATAAATTCGAGACTGTTCCAGAACAATAAGTCTAGTCTACACAAAGAGCCGGCTGATAAAGATAAAGGGATAGTGTATCAAAAAAATCAATGGCTTACCGGCCCAGATAGTGTTTCACTGTTTGGAGGTTTCTAATGATATCTCGACTCACAGAGAATAGTTGTTTTTCTTATTCGTTCGAGAAACCTCTCGAATTTATGAATGAGATAAATAAGAGTTTGTGACCCGCTAGCAGAGAGTGGTTGTAAAAACGTGTAACTAGAGTGTTGTAAAACACTGAGTAAGATGTAAAAGACTGTGAAGGGTTTTAACGAGAGCTGATGTAATCAGAGCTTTTGTTATTGTCACCGAACTTGGCGCTGTAGGTTGTGATATGTGATGTAATTCTGTGCAGTGTGTTTCTACGAAAATAAAGAATATTAGAATTTCGACAAATTGGAATTTTAGTTCTACGAATCCACTAAGTCTTAGTGTGTATATGTGTGTATGTGTGTGTCCAATGCTCAGGAGTTGACAACCAAGTCAGTCTCCTTCTAGCCTCCCAGTATTTGGTGACGACATGGCACATCTTTTAGGCTTGTCATGATTCTAGAAGTTTCATATTCATAATTTCTTCTCTGGTACATTGTAAGCAGTATGGTAAGTTTGAAAGTGTAATCCTATAAAGATGGTTAGTCAGATAATCATAATCCGCTATGAGATAAAGATTGTAATTGCTGATTTTCTTGGTAGCTTTGGAATTCACATAACTTTCTCTACTCATGTATAAACTATGTTTACCACCTCTTATCATCATAACTACTTAATGTTTGTCGAGATGAATGTTTGAAGCATTCATCTTATTGCCAATTCTACTGCAGGTGCACATGAATTTGGTTCTTTCAAAGGGAAATAGCCCAGGTGGTCAACTGTCGTAGATATAGGCCATATAAAAGAACCTCAAGCCTGATAAAGAGGCCGCGTGCAAAATTAAGGAGTTTTACAGGGCCAGTGTGCAATGGGCCACTGAGAACGACGTAAGTTAAAATGGCCGCATAAAAAGCACAATATTAATTTTCTTAATTAATGCTAACATATTTTTAAATGTGATTACGATTAAATGAAACGTTTCCTTTTTATATCGCTGTGAAAAACACAAACTGTATAAGCAACACGCCAGCTATTACTTCCCCGAAAATGAGGGTTTAAACCTGCTTGAAGACGAATTCTTTATGTCAAAATCTTTAGCATGGATTCCGTAGAATGGGCAAGATATCAGTGGCCAATTGTCGTTTTTGCTGGGCTCGTGAAATAACCTCAAGCTTGAGAACGCTTTTGATCAAAATTAAGAAGACTTCTACGCCCAATATATAATGACCTGCTGAGAATTACTTAACTTACAGGGAACCTATAAATAAAATTTCCATATTAATTTCAAAAATGAATGCTCATGAACTTGTATACATATGATGCCGTATACAGCTGAGTCATTTCATTTATGGCTGTTCCAGAGAGCAAGATGTATTGTATAAGATGAGAAAAGGCTATTTTATATGCCTCTCCATTAGTATTTCTGTCTCTGTCTTTGTGAGCGTCTCTCTGTCCCTGTCTCAACCTCTGAATGGAACAGCAGTTCCACTGATATAGTATAAATAACATAAAAGTGAGCACAAGCCCTCGTGGCCTAATGGATAAGGCGTCGGACTCCTAATCCGAATATTGCGGGTTCGAATCCCGCCGGGTTTTTTTGGCTTCGTTTTGGTATTCTCGAAACCGCGCATTATGAATAATTAATATTAATGCTCTTTTATGAAGATAATTCCGTATTAAGGGTTTTTATATAAAATTACGAGACACATAAACTCTATAAGCAACACGCCAGATCTCAGTCCCGATATCACTGGTTCAAACCGGCCTCAATACCTAACATTTTTTATCCGCTAAAAATCTTTAGCATGGTGCTGTTGAATAGGAAATATACCAAGTGGTCAGGTTTCGTAGATTTATGGTTTGTATTAGCACATAAAGTTTGATATATGGGCTTCTCATCAACATTAAGTTAAAATAACTCACGCATTATATGCAACGGGCTGCTGAGAACTACAGAAGTTAAGTGTCTCCAAAATTAATAACTCATTACTAACTTCAACCAGTAGTACCAACACGATTTTATAAATATGAATGCCTATGCACCGACTACTTTAATTTATAGCTGTTCCTTACAGCAAACGAACTATGGGACAGGAACAACGATTAATAACTTTATGTTCTCTCTCCCTCTCTGTCTGTCTCTCTCAACCTGTCCCTCCATTTGCATGCCGCAATTGTTCTACTGATGTATTGTAACACGATAGTGTATAATAGCACTCAAGACCTAATGAATAAGGTATCAGACTTCTAATTTGGTGATTGTGGTGTCGAGTCCTGCCGGATTATAGTTTCTGCCTTCTTTTTGGTAATCTCGAAACCGCTCACTCAAAACATTAAATACGCCTACATAGATAATTACGGATATAAGAGAGTTTTACAAATGTAACTGCCAAACTCAGCTTCTACATGTGTGGCATGTATAAAGAAAACAACTATTAGATTCTTATGCTCTTCCTAGCGGAGTGTTTGTCTGTCGTCTCTTTGCTTATATCTAATCTGGTGTTGTGTAAGTAACATGCTGGCCTCTGTTTCCTGAAGTCACGATTTCACAGGCGGCGGAGAACCACGGGTTATATTGGGAGCAAATATCTTTAATAAAGTTTGATTCATGTGAATTGGAAGTCCAATACACCTAGAAGGAGTGGAGAGTAGTGTGATACGGGGAAGATGTTAGCACTTTGATCTCCTGAATGCTGAGATCTGCTTGTACACTTACCTTAAGGCTGGTTTCATGTATTAAGTGCTATTAGAGCCTTCAATATATTTTAGGCATCTTAAATGGCCGCTTCATTTCTTATTGGTTTCTGTGTTTCAAATTGGGCTTCATCCTCCCCACTTGAAGGATCTGTAGTATCATCGCCGTCCTCTCCCAAGTAAATTATTAAGTGAAGTAACGTTTCCCTCCCTAACAACAGATGATGCGAGTCGTCCAATGTTGTACGCGTATTTCGAGATCTACCACTCCATCTGGAACAAATTGTACAGCTGGTCAACCTTTGATGGCTTTAAAATTTCTTTCTCCTTATATGGCTAAGAAATGATTATGATGATTATAGTACTAACAATATAATCTTATTTCCGGAAATGATAAGTGTTTGGAAACTCAAATCAATAGCAAAGAAAATCCCAGAAATTGGTTCGTTCGGCGCGTGCAGACATGCACGCACACACACACACACACACGCTGAGTATTTAACAGAAAATGTATAACTGAACAAAATCTATTTTATTTGTGTAATAATATTTTGTGTATCTCATATTTCCAAACAGTCAGACTAATGACTTTATGTATGGAATAGTCCCAATGTATATAGAATTTAAACAAAGAGGCGTGGAGAACACATTACACAAAACTTTACCGGAATTATTCATGTCTCCTAAATAGTACAGATAAGGGTCTACAATATTCCTGCTTAGCTACTGTTTAGACAAACTTAAATCAAAGTTACTAAAACACGTACATTACAGGAAAATAAAGGAATATTGCCGATAGCATGTGTGAACACCTAACCACCAAATTACCGCGCCGAATTTGGTATTGGTAATGTCAGGTCCGTGTTCTAGAAATCGAGAAGATCCCGTAAGAACACATCCTAGCGTGTGCGGGAAAACAGATTTATGTGACCAATTACAAAAATCTGGCACAATCGTTTGAATACCAGAATTGCTGTTTTAAGGTCCAGCATCTTCCAAGGATATGACAAGTTTCTCCTAAACCAAACTTCCTTCCACAGAGAAGAGTTTCCTGCATTAAATTTATGTAAATTAACTATCAACACCAAACATGGAACAACTAAACACTGTGTGTTTTTGTGATACGATTATTAAAACAGTTAAGTGAAAAATCTGAATACCAAAGCGCTATTTTAAATAGTTTGCTGTTTTTCAATATGAAAACTAGGAATTTTCTTTCAGTTAGGTAGTACTGTTGCGTGTTATAATACATGGTAGAAGAAGTAGTGTACTGCACCCATTAATCTTGATACAGAGTTGTCACCGCAAAAATATATTTTGAGTCCCCTGAACATTTTGTTAAAGTGATATGTGTGAGTGTGTGTGTGTGTGTGTGTGTGTGTGTGTGTGTGTGTGTGTGTGTGTGTGAGTGTGTGTGTATGTGTGTGTTTGATGTAGTTCAGGTGATATCGTTTAAGAAACAACGAAGTGTGTAAAAAGTCTCGTGTCCCAATGGATAAGATATCGGACTCCTAATCCCGGGTTCGATTCCTGTCGAAGGTCATTTTCTGCCTGCAGTTTGGTAATCTCTATAGCGCTCATGCTCTTCAATTAAAACTAATACACTTGTATTAATATAATTACGTCCATAGGAAACCTTTTCTTTATATATCACTATAAAACACCCAAACTGTAAAACTGACATGCCACCGAGGCATGAGGTATCCCGAGGCTGGGGGTTTCAAACCCGGTTGAAGACTATGCCTTTTGGTCTCAAATTCCTTGGCATGGTGTCTTTTGAATGGCAAATATACCAGGTCGTCAAGTGTCGTATATTTAGGGCCCATAAAATCACCTTATACTTGACAAGGGCACTTTTGATTTATATTAAGGAGCCTTGCACGCCGTATATAAAGTGGGCCGCTGAAAATCACTTAAATTATAGTGAAACCATAAATAAACACTCAATATTAATTTCAAAAATGTATGCTCATAAACTTGTATAGGTATAATTCCGTATACAGCTGAGTCATTTAATGTTTGGCTGTTCCACACTGTACAGAGTATTGTATAAGAAAAGGTTATTTATTTTATAACATCTCCCTCTCTCCCTCCCTCCCTCCCTCCCTCCCTCCCTCCCTCTCTCTCTCTCTCTCTCTCTCTCTCTTTCACTCCCTCAACCTCCGACGGGAGTGGAGCGTCATTTCTACTGATATAGCATAAGGAGCACGAAAGTGAACACAAGCCCTCGTGGCCTAATTGGATAGGACATCGGACTCCAAAGCAGATGATTGCTGGTTCGAGTCCCGCCGGGGGCTATTTTTTGACTTCGTTTTGGTAATCTCGAAACCACGCATTATCGATAATCAGTATTAATACACCTTTATAAAGACAAACAAATATAACGAATTTTTATATAAAATTGTAAGACATACAAACTGTGTAAGTAATATGCCAGTTCTGAGTCCCGATATCCTTAGTTCTAACGCGTCACAGTACCTAACATTTTTTTCCATTTAAATATCTTGAGCATGGTGTCCGTGAAATAGGGAATACATCAAGTGGTCAGTTGTCGTAGTTTAGGGCTGGTAAAAGCACATCAAACTCGACATAGGCGTATCTCATTATCATTAAGACACATTTTACTCATAATACGCAATGAGCTGCTGAGAGCTACAGAAGTTAAGTGCCTCCATATGTCAAAACTCATTTTTTTCAACAAGAATTGCTAACACGCTTTTATAAATATAATTCCGTATATAACTGAGAATTATAATTTATAGCTGTTCAACATAGCTAACGATCTATGGTACAAGAAATGACAAGGCTGAGCTATTGCCGTGCCCTCACTCCCTCTTCCTCCTTACCATCTCTCTCGGTCTCTCTACCTGACCCTGTGTCTGTGTGCAGCAGTTGATCTATTGATGTGTATCACGATCGTGTATGGTAGCTCCCGTGCCCTAACGGATATGGTATCGTACTCCTAATCCTTGGATAGTGGTTTAGGGTCCTGCCGGGGTTAAATTTCTGCCTTATTTTTGGTAGTTTTGAAACCGCTCAATGTCACAGTTAATACTGTCGCGAACACATTATTTACGAAAGCGCATGTGGGAGCGATAAATGGGCGGATGATGCCGGGTGGAGATAAACAGCATGTCTAAGGAGATAAATATAGCGCGAAGCTGAAAGATATTCCAAAAAACAAAGAGATAAACGGAATATTCTAGTGACATCCTGATTGTCTTACAGAACATTCGATTTCTTGTTTGTTCCAGAGATATCCAGTAACATGACTCGTGGTATATTTAGGGAAGCTGCGACTCGCCAGTTGTACAATTGTAAGAACAACCGTGAACAGGAATTGTAACAAGAGTTGTTGTAAACAGTAGAAGTTGAGTAGGCTCTTAGTTGTGGTCAATGACCTTGGTAGATTATAATAGTGTATGTGACGTAATCCTGCTTTTGTACGTGTATTTCTACTGAAATAAAGAAACTCTTGAACTTCTGCAACTTGGAATTTTAATTCTATAAACCCACAAAGTCACAATTGGAGTCAGGAGGTGGATCATTCAAAGATGGACATACAATTGGAACAGATTTTGTTGAAGATGACCGAATTGACCACCGAAAACAAGGCTATGAACGAAGCCCTCGTCGCCAAATTTGTAGGTGCAGTTTGCCGGCGTACATCACGTAGTTGGGCGAGCGCGTTGAGAACTTTACGAGCCGTGTTAACGACCTGGAGGAAAAAGGCCGACAGCAACACCAAGTCACTGGACGTCTTGGTAGAGAACATCGTCGGCAGGAGGATGAAGGACTTGGAACGCTACACACCTGCGCACCTCACACCTCCTAAATACGACGGCGCAACAACTTTGGAAGTCTTCCACCGCTTGTTGGAATCAGTGTCCAAAAAACAGGTGGTCATCGGAAGAAGAGGCCACACAGGGACGGACCGTAGAACTGTTTAACGCGGTCCAGGCAGCGGCTGCGCCCAAGGACATCTGGGAAGCCCTGGAAACCACCGCCTAGTCACAGGTTACCGAAGCCGGGTGAAATCAGGGTCACAACAGCCAGGGAAGGTGCTGCAGGATTTCAGCTTGACAAATGAACAACGGGCCGGCAAAACCTCAGTCGACCTCCCACCCGAGTTGGTACCTCGAGATGCTGCCTACTCATTCGTGGACGGGTTACGAGACACCCAGATACCTCAGTGCCTAATGCTCGGCGACCATATCCACGAGGCACTAACGGCAGCATTGAGAAGGGACGCGGCCAAGGTGACGGGTACCCCGAAGACGCAAACAAGGAGTATCCACCAAATTGGAGACCGAAGACCAGTCGAGGGACGCCGGCACAGACCTAGTGGCCTGTGTTAAGATTGTTGAAAGCCGGGACACCTGGAGAGAGATTGCCCACACAAGGTAGGGCAGCCGGAAGAACGAGTAAGGGCCGGCGAGGCGAGGGGCACGTCGGCACCACCATCACCATCACCATCACCTCGAGAGACATTGCGCGCCGTCAGCCGACGGATGGATGACAGCTTCATTACGGACGGTTGTGTGAGAGGATAGCCGTGCCGCGTAATCGTCGAGACCTGGGCTGTCGTGACGTACATCGGACCCGACATAGCCCGCCTCGATAGCGTAGATGGTAGCGTGTATGCCTCACGTTCAAGAGGTCCCGAGTTCGATTCTAGGTCAGAGTGAGTTACCTGGATAAGGTTTTTTCCGGGTTTTCCCTTATCCTTAAATACGAATGTTAGGTAGCTCTAAGCTCCAAGGACCCCAGACTCATGTGAGCATAATTTCATAAATTTCATTCATCGTTCGATAAGACTTAACGTTGGAGGACGTAAATTACAAAAAAAACACCTGACATAGCCAAGGGTTTGCCGACGAGGTAGCCGTGTCGACCATACTAGCTTTAGACGGAATCGTCCGACACCTTGGATGTGGTGAAAGATACTTTGCTGAAGTTTACCTAGGAACAGAGTGCCGTGCGTCAATAGGTGTTCGTCGCGAAGATAGCTTATCTGGTAATATTGGGACTGCCCCCTGGAGCCACGTGAAGACTGTCGACGTCGGCAGGAAAGTCCGGCAGCTTAATGGAGAAGTGATACTTCAGCAACCTTGATGAGCACCTGGGAATTTGCAGGCCGTGTAAGATCGGGTACGTCTCCGGACGGGGTTGAGAGAAGCCATTAATATTCCGGCGTACTATCCAGCATAGCTAGTAGAAGGTGTGCTAGATCATCAGGTGGCCCCACCGAGGTCAAACCGGTAGCCATCCCATTTTGGGTTTGGCGCGCGTAAGTAGCGTATCCACTTCCATCCCGTCTTGGGTCCACAGGACCAGATTGGGGGGGGGGCTTGTTAGTCTCTAGGTCTGGTCCTATAGAAAGCTCCGCGGGGGCGCCAGGTGCCATTCTGGAACAGCTCGGTAGCTCCCTGGTCGAAGGAGGACCAGGTCCCGGGACTTATGGGTCCTGGACCAATGGGAGTGGAACCACTGGCATTAGCTGTTGTCCTGATGGGGAAGTGGTTATGCCCGCGAGGAGCGAGGTGGTGGTGATGAGATGACTGACTTATGACGCCTGCCAGATACACCTGGACGTCATCATCATCGGTAAGACCTTTGAAGACCATCTCGGTAACCTGAGCAGGGCAGAGACTACAGGTAACCAGCTTGAAGCTGAACGCGAAGAAGTGCCAGCTCTTCTGCAAGGAAGTCAACTATTTGGGCCACATATTTTCACCAACCGCAGTAGACACAGAACCGGAGAAGACACAGGCCGTGGGAGATTGGCGTCGGCCGAAAGATATGAGAGAATCGTACAGCATCCAGGTGCTATGCAGTTACTACCACCGTTTTATCAATGGGTTAACATCGCCAGCAATGCAGACGCCATATACGTGAGACCTTGCCGAGAATTGTGCGGCCAGTGCATAAGAGTGGATGAGAAGTAGCGGACGCCTGGGATAGTGAAGGCCTGAGGAGGGTGCAGCTTTCGAGGCAAACTTGGTGCCACGCTTGAGAGAAGTGGAGGCAGGGACAAAACCAACCTGGGAGGACATCGCACAAAGGTGCGCCAAATAAAAGTCGTGCTGTTCCCAATGGGAGTCACTGAAGGCAAGAGACGGCGTGCTGTTCCAGGTATCTGAATCGAGAGAGAACATTTGGTACTTCCCCGAAGTAAGTTCCCGGAGGGCTTGGAGGCAATGCACGCAGGTTCTTCAGGATGCACCCGAACCATTGACAAACTTCCGAGTACGCTAATACTGGCTGAGGCTCCAAGCAGACGCTGAGAGATGGTGCCGTCTTTTCACGTGAGCTACCAGAGACTAAGAGACGCGGTCGCATGCAGCAGTACAACGTCGGAGCGCCCTTCAAAAGGACCACCGTCGAAATGGCTTGAGGTTCTCCAGTGTCCGTCGGATGCAACATGTACCTGATGGTGATCGTGTTCTAGTTCGGCAAGTGGACGGAGGTGTATGCCATCCCGAATCAGGAGGCAAAGACTGCCTCGTGGAACAAGTGTTCTGCCGATTTGGAGTGCCGATTTGGAGTGCTTGGATCATCTTGCCCGCGACGATGGTGCTGTTCGGGACAACCAGCCTTGAGGAGGGAGCAATGTACCGACCATAATATTTACGAGAGTGCGCACGGGATCACTAAGCAGATAAACATATCGCGGAGATATAATGCATGCCAAACAAATAAAGAGATAAACGGTATATTCTAATGACATCCCGATTGTTTTACAGAGCATTCCATTTCTTGTTTGTTCTGCGAATTGCCAGGGGACAATTGTAAAGACAAACGTGAACAGGAATTTTAACAAGAGTTGTAGTAAACAGTGGAAGTTGAGTAGCTCTTTGTTTTGGTGAATGACCTTGGTAGATTATGACAGTGTATGTGACGTCATCCTGATACTGTAAGTATATTTCTACGGAAATAAAGAACGTTTTGAATTTCTGCAACTTGGACTTTTAATTCTACAAAACCACAAAGTCACAATACTAATACATACATATTTACGGACATAAGAGATATATAACTTCCAAACTCAGCTGCTGCAGAGATAGTATGCATAAAGAAAAAAACTATAATGATTATGTTGTGTCTATCGGAGTATTTTTCTACCCTCTGTTTGTCTGTTTCTGATCTGGTTCTGTGTAAGTTACATGCTGGCCTCTGGTTTCTGAAGTCGCGATTACAAACCTGGCGGAGGAGCATGGAGTTTATTGGATGTAAAATAACTTTAATACATGATTTCTGTTCGGAAGATCTGCCAGGTAATTGCTAATTCGCTGTCCAAACCTTCAACGAGGCACTCTGTCGCCATCTTCAGGGAACTGGATGTGAGCTTGCGTATCCAGGATTTATAACTATACAGAAGGACTTAGACAACGCCTGGCTCGCTGCTTACATCCAGATCCTGAATGGCGGTGACAGAGTGCGTCGTCGAAATCTCGTACAGCGATTTAGCACTTACCTGGCTGTTGTCCCGAGAAGAAATCATTCATAATCAACGCCGGGAGAGCTTCAAGTTTCTGATCATTAATACAGTTTGATTCCTATGAGATCGCAGTCTGATGGGCCTTGGAACATTGATGGGGGGGAAATGTTAGCTCTGTTATCTTACTGCATGCTGAGATCTGCATGTACCCTTATCTTGAGGCTGGTGTCTTGTTTTAAGTGGCCGCCTCATATCTTATTTCTTCCTCTATTTCAAAATAGGCTGCATCCTCCGCTCTTGAAAAATCTGTAGAAACATAATTGCCGTCCTCTCCCAAGTGAATTAATATTTGCTGCTATCTTTATTTCTAGAGGTATTCTGCTTTAATTTTCTTAATGAGGCTGCATCATTGTTGCCAATCCTGTGATGAAAGATGGCAAATTTATCTTCAGCCAGCTTAATTATGTGCGCCATTCTGGACGTAACATTTTTGTCTACCACCGAATATATTTTCGGTAGCAAAAATAAGTTCTATGGGGATCAGTTCAGAACGATAAAGAGGTAGACGTAAATTATTATGATTGTATTGGTGGAGAAGACTATTTTGTGGGTACTTTAAAGGAGTAGTTAAACTGTAGATATGGAGATTGAGAACGCTAGAAGAGTCAACTCGTGGACATTTTCTGTTGGAAGGTTTTGCTTAGTCTAGTCTGTCAGTATATCTCTTCTGGATATTCTAACTTAGCATACATCTTCCCTAAAACTGGTCTTTTCTCAATTTGTATTATTATTCACTGATCGTCCGACGAAATGTTGTTTCTTTGAAGCTGTTTATGGAGACCTTCTGCGCGTTATGTTGTGGGGCATGGAAAAAGAAATAAACTTGCAACGATGCCACATTCATAAATTAAACCGGCTCATGAATGCGCGAAATAGGGTTTTGTGTATCTAAGATATCTAAGAGGGCTGTTCAATAAAGAAAGATCATAATTTTTTACGGTCATAAATTTTCGCACTAAAATTCAATCTTATTAAATTCTGTTAGCTTAATGTGAAACAAACAACCCGTAGTAGTTCATTGTTGGTACTCCTGTTTCCCACCTATGAGAACCATTTAAATTCAGACATGTTCAGTGTTAACTACCGCTAAAATGGAGGTTACACGCGAGGAACATTGTGCGGCTTTGAAATTCTGTCTTCGTCTTCACAGGCCTTCATTTGAGAACTTTGGAGAGTTTGTTCTTCCCTACAGCACAGCTCGGAGGTGGTTTAAAATGTTTAAAGAAGGAAGACAATCAATTTCAAAGTAAGGTTAATCGGGTGCTCTAGTTTCTGCTCCTACGGAAGAGAACATCAACACTGCTCTGCCATTGTGAGGGAGGATCGACGAATTACCTTAATATCACTTTCTAAAATGCTGAACATTTCAGTGGGTGCCACCCGCACGTTGGTGACAGAAACATTACACATGAGAAGTGTTTGTGCGCGATGGGTTCCAAGACTGCTGATTCCTAAAAGAAGGACATTAGCATGCAGGTCTGCGTCAGTTAATGTTCATGTTAAAGGAAGATCTGGAGTGTATATCAAACGGAATCTCTGTTGATGAAACTTGGTTATATCATTGTGATCCTGAGAGCAAAGCTCAGTGTAGAAATATTCTTTTTCACCAACCCCCCAAAAAGCAAAATTGTTGCTTCTGCTGGGGAAGTTATAGCCATCTCGTCCTTGATATTCATGGAATGCAGCGTGTTGTACCTGCACACACATCAGTAACTGGACAATGCGACAGGAATGTCCTGAAAACATTTCAAGTACATATCAGGGACAAAATACAACATTTCCATGAGGCAAGCTGGTTGATGCACCACGACAGTGTGCGGCCGCATGTTGCCAATGTTGTTGCGGAATATCTCACAAAATCAACGTGAATTGCCTCCCTCAACCTCCATATAGCCCGGATTTAACCCTATGAGACTTTTCTATTCCCTAACTTGAAGAAACGCCTTAGTGGGACGCATTATCCATCATCAGAAGCCGTCGTGAAGGCTGCGGAAGCCTTTTTGAAGTATCTCTAAAAAAAGCCAGCAATTCCTTGAAGGCTGGCAGAAACGCTGGGACATGTGCATCGCATTCCGGGGAGACCACTTTGAGAAGGACCATCAGAATTATGAGGATGAGTAAAGGTACGTTGTAAAAAAATTGTGATCATTCTTGTTTAACAGCCCTTGTATAAGGACAAATATGGAGATTGCAGTGACCCGTCGATAGGTCTTAGCTGGGAAAGGGTGGATACACCGTGGATTTATTTAGCATGTTACCTATCTGTACAAGTATACCAGTTCTACAAATGTATTACTGAATGAAGGTTACTTATGAAGGAATTCTCAGAGCATTTAAGGTACATTTTACATTTATCATAAAAATATCTTAAACTTGTGGTATTTTAACGAAGGTTTTTAGTCATTGAGAACAAAATTTGTCGCAAACATTTTCATTACAGTGTATTATGGTGTGGGGAATTCTTAGAGAATGTTCACATCGCATCTTTGGAAGATGTTACTCTGAAATACGAAGTTTCGTGATTATCCGATTTTTGTATTTGAGTTACACTGATCACAAACCTACGTTGTTTCCAGAGCAGTGTTTTGTTTTATTTGATGTGTCTTTCCCCGTGTCGAAATTTAAGTAGAATGCAATACCTTCCTCTACTTACTATGCATGATAAAGTGGAACATGTGCTTTTGTAAACACTATGACCTACTACCCGAGAAAGTGACCAGACGCAATGAACGTGAATGTCAGAGTGCTGCTCTTCATTGGTTCCACTATGCGATATGCCGTAAATTTAGAGGTTTCCTTTTATCCAAAGGCGTTGTTGTCAGAGAAGTCTAAGCTCTAAGGAGCCTGTATTCTTTTGCTCTTCATTTGCTTCGCTATGCGATATGCTGTAAATATAGGGGTTTATTTTATCCAAAGGCGTTGTTGTTAGAGAAGTCTAAGCTCTAAGGAGTTTGCATTCCTTTGACTTTCATTTGTTTCACTATGCGATATGCTGTAAATATAGAGGTTTCCTTTTATCCGAAAATGTTGTTGACAGAAACGTCTAAGCTCTAAGGAGCGTGTATTCTTTTGCACTTCATTTGTTTCACAATGCGATATGCTGTAAATTTAGAGGTTTCCTTTTATCAAAAAGCGTTGGTGTCAGAGAAGACTAAGCTCTAAGGAGCGTGTATACTTTTGCACTTCATTTGTTTCACAATGCGATATGACGTAAATGTAAAGTTTTTTTTTATCCAAAAGTGTTGTTGTCAGAGAAGTCTAAGCTCTAAGGAGCGTGTATACCTTTGCATTTCGTTTGTTTCACAATGCGATATGACGTAAATTTAAAGTTTTTTTTTATCCAAAAGTGTTGTTGTCAGAGAAGTCTGAGCTCTAAGGAGCCTGTATTCCTTTGACTTTCATTTGTTTCACTATGCGATATGCTGTAAATTTAGAGGTTTCCTTTTATCCGAAAATGTTGTTGACAGAAACGTCTAAGCTCTAAGGAGCGTGTATTCTTTTGCACTTCATTTGTTTCACAATGCGATATGCTGTAAATTTAGAGGTTTCCTTTTATCAAAAAGCGTTGGTGTCAGAGAAGACTAAGCTCTAAGGAGCGTGTATACTTTTGCACTTCATTTGTTTCACAATGCGATATGACGTAAATGTAAAGGTTTTTTTCATCCAGAAGTGTTGTTGTCAGAGAAGTCTAAGCTCTAAGGAGCGTGTATACCTTTGCATTTCGTTTGTTTCACAATGCGATATGACGTAAATTTAAAGTTTTTTTTTATCCAAAAGTGTTGTTGTCAGAGAAGTCTGAGCTCTAAGGAGCCTGTATTCTTTTGACTTTCATTTGTTCCACAATGCGATATGCTGTAAATATAGAGATTTCCTTTATCCAAAGGCGGTTTTGTCAGAGAAGTCTAAGCTCTAAGGAGCCTGCATTCTTTTGACTTTCATTTGTTCCACAATGCGATATGCTGTAAATATAGAGATTTCCTTTATCCAAAGGCGTTTTTGTCAGAGAAGTATAAGCTCTAAGGAGCCTGCATTCTTTTGATTTTCATTTGTTCCACAATGCGATGTGCTGTAAATATAGAGGTTCCTTTAATCCAAAAGCGTTGTTGTCAGAGAAGTATAATCTCTAAGGAGTTTGCATTCTTTTGACTTTCGTTTGGTCCACAATGCGATATGCAGGAAATATAGAGGTTTCTTTTATCCAAAAGTGTTGTTGTCAGAGAAGTTTAAGCTCTAAGGAGCCTGTATTCTTTTGACTTTCATTTGTTCCGCAATGCGATATGCTGTAAATATAGAGGTTTCTTTTATCCAAAGGCGTTGTTGTAAAAGAAGTCTAAGTTCTAAGGAGCCGGTATTCTCCTTCCCTTCATTTGTTTCACTATGGGATAATCCGTAAAATTAGAGGTTTTCTTTTATCCAAAAGTGTTGTTGTTAGAGAAGTCTAAGCTCTAAGGAGCCTGTACTCTTTTGCACTTCATTTGTTTCACAATGCAATATTCTGTAGATATAGAGGTCTCTTTTATCCAAAAGCGTTGTTGTCAGAGAAGTCTAAGCTCCAAGGAGTTTGCATTCTTTTGACTTTCATTTGTTCCACAATGCGATATGCTGTAAATATAGAGGTTTCTTTTATCCAAAACCGTTGTTGATAGAGAAGTTTAAGCTCTAAGGAGCTTGCATTCTTTTGACTTTCATTTGTTCCACAATTCGATATGCTGTAAATATAGAGGTTTCTTTTATCCAAAACCGTTGTTGATAGAGAAGTCTAAGCTCCAAGGAGTTTGCATTCTTTTGACTTTCATTTGTTCCACAATGCGATATGCTGTAAATCTAGAGGTTTCTTTTATGCAAAACCGTTGTTGTCAGAGAAGTATAATCTTTAAGGAGTTTGCATTCTTTTGACTTTCGTTTGTTCCACAATGTGATATGCAGGAAATATAGAGGTTTCTTTTATCCAAAAGTGTTGATGTCAGAGAAGTTTAAGCTCTAAGGAGCCTGCATTCTTTTGACTCTCATTTGTTCCGCAATGCGATATGCTGTAAATACAGAGGTCTCTTTTATCCAAAAGCGTTGTTGTCAGAAAACCTTAAGCTCTAGGGAGTTTGCATTCTTTTGACTTTCATTTGTTCCACAATTCGATATGCTGTAAATATAGAGGTTTCTTTTATCCAAAGGCGTTGTTGTCAGAGAAGTTTAAGCTCTAAGGGCCTGCATTCCTTTGACTTTCCTTTGTTCCACAATGCGATATGCTGTAAATATAGAGGTTTCTTTTATCCAAAACCGTTGTTGATAGAGAAGTTTAAGCTCTAAGGAGCTTGCATTATTTTGACTTTCATTTGTTCCACAATGCGATATGCTGTAAATATAGAGGTTTCTTTTATCCATAAGCGTTGTTGTCAGAGAACCCTTAACTCTAAGGGGTCTGCATTCTTTTGACTTTAATTTGTTTCACTATGCTATATGCTGTAAATATAGAGGTTTCTTTTATCAAAAACCGTTGTTGTCAGAGATGTCTAAGATCTAAGGAGCCTATATTCTTTTGACTTTCGTTTGTTTCACTATGAGATATGCCGTAAATTTAGAAGTCTCCTTTTATCCAAATGCGTTGTTGTCAGAGAAGTCTAAGCCCAAAGGGGCCTGTATTCTTTTGAACTTCATCTGTTTCACAATGCGATATGCCGCAAATTTAGGGGTTAGCTTTTCTCCGAAAGCGTTGTTGACAGAAAAGTCTAATCTCTAAGGAGCCTGCATTCTTTTGACTTTCATTTGTTGCATACTGCGATATGCTGTAAATATAGAGGTTTCTTTTATCCGAAAATGTTGTTAACAAAAACGTTTAAGCTCTTTGGAGCGTGTATTCTTTTGCACTTCATTTGTTTCACAATGCGATATGCTGTAAGTTTAGAGGTTTCCTTTTATCAAAAAGCGTTGTTGTCAGAGAATTCTAAGCTCTAAGGAGCCTGTATCCTTTTGAACTTCATTTGTTTCACTATGCGATATGCGGTAAATTTAGAGGTTTCCTTTTATCCAAAAAGAATGTTATGAGTTACGTCTAAGCTCTACGGAGCCTGTACTCATTTGAACTTCAATTGTTTCCCCCTCGCAAACGGGTAAATGATGGACGTTTCCTCTGATTAAAAAGGTTTTTATCAGAGAAGTTTAAGCTCTAAGTAGCCTGTATTCATTGGAACTTCAATTGTTTTGGTATCCGTTATAACCTAATGTTGGAAGTTTTCTCTTATTACAAAGATATCTATCGGGTATGTCTAAGTTCTAGGGAGCCTGTGGTCATTTGAATTTCAATTGTTTTGCTTTCCATTATAACCTAATGTTGGAGGATTTATCTTATCCACAAAAATATATATGTCTAAGCTCTAAGGAGCCTTATTCATTTAAACATTAATTGATTTGCTATCCGGTATGACTTGACGGTGGCCGTTTTTTCTTATCCACAAAGATTTCTATCAGCTAGATCTAAGCTCTAAGGAGCAGTTATTCATTTGAATTCCAATTGTTTTGGTATCCGTTATAACCTAATGTTGGAGGTTTTCTCTTATCCACAAAGGTTTTAACTAGTAGGTCTAAGCTCCATCAGCCTGTATTCATTCGAACCTCAGTTGTTTTGCTATATGCTATGACCTAACGTTGGAGGTTTTTTCTTATACACAAAGATTTCCTTCATTAAGGTCTAAGCTCTAAGGAGCAAGCATTCATTTGAATTTCAATTGTTCTGACATCCGTTATGACTTAATGTTGGAGGTTTCCTTTATCCAAAAAGATTTAGCAGATAAATCTAAGCTCTTAGGCGCCTGCATTCACTTGAACTTCTATTGTTTTGCTCACCGGTATGATTTAATGTTGGAGGGTTCTTCAGATCCACAACGTTTTTTATCAGATAGGCCTAAGCTCCAAGGAGTCTGCATTAATTTGAACTTCAATTATCCGGTTTGGCTTAATGGTGGTGGTTTTCGTTGATCCAAAAATATTTTTATCACATAAGGCTAAGCTCTAAGGAGCCTGTATTTATTTGAACTTCAACTGTTTTGCTATTTGTTATAGCTTAATGGTGGAGGTATTCTTTTATCTAAAAATATATTTAATACATAAATCTGTGCTCAAAGGCCCCTGAATTCATTTGAACTTCAACATATTTGCTATCCGGTTTGACTTAATATTAGATGTGATCTCTGACCCAAGAAATTTTGATCATATAATTCTCAGCTCTATGGGGCCTGTATACACTTGAAATTCTATTGTTTCTTCGTCGCAAAAGACTAAATGATGGAGATTTTCTTTTGTCCTAATAGCTTTTTAACAGGTAAGTCTAATACCTAAGGGGCCTGTATTCATTTGAACTACAAATGTTTTGCAATCCATTATGACTTAATATTTGAGGTCTTCTCCTATCCACAAAGATTTTTATCAGATAGGACTAAGCTCTATGGATCCCGTATTCATTTGAACTTCAATTGTTTTGCTATCCGACTTGAATTAATTTTGGAATTTTTCTTTTATCCAAAAAAGATTTTTATCACATAAGTCTAAGCTCTAAGGAGCCTGGATTCATTTGAACTTCAACTGTTTTCTATCTAGTATGGTTTATTGGAGGAGGTATTCTTTTATCCAAGAAAGATTTTTATCACAAAAGTCTAAGCTCTAGGAGCCTGTATTTATTTCAATTTCCATTGTTTTGCAATCCGGTATGACCTAATGTTGGAGGTTTTCCCTTATCCACAAAGATTTTTATCTGATAGGTGCAAACTCTAAGTAGTCTATATTCATTTGACATTCAATTGTTTTACTATCGCGTATGACTTAATGCTGAAGGTTTCCTTATCCAAATATACCTTTGTCAGATACGTCTATGCCCTAGAAACCCTGTATTCAGTTGAACTTCAAATGTTTTGCTGTCCGGTATGGCTTAATTTTGTAGATTTTCTCTTATCCAAAAGGATTTTTAGCAGATAGGTCTATGCTCTAAGGAGCCTGCATTCATTTGAAATTCAAATGTTTTGCTATCCGGTATGAATAAATATTGGAGGTTTTCCCTTATCCACAAAGATTTTTATCAGATAGGACTAAGCTCTATGGAGCCTGCATTCATTAGAAATTCAAATGTTTTGCTATCCGGTATGAATTAATGTTGGAGGTTTTCCCTTATCCACAAAGATTTTTATCAGATAGGACTAAGCTCTATGGAGCCCGTATTCATTTGAACTTCAATTGTTTTACTATCCGATTTGACTTAATTTTGGAGGCTTTCCCTTATCCGCAAGGATTTTTATCAGACAGGACTAAGCTCTATGGAGCCCGTATTCATTTGAACTTCAATTGTTTTGCTATCCGATTTCACTTAATTTTGGAGGATTTCCCTTATCCGCAAAGATTTTTATCAGATAGGACTAAGCTCTATAGAGCCTGTATTCATTTGAAATTCATTAATTTGCTTTTCGGTATGATTTAATGTTGGAGGTGTTCCCTTATACAAATTTTTTTAGCAGATAAGTGTCATCTCTAAGCAGCCTATATTCATTTGAACTTCTATTGTTTTGCTATCCGGTATGGCTTGATAGCGGAGATTTTTTTCTGATCCACAAAGATTTTTGTCACATAACTCTTAGCTCTATAAAGCATTACAACTCTTGATCATCAATTGTTTCATCCTCTCAAGTGACTAAATGATGGAGATTTTCTGTTGTTCAAAAAGATTTTTAACAGTTAGGTAACTCTAAGCTTTAAGGAGCCTGGATTCGTTCGAACTTCAATAGTTTTGTTATCCGGTTTGACTTAATATTGGAGGTTTCTTCTTATCCACAGAGATTTTTATCATATAGGTCTAAGCTCCAAGGAGCCTGTATTCATTTGAATTTCAATTGTTTTCATATCCGGTATGACTTAAAGTTGGAGGATTTTTCTTATCCAAAAATATTTTTATCAGATAGGTTTAGGCTCTAAGGAGCCTGTATTCATTTGAAATTTAATTATTTTGGTATCCGGTATGAATTAATGTTGGAAGTTACTCTTATCCAAAAATATTTTTTTCGGATAAGCCTAAGCTCTAAGGAGCCTAAATTTATATGGACTTCAATTCTTTTGCTACCCGGTATGACCTAATGTTAGAGGTTTCCTCTGATCAAAAAAGATTTTTATCAGACAAGTCTAAGCACTAAGGAGCCTGTATTAACTTGAACTTCAATTGTTTCATCCTCGCAAATGACTAAATGACGGAGTTTTTCTGTTATCCAAAAAAACTTTTATCTGTTAGTTGTAAGCTCTATGGAGCCGGTACTCATTTAAACATCGTTTGTTTCAACTCCCTAAAGATCCTTATGATGGAGGTGTTCTCTTATACAAAATGGTTGTCATTTGTTAACTCTAAGCTCTTTAGAACCTGTTTTGCATTATAACCTCATTTGTTTCACTATCCTATATGCCGTAAAGCTAAAGGTTTTCTTATATCCAAAAGAAATGTTGTCAGATAACTCTAAGCTCTAAGGAGCCTGTATTCATTTGAACTTCAATTGTTTTGCTATCCGGTATGAGTTAATAATGGAAGTTTTCTCTTATACAAAAATATTTTGATCAGATAGGGCTAAGCTCTAAGGAGCCTGTATTCATTTAAGCTTCAATTGTTTTCTATCCGGTATGACTTAATGTTGGAGGTTTTTTTCTTATCCGCAGAAATTCTTATCAGATAGGTCTAAGCTCTAAGGAGGCTGTATTCGTATGAACCTCATTTGTTTAAGCCTCGCAAATGACTTAGGGGTGAAGGATTCCCTTTATCCAAAAGGAATGTCGTCCTTTAACTTTAAGCCTATGTTGTTGGTTTAGCTCCTGTATAAAATGATTGTCATTTGTTAGCACTCATCTCTGTAGAGCCTATAGGGATTAGATTTTCATTTGTTTCACTATACCGTATGACTTAAATTTGGAGGTTTTCTCTTATCCACAAAGATTTTTATCACATAAGTCTGAGCCTTAAGGAGGCTGGACTCTTTTTAGCTTCATTTGTTTTGGTATCCGGTATGCCTTATTGTTGGAGGTTTTCTCTGATGCAAAAAAAATTTTATCAGAGAAGTGTAAGCTCCAAGTAGCCTGTATACTTTTGAATTTCAATTTTTTTGCTATCCGGTATGACTTATTGTTGGAGGTTTTCTCTTATCCAAAAATATATTTACCAGATAAGTCTAAGCTCTAGGAAGCCTGTATTCCTTTGATCTTCAATTTTTTTGCTATCCGGTATGACATAATTGTGGGTGTTTTCTCTTAACCACAAAGATTTGTATCACATAAGACTGAGCCCTAAGGAGCCTGGACTCGTTTTAACTTCATTTGTTTTGTTATCCGGTATGACTTAATGTTGGAGTTTTTCTCTGATGCAAAAAGATTTTTATAAGATAAGCATAAGCACAAAAGAGCCTGCATTTATTTGAAATTCAATTGTTTTGCTAGCCTTTATGACTTTATGTTAGAGGTTTTCACTTCCCCAAAAGATTTTTATCTGTTAGCACTAAGTCTTATGGATCCAGTACTAACTTAAACATCATTTGCTTCCACCTCCGAAATTTCTTAATGTTGGAGGTTCACTCTTATGCAATATGATTATCATTTGTTAACTCTAATCCCTGTAGGTCCGGTACTCATTTGACTTCATCTGCTTTGCTAACCGGTATGACTTAATGTTGGAGGCTTTCTCTTATCCAAAAAGATTTTGATCACACAAGTCTTAGCTCTAAGTAGCCTGTATTAACTGGAACTTCAATTGTTTTGCCATCCGGTATGACTTAATTTTGTAGGTTTGCTCTGATCCAAAAAAGATTTCTATCAGATAATTCTCAGCTCTAAGATGCCTGTATTACTTTGAACTTCAATTGCTTCATCCTCGCAAATGACTAAATTGAGTTTCTCTGTTATCCAAAATAAATTTTATCTGTTAGCAGGAAGCTCTATGGAGCACGGACTCATTTACACATCATTTGTTTGAACCTCCGAAATATTTTAATGTTGGAGGTGCTCTCTTATGCAGAATGTTTGTCATTTGTTTACTCTAAGCTCTTTAGAGCCTGTATGCATTTGAACTTCATTTGTTTCACTATCCGATATGCCGTATCCATAAGCAATGTTGTCAGATAACTCTAAACTCTATGGTGCTTGTATTCATTTGAGCTTCAATTGCTTTGCTATCCCGTATGACTTAATAATGAAGGTTTACTTATACTAAAAGACTTTTATCAGATACGCCTATGCTCTAAGGAGCCTGTATTCATTGGAACGTCAATTGTTTTGCTGTCCGGTATGACTTAATTTTGGAGGTTTTATCTTATCCAAAATGATTTTATCAGATAATTCTAAGCTCTAAGGAGACTGTATTCATTTGAGCTTCAATTGCTTTGCTTTTCCAGTATGTTTTAATGTTGGATGTTTTATCTTATCCAAAAAGATTTTATCAGATAAGTCTAAGCTGTAAGAAACCTGTATTCATTTAATGTTCATATGTTTCAACCTCCGAAATAACTTAATATTGTAGGTTTTCTCTTATATAAAATGATTCTCGTTTGTTAACCCAAAACTCTTTGGAGCTTGTACAAATCTGAACTATCTGTTTCGCGATCCGGTATGAATTAATATTAGAGATTTTCTCTTATTCAAAAACATTTTTAGCATATAAGTCTAAGATCTAAGGAGCCTGTATTCATTTGAACTTCATTTGTTTTATCCTCACAAATGACTTAAAGTTGGACGTTTTCCTTTATACAAAAAAGATTGATATCTTTCAACCGTAAGCACTGTGGGTCCTCTACACATTTGAACATCATTTGTATCATCCTCCAAAATGACATAATGTTGGAGGTTTTTTCTTGTCCAAAACGATTGTTATTTGTTAAGTCTAAGGTCTATGGAGCTTGTACATTTTGAACACCATTTGTACCACTGTCCGTTATTACCTAATGCTGGAAGCTTCCTCTTTTCCAAAATATGAATATCTGTTAGCTATAAGCTCTAAAATGCCCGCGCGGTTTTGATCCTCATTTATTTCATCCTCCGAAATGATTGTCATTTCTTAACTCTAAACAGTTATAGAGTATTGAGCAAGTGGGCAAAAACTGCTATTTTTTAAATTATGCACTACGTAAATCGATGTTAGTGGTAGCCAGAAACAATTGAATATCGAATGGAATTACCAAGAATACCTTAGTGTTGAGCAAGTGGGCAATAACTGCTATTCCCTAAATTATTTATGGCATAAATCAATATAAATAGTAACCAGAAGCAGGTGAATGTCGGAAGGAATTAGTAGAAAAGCCAAAGGTTTGAGCAAGTGGGCAGTAACTGCTATTTCCGAAATTCTTTACGACATAAATCAATATAAGAGGTGGCAAGAAACAAGTGAATACTGGCAGGAATTAAAAAATACCAAAGTGTTGAGCAATTGGGGAATAACTGCTATTTCTTAAATACTTTACGACATACATCAATATAAGTGGTAGCCAGAAACAAGTGAATATCGGCAGAAGTTACAAAGAATATCAAAGTGTTGGGAATCTGGGCAATAACTGCTATTTCCGAAATTCCTTACCACATAAATCAATATTCGTGCTAGCCAGAAACAGGTGAACATTGACAGAAATTAGAAATAGCACCAAAGTGTTGAGCAAGTGGACAATAACTGCTATTTCCGAAATTCTTTACGAGATAAATCAGTTTAAATGTTAGCTTGAAACTTGTGAATATCGGAGGAATTACAAAGAATGCCAAAGTGTTTAGCAAGTGGGCAATAACTGCTATTTCCGAAATTCTTTACAACATAAATCAATATAAGTAGTAGCCTGAAACAAAGTGTTGTGCACGTGGACGTTTACTGCGATTTCCGCAATACCTTAAGACATAAATCAATATAAGTGGTAGCCAGAAACAAGTAGTTACTAACGATTTCATACTGGAACTAGTAGATATCTTGAAAATTGCTTTAGGAATGGATAGCGACCGTGGCATCTTTTAATGCAATATTTGAATTAGGTCTTTGCCACTTTAGGAATCCACCTTCTTTGGAAAGCTTCCATACGAGATGTAATGATAGGCCAGATTATGCAAAACCTTACAAAAGAAAATTTCCAAGGCTTTAACTTTTCTAGGGTTCTCAATCTTTATACTTACAGCTTAATTACTCCTTTAAAACACGCTCAAAATAGTCTTCTCCACCAATACAATCATAGTATATTACGTCTACCTCCTTATCATACTGAACAGATCCCCATAGAACTTACTTGGACTAGCGAAAATATATTCGGTGGCTAACAAAAATGCTACGTCCACTATGGCGCATATAATTCAGCTGTCTGAAGATCAATTTGCCAGCATTCAGCATTGGATTGGCAACAATGATGTAGCCTCGTGACGAAAATTAAAGCAGAATACCTCTAGAAAGAAAGATAGCAGCAAATATTAATTCACTAGGGAGAGGACGGCAATGATGGTTCTACAGATTTTTCAAAAGGGGAGGATGCAGTGCATTTTGATATAGAGGAACAAATAAGACATGAGGCGGCCACTTAACATCTCTAAAATACATCGTAGACTGCAATAGCATTTAACACAGGAGACCAACCTCAAGGTAAGGGTACAAACAGATCTCACCATGCAGAAAGATAAGATATCTAACTTCTTAACCCCCTCACCCCTATCGAACTACTGACTATGCTCCAAGGCGCATCATACTGCCATCTCAAAGGAATCAAACTGTATTAATGATCAGAGACTTGAAGCTCTCCCGGCGTTGATTATGAATGGTTTCTTTTCGGGAGATCAGACACCTAAGTGCTAAATCGTTGTCCGAGCTTTCGAGGACGCACTCTGTCGGCACCATTCAGGATCTGGATGTAGTCAGGAAGCGAGGTGGTCTCTAAGTCCTTCCGTATAGTTATAAATACTGTATACGGCAAACTCACATCCAGTTCCCTGATGACGGCGACGGAGTGCCTCATTGAACGTTTGGACAGCGAACTAGCAATTATATGGTAGAACTTCTGAAAAGAAATCATGTATTAAAAGTCTTTTACACTCACTAAATCCATGTTCCTCCGCCGGGTTTGAAATCGCGACTTGAGGAACCAGAGACTAGCATGTAACTTACACAAAGCCAGATCAGAAACAGGCAAACAGAGGGTAGAAAGAGCACTCCGATAGAAAGAGCATAATCATTTAAGTTCTTGTCTTTGTGCATTCCACCTCTGCAGCAGCTGAGTTTGGAAGTTATATATATATATATATATATATATATATATATATATCTTATATACGTAAATATCGTATGTATGTATTAGTATTGTGACTTTGTAGGTTCGTAGAATTAAAAGTCCCAAGTTGCAGAAATTCAAAACGTTTTTTATTTCAGTAGAAATACACTTACAGTAGCAGGATGACGTCACATACACAATTACAGTCTACCAAGGTCATTGACCACATCAAAGAGCTTACTCAAGTTCCACTGTTTACAACTCTTGTTACAACTACTGTTTACGGCTGTCTTTACAACTGTCCCCTGGCAAGTCGCACCTTCCTTAAATATAGTACGACTCATGTTACTAGATATTTGTGGAACAAACAAGAAATCGAAAGTTCTGTAAGACAATCAGAATGTCACTGGAATATTTCTTTTATCTCTTTATTTGTTTGGAATAACTTTTATCTCAGGGCTATGTTTATCTCCTTAGACAAGCTGTTCATCTTCGCGCGGCTCCATCCGTCCCTTATCGCTCCCTCAACGTCCTTTCGTAGATTATGTGTTCGCTATAGTATTAACTGTTCGACAGTGAGCTGTTTCAAGATTACCAAAAAGAAGGCAGAAAATAAACCCCGACACGACCCTAAACCACGATCCAAGGACTAGGAGTACGATGCCTTATCCGTTAGATCATGGGGTCTACCATACACGGTCGCGTTACGCCTAAATAGATCAATTGACGCACGCAGATAGAGGGTCAGGTTGAGAGAACGAGTGAGGAGAGGGGGCGGGATCGACAGAGGGAGGCATTGAGGGAGGGAAGGGGCTTCGAAGTAACATAGCATTTTCGCTTCTTGTACCATAACCCGCTAGGTATGTTGAGAAGCTGTAAATGAAAGTTGTCAGTTATATCCGGAATTATATTTATAAAAGCCTGTTAGCAATTCTTGTTAAAATTAATGAGTTTTTATATATGTAGGCACTTAACTTCTGTAGCTCTCAGCAGCTCATTGCGTATTATGAGTAAAATGTGCCTTAATGATGAAGAGAAGCCTCTATGTCCAGCTCGATGTGCTTTTATGAGCCGTAAATCTACGACACCTGACCACTTGTTGTATTCCCTATTTAATGGACCCCATGCTAAATATATTTAACGGGGAAAAAATCTTAGGTACTGCGAAGGGTTTGAACCAGTGATATCGAGACTCAGATTTGGCATGTTACTTATACAGTTTGTGTGCTTGACAAATTTATTTAAAAAAACTTATGCGTAATTATCTTTTAAAAATTCTATTAATATTGATTACTGATAATGCGCGGTTTCGATATTACCGAAACGAAGCCAAAAAATAACGTCCGGCGGGATTCGAACCCGCAATCTTCGGATTAGGAGTCCGACGCCTTATCCATTAGGCCACGAGGGCTTGTACTCAGGTTCGTGTTATTTATGCTATATCAGTGGTACTGCTGCTGGATTGAGAGAGAGAGAGAGAGAGATAGAGAGAGAAAGACGCACAGAAAGAGAGAGGGAGAGAAATATTAATGGAGATGCATATAAAATAGCCTTTTCACATATACAATGCGCCTTGCTCTATGGAACAGCCATACATATAAGGACTCAGCTGTATACGGAATTATACCTATACAAGTTTATGAGCATTCACTACTGAAATTAATATTGAGCTTTTATTTATGGGTTCACAATAATTAAAGTAATTCTCAGCAAACAATTTTACACTGGGCGTGGAAGTCTTCCTAATTTTGATCAAAAGCGTTCTCAAGCTTTAGGTTATTTTTCGAGCCCTAAATAAACGCCAATTGGCCACTGATATATTTCCCATTCAACGGAAACCATGTCAAAGTTTTTGGCATAAAAAATTCGTCTTCACGCAGGTTTAAACCCTCACTCTCGAGAAAGTAATAGCTGGCGTATGACTTATACAGTTTGTGTGTTGCACAGTGATATATAAAGGAAATGTTTCGTATATCCGTAATTATATTTATAATGTGTGTTAGCATTAAATGAGAAAATTAATTTTGTGCCTTTTATGGGGCCATTTTAACTTATGTGCTTCTCAGCGGTATAGTGCACACTGGCGGTAAAAATCCCCTTTATTTTGTACGTGGCCTCGTTATCAAGCTTGAGGATCTTTTAAAGGCAATAAATCTACGACACTTGATCACCTGGTCTATTTCCCTTTCAAAGAACCATATTCGCTTGCACCTACAGTAGCATTCGCAAAAAGATGAATTCTGTAAACGTTCATCTCGACCAACATGAACCTGTTAGGATGATAAGAGTGGATAAGCATAGTTTATACATGAGTAGAGAAAGTAATGTGAGTACAACACATCAGGTTATCTGTCTAGTAAGATTTTGTTTATGTGTTATGGTTTAGTAGTTACGTAAACGTAATGCTGAATTTAAAGAATTTCAAAAGATATTTTCAGAACATGCGATACTCTATTTGGCATAAATATATTTTTATATATTGAAATTTTCTTACAATCATTGGAACTATTTGATTGTTTGGAACTATGTGGTAGATAAATTATTAATATACAAACTATGTGGATTTTATTTAAGTATGCAATTTCCATCCAATAATTGTGTGTGTGTGTGTGTGTGTGTGTGTGTGTGTGTGTGTGTGTGTGTGTGTGTGTGTGTGTGTGTGTGTGTGTGTGTGTGTGTGTGTGTGTGTGTGTGTGTGTGTGTGTGTGTGTGTGTGTGTGTGCTGAACAAACCAATTTCTGAGACATTCTTTGTTTCTGACTTGAGTTTACTAATACTTGTGCTTTCTGAAACCCCACAAGGGAATAAAAACTCAAAATTTCTACAAATTACACAACACCCTAAAACAATTCTAAAACTACCAAGGAAATCACCTATTGCCAAATTTCGTCTCATAACTGCACATGACGATCTGAATAACCATATTTATAGGATTGGATTATCAAAACTCCGCACACTGCCTATTATGTACCAGAGAAGAAATTAGGAATATGGAACATCTAGAATCATGGCAAGCTTAATGGAGTGCCCTGACGTCACAAAATACTGGGAGGCTAGAAGGAGAAAGTCTTGGTTGTATACTCCTGAGCATTGGACACAGACATACGCATATACATACTGTGAGATTGCGTAGAAAAACAATGCAAGTCAGCAGAATTACATATCATAGCCTGCGGCACCAAGTTCCATTACAATTACAAAAGCTTTGATTACAACATCACCTCTCGTTACAACTCTTCACAGCTTTTTACTGCCTACTTGGTGTTTTACAAAAATCTTGTTGCATGTCTTTACAACCACTCTCTGCTGGCGTTTCACAATCTCTTACATATCACATTTATAAATTCGAGAGGTTTCTCGAACGAATAAGAAAAACAACTATTCTCTCCCAGTCGAGACATCACTAGAACCCTCCAAACAGTGAAACCCTCTCTGGGGCGGCAAGTCATTTATCTTCGGGATACAGTATCCGTATGTTATCTTTATCTGCCGGCTCATTGTGTACACTAGCCACCCTATCGTAGATAACGACTTCGCAACACTGCTCCCTCCTCAAGGCTGGTCGTCCCGAACAGCACAATCGTAGCGGGCCAGACCAAATTGGTGTACCGCATCATCTTCCCTCGGGGCCGCTTCTGGATGCGGTAGACCATGTCCTTAATCCACTTCAGCACGCGGTACGGTCCTTGCCACGCTGTTGAAGTCTTTTGCCGCGTCCCTTGGTTCGGGTTAGGGCGATACAACCAGAGTAGGTCACCCTGCTGGAGCCCTTGCCTGTTGACTTGCCTGACGTATCGGGTGTCTCGCATTCTGGAGGGTCTGAGGAGCCATTTCATGCATGTCGTGGAGGCAATCCACCAGCTTCTCCAAATACTCGGTTGCTGGCTGTTTTGCTTTCAAAAGCCAGATCACAGGGGATGCGTAACCTATGGCCGAATATTAAACTGGCTGGCGTCATCCCAGTGGTGTCGTGTGTAGACGAGTGATAGGCCAGCATGAACAGTGGCACATTGACGTCCCAGTCTCGCTGATGACTAGACACGACATTCCTCAGGTGCTCCTCTAAGGACGTGACGTATTTTTCGACCATGCCGCCCGTCTGGGAATGTAGAGGTGTTGTGCGGGTATTGTTCACTCCAAGTCTTTCCAGTGCCTCCTTCATCAAGTTGAATTCAAAACTGGTGCCCTGGTTGCTGTGGAGCTCCCCAAATCGGCACCTCATTTTGGCAGAACACTTGATCCATGAGGCACTCTGTGATTGTTTCGGCTCCTCGTTCGGGATGGCATACACCTCCGGTCACATGGTGAAGTAGTCCACGACTACCATCAGGTACTTGTTGCCTTGATCGGAAACTGGTAATGTACCAGCTATGTCGACGGCGGTCCTTTCGAATGGCGATCTGACGTTACACTGCTGCATGCGATCCCGGCTCCTACTCTGGCGGCCGCGACTCGCCTGCGTACAAGTGACATTGACGGCACCATCTCTCAGCGTCTGCTCGGAGGCTCAGCCAGTAGTAGTGCTTTCGGCGTTTGTGGATAGTTCGGTTTCCTTTCAGGTGCTCTTCGTCCAAGACCTCTGGGGTCATACTTTGGGGAAATACCAACTGTTCTCTCTGCGTCTTCCCATCGGGCGATAACCATACCCGGAACAGCACGCCCTCTCTTGTATTCAGTGTGTCCCATTGGACCCATTACGACTTTTCGGGGCGATGTCCTCCCACGCTGGTCTTGCCCTGCTTACACTTCCCTCAAGGGTGGCCCAAGTCTGCATCCGCCAACTGCTCCCTCATCAGGCCTGTGCTATCCCAGCCATCCGCAGGCACTGCCATGAAAACTCGCACAGCTGCGGCACGCTGCTTCTCTTCCACTCCTGTGCATTGGCCGAAAGCCCTGGACAGGATCTTCGGGACATGGAGTCAGCGTTACCGCGGCTCTTCCCTCTAGGACGTTCAGAGGTGAAGTCGTACTCTTGCAGCCTCTGTACGCAGTGTGCCGTCTGGCCTCCCAGATTTATATCGCTCAGTAGCCAGGTTAGGGCGCAGTGGTCAGTCCTCAGGTGGAATGGCTGACCATACAGGTACTTGTGGAAGTGCAGCAATGTCTTTACTATCGCCAGTAAATCTCGCCGGGAGAAGCAGTGGTTCTTCTCTGCCTTGGATAGTGTCTTGCTGTAGTAGGTTATCACACGCTCGTGGCCGTCCTGGGCTTGGGATAGAACGCCTCCAATGCAATGTTCGCTAGCTTCGGTGTCCACAACGAAGCCGCCGCCTGTTTATGGAAATCCCAAAGCCCTTGGCCTGTCGAGTATGGAGTATTATCCTTGTCTCTCGGCTCTAGAAACACCTGCCAGTAACCCGACTTCAGTTCCAGGGTCGACAACCACTTTGCACTAGCTAGCTTGTCCAGGGTGTCGTCATTCCGGGGTAAGGGGAAACAGTCCTTCCGGGTGACAGCGTTCAGCTTCCTGTAGTCCACGCAGAAGCGTAGCTCGCCGTTCTTCTTCAACACCATGACTACGGTGGAACACTAAGGGCTGTCAGATTCTTAATCACTCCCCTGGATTTCATGTCAACTAGCATACCGCGTACCGCCGCTTGTTCCACCAGCGGAACGCGTCTAAGTGGTTGCCGAATAGGCCGGGCGTCTCCGGTGTTGATGCGGTGAACCACTTGATCCGTGCGGCAGTAGTCATTGCTCCCTTGGCTGAAGACGCGCTGGTATCGCCTCAGCAGCTGTGGAACTTTCTGCAGCTGTTCTGTGGTCAGGTGGTCGGCCGGCCTCTCCAATAAGCCTTCCAGCCAGGGTCCCAGGTGTTGCGTTGGCACAGAATTAAGTTTTGTGGAAGTAAGACGTGATATTATATTCTTAATGGACGATACACGCTTTGAAAGGGGCTACAGTCTCCGGCGAGCTTTGGGATAGATATATAACAGTGATAATGATACACTGAGATGGGTGTCACAAATTTATCTCCAAAGAATATGCAAGAGTAAAAGTGTTGTGCAATAAGTGTTCATCATTTCAAGTGGAGAATGAGTAGAATTTTATTTATAACAGCATTACTTATAAAGTGATATTGCACATCATAATAAAAGATTGCAGTATTTCTATATAGCGTGAGGTAAACGTGAGGAAACGTAAGAGTCAACTGGAGAATGTAATGTCATGTCGGTATGTTCGCCATAGCAGCTCAGTGGTTTAGGGCAACCGCACGGAGAGCGGGAGATTCCTGGTTCAAATCCCGGCTATGGCAGTGAATTTTTTAGTCTGGCTATACTCATTCAAACCATAGCCTACACACGGCTAGTGTGAAAGAAATGATAATTTCCATCAATATTTATTAAAATACTTCCCACAAAATTGTTTTATGGTAAATAAAATGTCTATCTCTAATTTTCTAAGAACATATTCAGAAGAATTCTTCATTCTTAATGACGTTTGTATAATTGGAAAACTATACACAAAATATTCAAGAACTTCTCAGTTAACAAGTCAGATGAAAAGATGATTAGAAATCGACGTTTGGGGAACGTAGGTCGCTCCAATCATCTGGATATTGTCGCGAGGCGCTTGTTATTTGGAGAGACAGAGAGAGAGAGAGAGAGAGAGAGAGAGAGAGAGAGAGAGAGAGAGAGAGAGAGAGAGAGAGAGAGAGAGAGAGAGAGAGAGAGAGAATCAGAGAAAGAATCAGATCCGATAGCCCACAAGCCACGCCTACACTTGGGAGCACACTTGACGCTGGCAGAGGGAGAGACGGGGGCGTGGAGAGAAAGAGCCAGAGAGATGTCTAAACAGTTCCGTCTCGGTGAAAGGCCCTGAAGCTTTGGCAACTTTCGAGAAACGATGCTTCGGTTGTAATTAAGAGAGAGGCAAGCTGAGAGGCTAGTCGAGAATTGTTAATTGTGCAGTGTGGTCGTGTGGTAGACGGCCTTGAAGATTGCGTTTGTGTGTGTTACGTCATTCTGATGGTCAGTGTTGAACAGTATCTTTTAACTTGAAATAAAGAGCGTTTGGAATTTCTACGAATTAGAATTTTAATTCTACGAAACCTCAAAGTCACAATATTTATAAGACATATTATAAACAGCAAATAGATATAAGACAAAAATCAACAAAGAAAAAGTTTAACAATACTATCATTACTGAACAAAAGACAGCAGTAAATGAAATGCCAGGTCAGCAGATGGCGTGAGTGTAGTAAACTGATTAAATCAGAGAAACATAACTACTTAATTTGGTAATCAGGATGTATATATCTGTGCTACTTAAGCCGACTGATTTACATCTTAAAGCTGTTTTCCAAGAGGAGCTGAACTGGCATTTAATTTAAAGTAAACAGTCTTTTGTTCAGTGATGCGAGTATTCTTAGTGTTTTACCTTAGTTGAATTTTATGTTACATCGATTTAGTGTTTATAACAGTTTCTTAAATATCCATATGTTGGGAGTAATCTACGCTACCGAATCGTGGATTTTAATCGTCCTTTTAGCTATCTTGATTCCAGAGTATATCCCAAGAAAGCTCCAGGTTTATACAGAGAAAATGTTACCACAAAGCGTGTAGGTCTCGTTAAAATCTACACTTTATGTGCCATAAGCTATTTTTTGTGTGCTTAACCGTCTCTGAGATGTTATTGGTTTGAACTTCTAATATTTATACGATGACATCAGATTAAGTGGGCACGCTCTTAACGGCACCAGCGTCGCCGTTGCAGCCGCTTCCCTTCTGCTTAGTTTTCCCCGCGCGAACCGTCTTGTGCTTCGATAAAATTAAGACGAATGGACAAAGAGGACCACCACTGTTTCTGAAATTAAATACTGAATACCTTGATGTTACTTCCATTTTCAAAGAAGGTGTTGCAGACATTGTCCGAGAACAGAACACACCCCTTACACAGGAAACTAGGTCTTTGCCAGCGAACCCCGACTGGTCTTCGATCTCCATAATAGCGGATACTCCTGGTTTGCGTTGTTGGGGTAGCTGTCAGCTTGGCCGCCTCCATCCTCAATGCTGCTGTTAACGCCTCATGGAAAGTTTTGTAGTCGCCGAGCATTAGGCGCTGACGTACTTCGGTGTCTCTCACCCCGTCCACGAATGGGTAGGCTGCCTCTTGATATTCGAAGTCGGTTGGGAGGTCGACTAATGCTTCGCTGGCCAGCTGCTCAATTGCCATTGCGATTTTCGGCAGCGTCTCCCCTGGCTGTTGTGACCTTGATTTCAGGTTGCTTCGGTAGCCTGCGATTAAGCGGTGGTTTCCGAATAGGTTTACCAGGGCTTCGCAGATGTCATAGGGCGCCGACGCTGCCTGGAACGCGTTTAGGATTTCTGCGGCCCGTCCCTGGTAACTGGCTATTAGCTATGCGGCTTCTTCCTCCGGTGACCTCTTGTTGTGCTTGGGCAGTGTTTCGAACTGGCGGCTGAGGTCTTCGAAAGTTGACGGGCCGTCGTATTAGGGAGGTTTGACGCACACAGATGTGTCGTGTCTCGCCGCGTCGGCCATCATGACCTTCAAGCTCCTGCCGACGATGTCCTCTACCTTGGCTTTAAGTGACTTGGTGTTGCTGTCGGCCTTTCCGTCCAGGTAGTTAACGCAGCTCGCCAGGTCCTCGATGCGCTCGCCCAACTCCGTGACGGCCTTCTTTACGCCGGCCTACTGCTCCTCAAATTTGGCGACGAGGGCTTCGTTCGCAACCTTCAATTCTGTGGTCATATCGGTGATCTTCAACAGAATCTTTTCCAATGTCATGTCCATCGTTTAACGTTCCACTTGCTGACACCAACTCCTAGTTGCAGAAATTCAAAATGTTCTTTATTTCCGTAGAAATACACGTAGAGTAGCAGGATGACGTCACAAACACAGTTACAGACTACCAAGGTCATTGACCACAACAAAGATATTTCTCATCTTCCACTGTTTACAACAACTCTTGTTACAGTTCCTGTTTACGGCTGTCTTTACAACTGTCCCCTAGCTAGTAACAGCTTCCTTAAATGTACCATGACTCATGTTACTAGACATTTGTGGAACAAACAACAAATCGCATGTTGTGGAAGACAATCAGGATGTCACTAGAATATTCCGTTTATCTCTTTATTTGTTTGGAATAACTTTTATTTCCGCGCTATGTTTATCTGCTTATAAAAGCTGTTTATCTCCGCCCGGCATCATCCGTCCCTTATCACTCCCGCACCGTGCTTTCGCAATGAATGTGTTCGCGACAGAGTTAACTGTCGACAGTGAGCGGTTTCAAGATTACCAAAGAAAAGGCAGAAAATAAACCCCGGCACGACCCTAAACCACTATCCAATGATTAGGAGTACGATTCCTTATCCGTTAGATCACGTGGTCTACTACACACGGTCGTGTTACACATCAAAAGATCAAATGCCGCACACAGATAGAGGGTCAGGTAGAGAGACTGTGTGTGAGAGAGAGAGAGAGAGAGAGAGAGAGAGAGAGAGAGAGAGAGAGAGAGAGAGAGAGAGAGAGAGAGAGAGAACGGAAGGAGGGACAGGGCATGTAAATAACATAGCCCTGTCACCTCTCGTACCATAGCTCGTTAGCGATGTTGAACAGCTATAACTTAAAGTTCTCAGTTATATACGAAATTATATTTATAAAAGCGTGTTAGCAATTCTTGTTGAAATTAATGAGTTTTTATATATGGAGGCACTTAACTTCTGTAGTTTTCAGCAGCCCATTGCGTATTATGAGTAAAAGGTGTCATAATGATGATGGGATGCTCCTATGTCCAGCTTAATGTACTTTTATCAGCTCTAAATCCACGACACCTGACCACTTGGTGTATTCCCTGTTTAACGGACGCAATGCTAAAGATATTTAACGGGGAAATAATGTTAGGCACTGCGACGGGTTTGAAACAGTGATATCGGGAATCAGAGCTGGCATGTATCTTACAGTTTATGAGGTTTACAATTTTATATAAAAAAACTCATTATACTTAATTATCTTTATAAAAGTGCTTTAATGCTGATTACTGATAGTGCGCGGTTTCGAGATTACCAAAACGAAGCCAAAACATTGCCCCCTGCGGGACTCGAATGCGATGCCCTATCCAATTAGGCCACGAAGGCTTCTGTTCTCTTTCGTGCTCTTTATGCTATATGAGTAGAATTGTCGCTTCACTACAGTCAGAGGTTGACCGAAAGAAAGAAAAAGAGAGGGTGAGAGAGAGAGAGAGAGAGGTTATAAAATAAAATAGCCCTTTATTATACCGTACTCTTTACTTTGTGGAATAGCCAAGCATAAAAGGACTCAGCTGTATACGGAATTATACCTATACAAGTTTATGAGCATCCATTTCTGAAATTAATATTGAGTATTTTATCTATGGTTTCACTACAATTAAAGTATTTCCCAGCGATTCACTTTATATTGTTCGTGAAAGGCCCCTTAATATTGATCAATAGCGCCTTTGCCTAGTTTGAGGTTATTTTACTAGCCCTAATTAAGCGATAGTTGACCACCTGGTGTATTTGCAAAAGAGCGGACACCATGCTAAAATATTTGACAGCAAAAAGAATAGTCTTTAACCGGATTTGAAACCCCCAGACTCGGAAAGCAACAGGTGGCATATCAGTTATACAGTTTGGGTGTTTCCCAGTGATATATAAATAAAAGGTTTCCTATAAGCGTAATTGTATTTATACAAGTGTATTAGTATTAATTGAAGAGAAGGAGCGCTATAGAGATTACCAAACAGCAGGCAGAAAATGGCCTCCGACGGGACTCGAACCTCGGATTAGGAGTGTGATACTTTATCCATTATGACACGAGATTTGTTATACACCTAGTTGTTTCTTAAACGATCGCACCTGAGCTACACGCACACACAACTCACTTTCAACAAAAAAGTGTTACGTGAGGCTCAAAATATCAATTATCGGAGACAACTCTGTACCAAAATTTATGGGTGCAGTACATTACTTCCGCTACCATGTATATAACATGCAAAAATACTCCCAAACAGAAAGAAAATTCCCGGTTGTCATATTGATAAACAACAAACGATATTAAAATAGCCCTTTGTTTTAAAGATTTTTCACTTAACTGGTTTAATAATCTTAACACATTTACACACACTGTTTAGTTGTTTCATGTTTTGTGTTAACAATTAATTTGCATAAACTTAGTGCAGGGAATATTTTCCTGTGGAAGGAATTTCAGGTTAGCAAAAACTTGTCATATCCTTGGAAGATGCTGGACCTTAAAACAGCAATTTTGGTATTCATCCGATTGTGCCAGATGTTTGTAATTGGTCACATATATCTGTCTCGCTGGCAGTTTGTGGTTAGGTGTTCACTCAGGCTATCGGCAATATTGCTGAATTTTCCTGTAATACGTGTGTTTAAGTAACTCCGATGTAAGTTTATCTAAGTATTAGCTAAGCAAGAATACTGCAGAACCTTATCTGTACTCCCTCAGGGGCCTACTGTGGTGGGTACGGAAATTGGCGATCCCGGGCTCCCGAACCGAACTGATACCCTCTATGGGGGTTCTTCTTAGAGGTGAGGGGTCAGGCAAAACACCCACGCACTTGTCGGCCGTGCGTGGAGACCCTTTTCTGTGGAAATGTGTTTCTTGTTGGTTGAGGGATGCGCATCTGAGCTCGCTCCAGGATTCCGCTGAAGTTGGGGAGGGTACGAATTTCCAGTACACTACCTTGGTTTCTCCTTCGCCTAAACGGGAGTTTAGGTACTAACCCACCCCTAATCATTCGGCCAGGCCTAGGTACTGAACCAAAATCCAGAGTGAGTGGAACGGCCAGGCCGCTATATTCCCTGTGTGGCTCTGTCATCCAAGTGATGCGACTCCATTTTGGGCTCCGTGGTGTGTGGGGAGCACTGGGGGATGAAAGTGGAAAGGAAATAGCCGAGGGTATTGTTCCTCGCTATTTAGTTATTTATAGAACTGACGAAGGTCAGAAACTCAGTACCGTGAACCCGTTCGTTATTCAGAAGGGCTTAGATAGTATTGCTGGTTCTTTGAAGGCATGTACTAAATCTCGCAAAGGCACACTCCTGGTCGAATAAGCTTCACGACACAGGCTGCTAAAATCTTGAAAGCCAATATGCTTGCGAGCTATCGGGTGCGCGTTGAATTGCATACGACTCTTAACTCCTCGTGTGATGTTCTAAACACCAGCGCATTTGATGGTATGTCCAATAAGGAGATTTCGGGAAACCTGGCGGAACAAAGTGCGATTAATGTATGTCGAGTTCACCGCAAAGAACGAGGTGAACTAGTGCTCATTCGTATCCTGTTACTTACCTTCGATTGGATAGAACTCCCCAAAAAGATTAAGGCAGGGTATGGAGCTATTGAATTGAGGCAGTATATACCAAATCCATTAAGGTGTTATAAATGCCAGCGCTTTGGCCACACAAGTTATTCTTGTAATGGATTTGTTACTTGCGTTGCCTGCGGGGAAGTCAAGCATGATTATGCATGTACTTCTCCCGCAACATGTGTTAATTTCAGTTTTAATCATTCATCCAACTCCAGAGAATGTCCCCGTTTTATGGTGGAGATGGCGATCCTAGAGATCCGGGTAAGAGACAGGCTCTGCTGCGTGGAAGCCTAGAAACTCTTGCGTACGCCAGCCTTCTGTACCTAGGACCGTTACTCATAGTGCAGTTGCAGCTAAGCCGGTACGTAGAAGTTAAACCGCAACACAAACCAGCGAAATAAACGGGGTAATAATATCCGAAGGATCAATTACACCAAGATCACAGCCAAAGCAACAAACACCAACACGAACTGCAGTGAGAACGCCGACCAAGTCCAGTCCGAAGAAGAAGGTTTCAGCCAAGTCACCGCCGAAAGCATCTACTTCACGAACAAGTGAACTGGAAGTATATATTGTATCGCCAAGGAAATTTAAGACCACTTATGACAGAACGGACTTCCTCAAGGAAAATAGTAAGACCAGTGAAAGGAAAGCTAGCCAGCACAAAATTCCGCGAACATCTCCGTCAACATCTGAGGAATCATCTGGAGAGAACGCCGATCGGCGACTTCCATCTTTGCCGTTCCTAGTTTCCGTTTCTGCCAAGAGACCGGATTCAAAGTTACCAGTGCGGAAGCCGTCCTCTTCCATTGACTATGTGGAATGAGTGTATCCTGTCCTCACTGCCCAAACGACAGTATGAAAAGGCAGGAAAACCTGCTGAAAGTGCTAGTCCAGCCCCAAAGAAAAGGAACAAATTGGTTCGACCACCACTGGGCAGGTAGCACTTCACATGGCAAGTTGATAGTGAAATTAGTCATTTTTTGTGTTTTGGTATTTTATCGGTAGTTATAAATTTTAATTGTTTTTGATCCATTTGGGCTTATTTGTTTTGTCATTTTGTTTTGATCTGTGTCTAAAATTTTGAATAATTTATATCTGGCTATTGCCATGAATTAGTTTTTTGTAAGGGTGCTGCTGACCGCTGCAGTTGAGCGCCATTAAACACATATCATCATCACCCTTATCTGTACAATATATGGGACATGAATAATTCCATTAATGTGTTCTGTGTCATGTGCTTTACACGCCTTTTTGTTTAAATTCTAATTGCATTGGGAATAAACCATACATAAGATCATTAGTCTGGATGTTTGGAAATATGAGGTACACAAAATATTATTCAAAAATTTAGATTTCGTTCAGAAACACTGTTTCGGTCAAATAAGCTGTGCATGTAAATGTGTGTGGCGGGGGGGGGGGGGGGCCTGCGCACCAAACAAAGCAATTTATGAGAATTTCCTTGCTATTGATTTGAGTTTCCAAACACTTGTACTTTCCTGAAATAGGATTGTATTGTTAGTACTATAATCATCAACATCATAATCATCATTTCTTAGCCATATAAGGAGAACGAAATTTCAAAGCCATCAGAAGGTACCCAGACGTACAATTTGATTCAGATGCGGTGGGAGACCTCGAAATACGCGTAAAATATTGGACGACTCCATCTTCTGCTGTTAGGGGAGAAAACGTTAGTTCACTTAGTAATTTACTTGGGAGACGACGGCGATTATAGTACACATTTTTCAGGTGGAGATGATGAAGCCCACTTTGAAACACAGAAACCAATAACGGACGATGTGGCCATTTAAGATTCCTAAAATACATCTCACACTGTAATAGAACTTAATACTTGAAACTAGTCTCAAGGTGAGGGCGCAAGCAGATCTCAGCATTGAGTGAGATCAGAGAGCTAACATCTTCCCCTTATCACACAACTCTCTACTCCTTCAAGGCGTATCGGACTGCCAACTCATATGAAACAAACTGTATTAAAGATATTTACTCCCAATATAACCCGTGGTCCTCCGCTGGGTTTGAAATCGTGACTTCAGGAACCTGAAGATAGCATGATACTTACACAACAGCAGATCAGATATACGCAAAGAGACTGTAGACAAACACTCCGTTAGGAATAGAATAACAATAAAAGTTCCTTTCTTTATACATACCACCCATGCAGAAACTGTGTTTTGAATTTATACATGTAAAACTCACTTATATCCATAATTATCTATGTAGGAGTATTAAATGTTTAGAGTGAGCGGTTTTGAGATTAACAAAGAGAAGACAGAAAGCTAAAGACGGCAGGACTCGAAACTACAATCACCATATTAGGATTCCCATGCCTTATTCATTGGTTATCAGGGCTACTATACACTGTCGTGTTACAATACATCAATAGAACAATTGTTGCAAACAGATGGAGGGATAGGTTGAGAGAGAAAAAGAACATAAAGTAACTTAGCCGATTTTCCTCTTGTGTCATAGTTGGTTTGCTGTAAGGAACAGTTATAATTTAAAGTAGTCGGTACAGTTCAATTAACTTGACGTAGCAGCTGAGTAAAGATGCGCACGGAAAGAATTAGTCTTATGCTAAACCTAAAAGATGACTAAAGTTGATTTATACACCTGGAGTAGTTAATTCATGTACCATCAATAGCTCCGCGTGTATAAAATCATCCTCATTCTCCTTTTAGAATTGGTAACAGACTAATGCTTTTAGTACGAAGCTTTACTCAGCTGCCACGTCAGGTTAATAGGAGTATACATAGGCTTTTATAATTATAAACTCGTGTTAGTATTACTTGCTGTAGTTAATAATGAGTTTTTATTCATGGAGGCACTTAACTTTTGTAGTTCTCGGAAGCTCGTTGCATATTATGCGTGTGTAATCATATCTTACTGTTGATAAGAAGCCCATGCGTCAAAGTTGATATATTATTACTAACTTTTTTATGTACGACATCTGACCACTTTGTATATTTCCTATTTAACGGGATCTCTGCTAAAGATTTTTAACGGAAAAAAAATGTTAGATACTGCGATGGCTTTGAACCAGTGACATCGGGGCTCAGAGCTGGTGGGTTACATATAGTGTGTGTGTGAGTCTCGTAATTTTATATAAAAAATCCCTTATTACGGAATGATCTTTATGAAAGTATATTAGTATTAATTATTCATAAAGCGCGGTTTCGAGATTACCAAAACGAAGCCAAAATATAACCCCCAGCGGGATTCGAACCCGCAATCTTCGGATTAGGAGTCCGACGCCTTATCCATTAGGCCACGAGGGCTTATACTCACTTTTGTCTTATTTATGCTATATCAGGGTAACTGCTGCTCCATTCAGAGGTTGAGACAGACAGGGAGACGCACACAAAGAGAGAGAGGGGGGAATATTAAGGGAGATACATATAAATTAGGCTTGTCTTATCTTATACAATCTGTTGAACAGCCATACATAAAAGGACTTAGATGTATAAGCAACTATAAGTATACAGGTTTATGAGCATTCACTGTTAAAGTTAATATTGAGGTTTTATTTATGGGTTCACTCACTATAATATAGGTGATTCTGAGCAACCCGTTTTATATTGCCGTGGAAGTTTTCTTAATTTTGATCAAGAGCGTCCTCAAGCATGACGTTATTTTACGAGCCCTAAATAAACGACAATTGATTACTGATATATTTCCCATTCTACGAAACGCATGCTAAACATTTTGTCATAAAAGTCGTCTTCAAGCAGGTTTAAACCCTAGTCTCCGGAAAGTAATAGCTGGCGTGTTACTTATACAGTTTGTGTTTTTCACAGTTATACATAAAGAAAACGTTTCCTATATGCGTAACTATATATAAGAGTGTGTTAGCATTAGCTGAGAAAACTTATTTTGTGGTTTTTATGAGGCCATTATAACTTTTGTGTTTCTCAGCCGCGCATTGTACACTGGCCGTGAAAAACTCCTTAGTTTTGCACGCGACCTCTTTATCAGGCTTGAGGTTCTTTTACATGACCTAAATCTACGACACTTGACCACCGGGTTATTCCCTTTCCATGAACCATATTCGCTTGCATCTACAGTAGCATTGGCAATAAGATGAATTCTGTAAACGTTAATCTCGACCAACACGAACTAGGTAGGATGGTAAGTTGGCAAACATAGTTTATACATGAGTAGAGAAAGTAATGTGAGCACAACACATCAGATTCTCTGTCTAGTAAGATTGTGTTTATGTTTTATGGTTTAGTAGCTACGGAAAGTAATGCAGGATTTAAATATCTTCAGAGGATATTTTCACTACATGCAAAATTTCATTTGGCATAAAGTATATTTTATATATCGCAATTTTCTTAAAATAATTGGAACCATTTGATTGTTTGGTACTATGAGATAAACAAAATCTTATTACATAAAATATATAGATTTCCTTTAAATATACAATTTCCTTTAAATAATTGTGTGTATGTGTGTGTCTGTGTGGTGAATAAAACAATTTATTAAACATTATTTGTTTCTGATTTTAGTTTGGACACACTTGTGCTTTTTAAAACCACACAAGGAAATAAAAAATCAAAATTTCTGCAAATTGCACAAAAACCTAATATAATTCCAAAACTACCTAGAAAATCACCCCTTGTCATCCTTCGTCTCATAATTGCACATGCTTATCTGAATAACTATCTTTATAGGATTCAACTTTCAAACTCAGCATACTGCCTACTATGTACCAGAACAGAAATTATGAATATGGAGCATCAAGTACCATGGCAGGCCTAAAATATGTGCCCTGACCTCCCCAAATACTGGGAGGCTAGAAGGAGAAAGGCTTGGTTGTCAACTCCTGAGAATGGGACACATACACACGCACGCACACGCACACGCACACACACACTTTTCTGGATTCGGAACAAATTAATTGTGCTATGAACATGATAATCATCATCATCATCATCATCAACAACATTATTTCTTAGTCATGTACAGATAAGGAAGTTTGAATGTCATCACAAAGCGACCAGCTCTATAGTTTCATTACAAGCCAACACAAGCCACGCTCCCGAGAACGCGGAGTGGAGGTGTAAAGCAGAGTGGGCGTGGACAAATGGAAGAAGTGCTTAGTACCTAAGTGATACATAGACTTCGCTTAGCAGTAAATTGATATTTTCATTTGTTACAGTGTGATATCTCAACGAAAGCCTTACAATCATCTCTGAACTAAATATAGTCACGACAATAGACACAAAAATATGTATGGCTGATTGATCAGTGAGATATTAACAAATGTTCACATCACAAACATTTTTTCTGGTGGCTAAATGTGTAATGTAAGCACTGATTATGCTGTAGTCACTCAGATCCCAGCATGTTATACAGACTTCTCGATTTATATATAGTTTTATTAATGAACTATATGCAATTAATTAAATCCTGGAAACCGATTATCTAAAGTCAATCCTGTTGATTTGGAACTTCAAAAGTTCAGTATACAATTTAGCACATCTAATATTAACGCAATTGAAATTGATCTACTTGTTTTTAAGTGACGTTAAATATGGAACCTACGCATTTCATGACTGAGCCAAACGAAACGACAAATTAGACACAAAAATAAACTATAAAATTCCCTTATGGAACGAAGCATTTGTTACACCGTGCAGTGATACTATCACTTACATACAGGTTGTTGTTTCGAAACACCTGCGAACGAATATATCCATTTCGTAGTTTATAATTTAACTAGTCCGAATTTCGGTGTTAAAGCTGCGAAATTCTCTTAGGTATAATTGTACACACCATTAATTATTACATTATTTTGTGATGAGGCAGCGCTGAAACTCGTACGTACTCGTTCTTCCGGCTGCTGTTCCTGGTGTGGGCAGTCTTTGTCCAGGTGTCCCGGCTCTCCACACCTGTAACATAGGCCAGCATTTCTTTGCCGGAGTTCCTTGACTGTTTTTCGGACTCCATTATAGCGGATACCCCTGGTTTGCGTCGTCGAGGTAACCGTCACCTTGGCCGCCTCCACCCTCAATGCTGCCGTTAACGCCTCGTGGATAGATTTGAAGTTGCGAGCATTAGGCGCTGACCTACCTCGGTGTCTTGTAACCCGTCCACAAATGTGTAGGCAGCGTCTCGAGATATGAACTAGGGTGGGAGATCGACTAAGGCTATGATGGCCAGGTAATCAATTGCCAGGGTGAAGTCCAGCAGCGTCTCACCTGGCGGTTGTGACCTTGATGTCAGCTGGCTTCGGTAGGCTGCGACTAGGCCCAAGATGTCTTCTATCATGGCGTTCAGTGACTTGGTGATGCTGTCGGCCTTTCCCTACAAGTCGTTGACGCGGTTCACCAGGTGCTCGACACGCTCGCCCAACTCCATGACGTCCTACTTTACGCCCATCAACTGGGCGACAAACCACAAACCACAATCACCATCTTAGGAGACCGATGCTTTACTCATTAGGTCATGAGGGCTACTATACACTGTCGCGTTACAATACATCAGTAGAACAATTGCCGCACACAGATGGAGGGACCGTTTGAGAGAGAGAGAGAGAGAGAGAGAGAGAGAGAGAGAGAGAGAGAGAGAGAGAGAGAGAGAGAGAGAGAGAGAGGACATAAAATAATTTAGCCGTCTTTCTTATTGTCTCATAGTTCGTTTGCTGTAAGGAAGAGTTATAAATTAAAGTAGTCGGTACATAGGCGTATATAAATATAAGATAGTGTTTGAATTACCTTGTATTTAATAATGAGTTTTTATTTTTGGAGACACTTAACTCCTGTAGTTCTCAGCAGCTCGTTGCATATTATGCGTGTGAAATCTTAACTTAATGTTGATAAGAAGCCTATAGTCACACTTGATATGCTATTACTAACTTTTTATGTACGACACCTGACCATCTTGTATATTTCTTTTTTAACGGGCTCTCTGCTAAATGTTTTTAACGAAAAAAAAAATGTTAGATACTGAGACGGGTTTGAACCAGTGACATCGGAACTCAAAGCTGGCGTGTTACTCTTAGATAGTGTGTGACTCGTAATTTTATATAAAAACCCTAATACGGAATTATATTTGCAAAGTATATTATTATTAATTATTCATAATGCGCGGTTTTGAGATTACCAAAACGATGCCAAAAAATAACCCCCGGCGGGATTCGAACCCGCAATCTCCCGATTAGGAGTTCGACGCCTTATCCATTAGGCCACGAGGGCTTGTGCTTACTTTCGTGTTATTAATGCTATATCAGTGGAACTGCTGCTCTATTCGGTGGCTGAGACAGAGACGGAGAGACGCATACAAAGAGAGAGAGGGAGAGAGAGAGAGAGAAATATTAAGAAAGATGCATTTAAAATAGCATTTCCTCATCTTATACAATGCGCATTGCTCTGTGGAGCAGCTATACATAAAAGGACTCAGCTGTATACGGAACTATAACTATACAAGTATATGAGCATTCACTGTTTAGGTTAATATTGAGCTTTTATTTATTGGTTCACCATAATTTAAGTGATTCTCAGCAGCCCATTTTATATTGGCCGTGGAAGTTTTCTTAATTTTGGTCAAGAGCGCTCTCAAGCTGGATATTACTTTACGAGCCTTAAATAAACGACAATTGATTACTGATATATTTCCCATTCAAGGGAAAATATGCATAAGATTTTGACATAAAAATTCGTATTCAAGCAGGTTTAGACCCTCAGTCTCGTGAAAGTAATAGCTAGCGTGTTTCTTATACAGTTTGTGTGTTTCACAGTGATATATACAGGAAACGTTTTCTATATCCGTAATTATATTTATAAAAGTGTGTTAGCATTAACTGAGAAAACTTATTTTGTGGTATTTGTGGGGCCATTATAACTTGTGTTTTTCAGCCGCGCATTGCACTCTGGCCATGAAACTCTCCTTAATTTTGCACTCCGACTATTTATCAGGATTGAGGTTCTTTTACATGACCCAAATCTATGACACTTGACCACCGGGGTTATTTCCCTTTCAAAGAACCATATTCGCTTGCACCTACAGTAGCATAGGCAATAAGATGTATTTTGGAAACGTTCATCTCGACCAACATGAAGTGGGTAGGATGGTAAGAGTTGGCAAACATAGTTTATACATGAGTAGAGAAAGTACTGTGAGTACAACGCATCAGATTCTCTGTCTTGTAACATTTTGTTTATGTTTCAAGGTTTAGTAGTTACTTAAAAGTAATGCGGGATTTAAAGATCTTCAGAGGATATTTTCACTACATGCAAGATTTCATTTGGCATAAAAATAAATTTTATATATTGCAATTTTCTTAAAATCATTGGAACTATTTTATTGTTTGGTACTATGAGATAAAAAAATATTATTACAAAAAATATGTAGATTGCATTTGAGTATACAATTTCCATCAAATAATTTTGTGTATGTGTGTGTCTGTGTGCTGAATAAACATATTTATGAGACATTATTTGTTTCTGATTTTAAATTGGAAACACACTTGCTTTCTAGAACCACACATGGAAGTAAAAACTCAAAATTTTTGCAAATTGCACACAACCTTAAAATAATTCCATAACTACCTAGAAAATCACCTGTTGTCATTTTTCGTCTCATAATTGCACATGTTTATCTGAATAACCATCTTTATAGGACTGCACTTTCAAATTGACCATCCTGCCAACTGTGTTCCAGAGAAGATATGAATAAGGAGCATCTGGATTCATGGCGGGCTTAAAATATGTGCCCTGACGTCACTAAATACTGGGAGGCTAGAAGCAGAAAGGCTTGGTTGTCAACTCCTAGCATTGGACACACACACGCACGCACGCACGCACACACCTTTCTGGAATGGGAACAAATCAATTGTGCTATCATCATGATAATCATCATCATCAACAACATCATTTCTTAGTCATGTACAGATAAGGAAATTTTAATGTCATCACAAAGCGACCAGCTCTATAATTTCATTACAAGCCAATACAAGCCACGTTCCCTAGAGCGCACATTGGAGGTTTAAAGCAGAGTGGGCGTGAACAAATGGAATAAGTGCTTAGTACCTAAGTGATACATATACTTCGCTTAGCAGTAAATTGATATTTTCATTTGTTACAGTATGATATCTCAACACAAAACCTTACGATCAACACTGAACTAAATATAGTCACGACAATGAATATCGAGAGGAACTAGAAGAAAAGCTCAGGTGTTGAGCAAGTAGGCAATAACTGCTATTTCCGCAGTTCTTTGCGACATAAATCAATATAAGTGGTTGCCTGAAACAGGTGAATATCGACAGGAATTGCAAAGATTACCAAAGTGTTGAGCACGTGGACATCATTTGTTTCACAGAAAACAAAGGCTTAAAAGAAAATACTCAAGTTTGGAGATTTTCTATTATCCAAAAAATATTTTTATAAGATAACTGTAAGCTCTAAGCGGCCTGTATTCATTTGAAATTCATATACTTCATGCTCACAAATAACAAAGTTGGAGGTTTTCTCTTATCCAAAGAGACTGTTATCAGTAAACTCTAAGCTCTTAGGAGCCTGTATACATTTGAACCTCATTTGTTTCATCCTAGCAAATGACTTAATGTTGGAGGTTTTCTCTTATCCAAGAAGGTTGTTATACGTTTAGTCTAATCTCTATGGGGCCTGTACTCTTTTGAACTTTATTTCAATCATCCTACGAAATAGCGTATGTTGTAGGACTTCTCCTATGCCAAATGATTTGTCAATTGTAATTCTAAGCTCTTTGGAGCCTGTACCCATTTGAACTTCATTTGTTTCACTATTCGATATGACAACGTTTAAAGTGTTCTCTTAAACATTATTATTGTTGACTGTTAACGCTAAGCCCTAAGGAGCCTGTACTCATTTGAAATTGATTTTTTTCATCCTCGCAAATAACTTTGTGACGGAGATTTTCTGTTATCCAAAGATATGGTTATGTGTTAAATATAAGTTCTATGGGCCGGTTTTTTTAACTTAATTTGCTGCATCATCCGAAATAACTTAATGTTGGAGGTTTTTTCTTATGCAAAATGATTGTCATTTGTTACCTCCAATCTCTGTCGAGCCTGTACTCATCTGAGCTTTATTTGTTTCACTATCCGGTATGACTTTATGTTGGAGGCTTTCTCTTATCCAAAAAGATTATTATCTGTTAAGTGTAAACTCTATGGAACCTTTACTAATTTGAATATCATTTGTTTTATCCTCCGAAATGACCTAAAGTTGGAGGTTCTCTTTAATACAAACAGATTTTTATCATTTAACTCTAAGCACAAAGGAGCCTGTACTCATATGAACATCACTTGTTTCATCCTCGCAAATGACTAAATGTTAGAGGCCCTCTCTTTTCTAAAAAGATTGTTATTATTTAACTTTAAGCTTAATGGGGCCTTTGCCCTTTTAAACTTCATTTGCTTCACCACCGGAAAAAAGCTTAATGTTGGAGGTTTCTTCTTATACAAAATTATTTTCTTCTTTTAAACCTAAGCTCTTTGGATCCTGTACATATTAGAACTTTAAATGTTTAACTATCCAATATGACAATGTTGGAGGTCCTGTCTTAAGCAAAAAGACTGTCATCTGTTAACTCCAATCTCTGTGGAGCCTGTACACGTTTGGCCTTCATTAGTATCACTATCCGTTATGTCTTAATTTAGGAGATATCCTCTTGTCCAAGAAAATTGATATCTGTTAACGCTAAGCTTTACGGAGCCTGTGCGCCTTTGAATTTAATTTATGTCATCCTCCCAAATGCTTTAAGTTGGAAGTTTTCTCTTTTACAGAATGATTGTAATTAGTTAATGATAACCTCTGTTGAGCCTGTACACATTTGACCTTCATTAGTATCACTATCCGTTATGTCCTAATGTTGGAGGTGTTCTCTTGTCCAAGAAAATTAATATCTGTTAAAGTTAAGCTCTATGGAGCCTGTACTAATCTGAACATCTTTTGTTTCATCCTCGCAAATGATTTAAGCTGGAAGTTTTCCATTATCCCAAAAGATTGTGGTCTTTAAACCCTAAGCACTAAGGAGCCCGTACTCATATGAACATCTTTTGTTTCATCCTCGCAAATGATTTAAGCTGGAAGTTTTCCATTATCCCAAAAGATTTTTGTCTTTAAACCCAAACACTAAGGAGCCCGTACTCATTTGAACATCTTTTGTTTCATCCCCGCAAATGACTTAAAGCTGGAAGTTTTCCGTTATCCAAAAAGATTGTTATCTTTGAACTGTAAGCACTATGGAGCCTGTACTAATTTGAACATCATTTGTTTCATCCTCGCAAATGACTTAAAGCTGGAGGTTTTCCGTTATCCAAAAAAATTGTTATCTTAAACGCTAAGCACTAAGGAGCCTGTACTCATTTTATTTGAACATCATTTGTTTCATACCCGCAAATGACTTAAAGCTGGAGGTTTTCCGTTATCCATAAAAGATTGTTATCTTTAAACTCTAAGGTCTATGGAGCCTGTACTCATTTGAACATCATTTGTTTCATCCTCGCAAATGATTTAAGCTGGAAGTTTTCCATTATCCCAAAAGATTGTTGTCTTTAAACCCAAAAACTAAGGAGCTCGAGCTCATTTGAACATCTTTTGTTTCATCCCCGCAAATGACTTAAAGCTGGAAGTTTTCCGTTATCCAAAAAGATTGTTATCTTTAAACTATAAGCACTATGGAGCCTGAACTAATTTGAACATCATTTGTTTCATCCTCGCAAATGACTTAAAGCTGGAGGTTTTCCGTTATCCAAAAAAATTGTTATTTTAAACGCTAAGCACTAAGGAGCCTGTACTCATTTTATTTGAACATCATTTGTTTCATACCCGTAAATGACTTAAAGCTGGAAGTTTTCCGTTATCCATAAAAGATTGTTATCTTTAAACTCTAAGGTCTATGGAGCCTGTACTCATTTGAACATCATTTGTTTCATCCTCGCAAATGATTTAAGCTGGAAGTTTTCCATTATCCCAAAAGATTGTTGTCTTTAAACCCAAAAACTAAGGAGCCCGTACTCATTTGAACATCTTTTGTTTCATCCCCCTCAAATGACTTAAAGCTGGAAGTTTTCCGTTATCCAAAAAGACTGTTATCTTTAAACTATAAGCACTAAGGAGCCTGTACTAATTTGAACATCATTTGTTTCATCCCCGCAAATGACTTAAAGCTGGAAGTTTTCCGTTATCCATAAAAGATTGTTATCTTTAAACTCTAAGCTCTATGGAGCCTTTACTCATTTGAACATCATTTTTTCATCCTCGCAAATGACTTAATATCGCAGGTGTTGTCTTATTTCAAACGACTGTTTTCTGTTAAATATAAACTCTATGAAGCCTTTGCTCTTTTGACCTTCAGTTAATTCATCCTCCGAAATGACTTAGAGTTGGAGGTCTTCTCTTTTACAAAATGATCGTCATTTGTTAACTCCAATCTAGGTGGAGCCTGTACTAATTTAAGCTTCATTTGTTTCACTATCAGGTATGACTTAATGTTGGAGTTATTAGCTCGAATATCAATTTCATATATACACATGTTATACACATCACCCTCATTCAACTTCACCCTTATCTGTACTTTTATGGGACATGAATATTTCCAGTAAACTTTTCTGGGTCATGAGCTTCCCACGTCCTTTTTTTAAATTATATATATATATATATATATATATATATATATATGGTGTGGCAACCCTGTATGGGTTGTCAGACCTGGCGCTACTGGCTTAACTTTGTTTGTTGGCTGCGCTGGGGAGGGGGGATGGCATATCCTCTTCCCCCAGACGAGCGGCCGCCACCAGCGCGAGAGAATGTGTTTGTAGCAACCCTCCGGAACACAAGCCTCATTGAATGTAAGTTGTCTGGAATTATTAAACCTCTTTTTAAAATGCATTTGTGAGTTTTCCTTCGCTGGACCTTCCACCTTTCACCACCATGCAGGTAAGCTAGTTATCAATATATTAGGACTATACCATACATAAACTCATTAATCGGTTTGGAAATATGAGATACACAAAATATTATTATTTCCTTCGTATCTACAATTTTGGTCAAATAACGTGTGTGTGTGTTTGTGTGTGTGTGAGTGTTTGTGTGGGTGCGTGTGATCGTCGAAGGAGCTAATTTCTGAGATTTTCCTTGCTAATAATTTGAGTATTCAAACACTTATACTTTCCTGAAAATGGAATGTATTGTTAATGTAACAATTATCAACATCATAATCATCATTTCTTAGCCATAGCGAGAAGGAAATTTCAAAACCATCAGAAAGTGACCAGCCATAAAATTTGATTCAGATGAGGTGGCAGACCTCGAAATATGCGTGCAACATTGGACGACTCCATCTTCTGTTGTTAGGGGAGGAAACCTTAATTCACTTAATAATTTACTTGGGAGAGGACGGCGATGGTACTACAGCTTCTTCATGTGGGGAGGATAAATCCCATTTTGAAACAGAGAAACCAATAAGAGAGGAAGTGTCCGTTTAGAATGCCTAAAATATATCACACACTGCAATAACACTTAATACTTGAAACCAGCCTCAATGCTAGTGTACAAACAGATCTCAGCATGCAGTGAGATAAGAGAGCTAACAGCTTCCCCCATCACACTACTGTCTACTCCTTCAAGGCGTGTCGGACTGCCGACTCATATGAATCAAACTGCATTAAATATATTTACTCCCAATAAAACCCATGGTTCTCCTACGGGTTTGAAATCGTGACTTCGGAAACCAGATGCCAGCATGTTACTTACACAACACCGAATGAGATATACGCAAAGTGACGATAAACAAAACACTCCGTTAGGAAGAGCATTAGAATCAAATAGTTTTTTATACATACCAATCATGTTCAGTTTGGCCGTTACATACATAAAACTTCCTTATATCCGTAATTATATATGTCGGAGTATTAAATGTTTAGAGTGAGCGGTTTCGAGATTGCCAAAAAGAAGGCAGAAAATAAAAGAGGGCAGGACTCGAAACCACAATCACCATATTAGGAGTCCCATGCCTTATTCATTAGGCTATGAGGGCTACTGTACACTGTCGTGTTAAAATACATCTGTAGAACAATTACCACCACAGATGGAGGGACAGGTTGAGAAGGAGAGAGAGAGAAAGAGAGAGGACATAAAATAACTTAGCCGTCTTTCTTGTCCCATAGTTCGCTTGCTGTATGGAACAGTTATAAATTAAAGTAGTCGATGCATAGGCATATATAAAAGCGTGTTGGTATTACTGGTTGAAGTTAGTAATGTCCTATTATTGATGAAGACACTTAACTTCTGTAGTTCTCAGCAGCCCGTTGGATATTATGCGTGTGTTATTTTAACTTAATATTGATAAGAAGCCCATACGTCAAAGTTGATACGCTATTAATAACTTGCTATGTACGACATCTGACCACTGTGTATATTTCCTATTTAAAAGGCTCCACGCTAAAGATTTTTAACGAAAAAAAAATGTTATATACTGCCTTGGGTTTGAACCAGTGCCATCGGGACTCAAGAGCTGGCGTGTTACTTATAGTGTGTGTGTCTCATAATTTTATATAAAAACTCTTAATACGGAATTACCTTAATAAAAATACGTTCATATTAATTATTCACAATGCGCGGTTTCGAGATAAAGGAAACGAAGCCCAAAAATAACCCCCGGCGGGACTCGAACCCGCAATCTTCGGATTAGGAGTCCGACGCCTTATCCATTAGGCCACGAGGGCTTTTAGTCATTTTCATATTATTCATACTATATCACTGGAACTGCTGCTGCGTTCAGAGGATGAGACTGAGACAGAGAGACGCACACAAGGAGGGAGAGAGAGAGAGATAAAGGGAGATGCATATAAATTAGCCTTATTTCATATTATACAATACACCTTGCTCTGTGGAACGGCCATACGTAAAAGGTCTCAGCTGAATACGGAATTATAACTATACAAGTTTATGTGCATTCACTGTTGAAATTAATATCGAGCTTTTATTTATGGGCTCACTTTAATTTAAGTGATTCTTAGCAACACATTTTATATTGGGCGTGGAAGTATTCTTAATTTTGATCTAAAGCGTTCTCAAGCTTGAGGTTATTTTACGAGCCTCAAATAAAGGACAGTTGATTACTCATATATTTCCTATTCAACGGAAACCATGCCAAGGATTTTGACATAAAAAATCGTCTTCACGCAGGTTTGAACCCTCAGTCTCGTGAAAGTAATGCATGGCGTGTTACTTATACAGTTTGTGTGTTTCATAGTGATATATAAAGGAAACGTTTTCCATATCCGTAAATACATATGATTATATAAGTGTGTTAGCAGTAATTGAGAAAATTAATATTCTGCTTTTGATGGGGCCATTTTAACTTATGTTTTTCTCAGCGGTACAGTGCGCACTGGCCGTGAAAGCTCCTTAATTTTGGACGTGGCCTGTTTATCAGGCTTGAGGATCTTTTACATGGGATAAATCTATGACACTTGACCACCTTCGCTATTTCCCTTTCAAAGAACCATATTGGCTTGCACCTACAGTAGCATTGGCAATAAGAAGAATTCTGTAAAGGTTCATCTCGACCAACATGAACTAGGTACGATGGTAAGAGTTGGTAAACATAGCTTATACATGAGTAGAGAAATTAATGTGAGTACAACGAACCAGATTCTCTGTCTAGTAAGATTTTGTTTATGTGTTATGGTTTAGTAGTTACGTAAACGTAATGTAGAATTTAAAGATCTTCAGAGGATATTTTCAGAACATGCAAGATTTCACTTGGCATAAAAATACTTTTTATATATGGTAATTTTCTTTCAATCATTTGAAATATGTGACTGTTTGGAACTATGAGATAGACAAAAACCTACTCCACAAGCTATGTGGAATTTACTTAAGTATACAATTTCCATCAAATAATTTCTGTATGTGTGTGTGTGGGAAGGGGGGGGGGAGTTGAACAAACCAATTTCTGTGACCTTCTTTGTTTCTGGTTTGAGTTTACAGACACTTGTGCTTTCTAAAGCCCCACGAGGAAATAAAAGCTCAAAATTTCGGCAATTTACACAAAACCCTAAAATAATTCGAAACCTACTAAGAAAATCGCATAATGCCATCTTTCGTCTCATAATTGCACATGGCAATCTGAATAACCATATTTAAAGGATTGAACTTTCAAACTCACCATACTGCCTACTATGTACCAGAGAAGAAATTATGACTATGAAACATCCAGAATCATGGCAAGCTTACAAGATGTGCCCTGACATCACCAAATACTGGGAGGCTAGAAGGAGAAAGGCTTAGTTATCAAATCCTGAGCATTGAACACCGACATAGACACACATATACATACTATGACTTTGTGGGTTCGTAGGATTGAAAGTCCAATTTGTCGAAATACTAATGTTCTTTATTTGCGTAGAAACACACTGCGTAGCAGCAGAATTACATCACATGTCACAATCTACAGCAAGATGACAATAGCAAACGTTTTGATTACATCAGCCTTTGTTACAACACTTACAGCTGTTTTCTGCTTACACCCTCTTCACAGCACTCTTGTTACATGTCTGTACAACCACATTTTGCTGGCGTTTCACAACCTCTTATATGAGTCATTCATAAATTCTAAAGGTTTCTGGAACCAATAAGAAAAACAACTATTCTCTGTCACTCGAGATATCACTAGAACCTTCCAAACAGTGAAACCCTATCTGGGGCGGCAAGTCATTTATCTTCGGGATACACTATCCGTATGTTACCTTTATCTGCCGGCTCTTTGTATACAATAGCCGCCCTATCGTATATAACGACTTCGCGATACTGCTCCCTCCTCATGGCAGGACGTCACGAACAGCAGCATCGTAGTGGGCCAGACGATCCAAGTGTACCACCAACATCTTCCCTTGGGCCGCTTCTGGATGCGGTAGACCATGTCGTTAATCCTCTTCAGCACCCGGTACGGTCCTTGCCACGGCTGTCAAAGTTTCGTGCCGCGTCCCTTGGTCCGGGTTAGGGCGGTACTACCAGACTAGGTCACCCTGCTGGAAACCTTGTCTGTTGGCTTGTCTGTAGTATCGGGTCTTCATTCGTTCGGTAGCATTCTGGAGGATCTGACGAGCCATTTCATGTATGTCGTGCAGACGGTGCACCAGGTTCTTCAAATACTCGATTTCTGGCTTTTTTGCATCCGGGTGTCTTTTAAAAGACAGATCACAGGGGAGGTATAACCCTTGGCTGAACATGAAGCTGACTGCCGTCATCCCAGTGGTGTCGTGTGTAGACGAGCGGTAGGCCAGCATGAACAGTGGCACCTTGACGTCCCAGTCTCGCTGATGACTGGACAAGACATTCCTCAGATGTTTCTCTAAGGGCTTGATGTATTTTTCTACCATGCCATCCGACTGGGGATGTAGACGTGTTGTGCGGGTATTGTTCACCCCAATTCTTTCCAGTGCCTCCTTCATCAGGTTGAACTCAAAGCTGGTGCCCTGGTCGCTGTGGAGATCCCCAAATCGGCAGAACACTTGCTCCACGAGGCAGTCTGTGATTGTCTTCGCCTCCTGGTTCGGGATGGCATACACCTCCAGCCACTTGGTGAAGTAGTCCACGACAACAATCAGGTACTTGTTGCCTTGGTGGGACACTGGTAATGGTCCAGCTGTGTCGACGGCAGTCCTTTCAAATGGCGATCTGACGTTATACTGCTGCATGCGACCCCAGCTCCCAGTGTTGGGGCCGCGACTCACCTGCGCACACGTGGCATTGACGGCACCATCTCTCAGCGTGTGCTCGGAGCTCAGCCAGTAGTAGCGCTTTCGGAGTTTGTCGATAGTTCGGTTTGCTTTCAGGTGTCCCCTTGAAGTACTGGCGCGCTCTTTCTCCAAGACCTCCGGGGTATTACTTCGGGGAAGTACCAACTTTTCTCTCTGCGTCTTCCAGTCGGGCGATTGCCATACGCAGAACAGCACGCCCTGTCTTGTATTCAGTTGATCGCTTTGGGCCCATTACGAATTTTAGGTGGCGCTCCTCGGTGCGATGTCCTCCCAGGTTGATCTTGTTCCTGCTTCCACTTCCCTCAAGATTGGGCCCAAGTCTGCATCCACCAGCTGCTTCGACCTCAGGCCTGTGCTATCCCAGCCATCCGCAGGCACTGCCGTGACTCCTTGGACAGCTGCGGCACGCTCCTTCTCTTCCACTCCTGTGCATTAGCCGCAGGCCCCTGGGCAGGGTCTTCGGGACATGACGTCTGCGTTACCGTGTCTCTTCCCTCTACGATATTCAGAGGTGAAGTACTCCTACAGCCTCTGTACCCAGTGTGCCGACTGTCCTCGTATTGTAAAGCTCAGTAGCCAGGTTAGGGAGGAGTGGACAGTCCTCAGGTGTAATGACAGATCATACAGGTACCTGTGGGAGTGCTGCAATGTCGTTACTACCGCCAGTAACTCTCGCCGTGTGACGCAGTACCTCTTCTATACCTTGGATAATGTCTTGCTGTAGTAGGCTCTCACACCCTCGTGGCCGTCCTGGACTTGGGATAGGACGCCTCCATAGCAATGTTCGCTGGCGTCGGTGTCCATAATGAAGCCGCCGCCTGGTTATGGAAATCCCAAAATTGGAGCACTGCAAAGGGTCTTCTTCAGGTGCTGAAAAGCACCTTCGCGTCATCCGTCCACACGTAAGTTCGGTTTTCCACTCTCAGGCGGCTGAGTCTTTCGCCGGTGTTGGTGAACCCCTCTATTAAGCGGCGGTAATAACAGCACAGTCCCAGGAAACTGCGTAACTGTTTCTTATCCTTTGTGGTAGGCCAATCTCTTACAGCCTGTGTATTTTTCGGGTCTGTGGCCACTCCGGTTGCTGCGACTATGTGGCCCAATTAGTTGACTTCCTTGAGGAAGAGCTGGCACTTCTTTGCATTTAGCTTCAAATTGAACTGCCAAAGCCCTTGGCGTGTCAGGTATGCAGTCTTTTTCTTGTCTGTCAGTTCTAGAGCCACCTGCCAGGAACCCGACTTCAGGTCCAGGGTCTAGAACCTCTGTGTACTAGCTAGCATGTACTGAGTGACGTCAATCTGGGGTAAGGGGAAACATTACTTCCGGTTGACAGCGTTCAGCTTCCTGTAGTCCACGCAGAAGCGTAGCTCGCTGTTCTTCTTCGTCACGAGGACTGCGGTGAAACACCAAATGCTGTCAGACTCTTCAATCACTCGCCTGGATTTCATGACATCTAACATATCCCGTACCGCCGCTTGCTTCTCCAGCGGAACGCGTCTAGGTGGTTGCCTAATAGCCCAGGCGTCTCCGGTGTCGATGCGGAGAACCACTTTATCCGTGCGGCAGTAGTCACTGTTGCCTTGGCTGAAGACGCGTTGGTATCGCCTCAGCAGTTGCCGAACTTTCTGCAGCTGTTCTGCGGTCAGGTGGTCGTCCGCAATCTCTAATAAACCTTCCAGTTTTATATATATATATATATATATATATATATATATATAACTGCAAAGAACATGCAAGTTTAAGATTGTTGTGCGATAAGTATTTATCATTTCAAGTTCAGAATGAGTAGAATTTTATTTATAACAGCATCATTTATAAAGTGATAATGTACATCATAATAAGAGATTACAGTATTTCTATATCGCGTGAGGTAAACGTGAGGAAACATAAGTGTCAGTTGGAGAATATAATGTCATGTCGGTATGTTCGCCATAGTAACTCAGTGGTTTAGGGCAACCGGACGGAGAGCGGCAGATCCGTGTTTCAAATCCCGGCTATGGCAGTTAATTATTTAGTCTGCCTCCACTCACTCAAACCTTAGCCTACACACGGCTAGTGTGAAAGAAATGATAATTTCCATCAATATTTATTAAAATACTTCCAACAAAATTGTTTTATCATAAATAAAATGTCTATCTCTAATTTTCTAAGAATATACTCAGATTAATTATTCATTCCTAATGACTTTTGTATAATTGGTAAACTATACACAAAATGTTCAAGAACTTCTCAGTTAACAAGTCAGGTGAAAAGACGATTAGAAATCGACGTTTGGGGAACGTAGATCGCTCCAATCATCTGGATATTGTCGCGAGGCGCTTGTTATTTGGCGAGAGAGAGAGAGAGAGAGACGGACAGAGAGGGAGCAAACGGAGAAAGTAACAGACCGATAGCCCCCAAGCCAAGCCCACACTTGGAAGAACGCTTGCCGCTGGGCGAGGGAGAGACGGGGGCGTGGAGAGAATGAGCCAGAGAGATATGTCGGAACAGTTCCCTCTCAGTGAAAGGCTGTCGCACTTCGGTAACTTTCGAGAAACGATGATTCGGTTGTAAATAAGAGAGAGACAAGCTGAGCGGCTAATCGAGAACTGTTAATTGTGCAGTGTGGTCGTGTGGCAAACGGCCTTGAAGTTTGCGTTTGTGTGTTTTACGTCATTCTGCTGATCGGTGTTTTACATTTTCTTTAAACTTGAAATAAAGAGAGTCTGGAGTTTCTAAAAATTAGAATTTTAATTCTACGGAACCACAAAGTCACAATATTTATAAGAAGTGTTATAAGCACTAAATAGATATAACACAAAAATCAACAAAGAGAAACACTACCAATACTCTCATTACTGAAAAAAGACTGCAGTAAATGAAATGCCAAGTCAGGAGATGCCGTGAGTATAGTAAAGTAATTATGCCAGAGAAACATAGCTATTTAATTTGATCATCAAGATGTATAGATCTGGGCTTCATAGGCCGACTGATTTCCATTTTAAAGCCGGTTTCCAAGACAACCTGAACTGACATTTAATTTACTATAACAGTCTTTTATTCAGTGATGTGGGTATTCTTAATGCTTTACATTTGTTGATTTTTATGTTACATCAATTTAGTGTTTATAACATTTTCTTAAATATCCTTATGATGGGAGTGATCTTCGCTACCGATACGTGGATTTTTAATCGTCCTTTGAGCTAGCTTGATTCCAGAGTATATCCCAGGATAGCTTCTGGTCTTATACAGACAAAATGTTACCACAAAGCGTGTAGGTCTCGTTATAATCCACACTTAGTGCTATAAGCTATTTTTGTGTACTTAACCGGTTTGAGAAATTTGATGTTATTGGTTTCAACTTCTAATAATTATACGATGCCATCAGATTAAGTGGGAACGCTCTTAACGGCACCAGCGTCGCAGTTGCAGCCGTTTCACTCCTGCTTAGTTTTCCCCGCGCGAACCGTCTTGTGCTTCGATAAAATTAAGAAGAATGGACAAAGAGATCCATCACTGTTTCATAAATGAAATACGGAATTTCCTTGATGTTCCTTCCGCTATCAAAGAAGTCGTTGCAGAAGTTCTCCTTGTGCTCGAAGATTGGCATCACAGAATAGATTTTCATACACTTGTTGGAGTTTCTGCTTAGATATCTTGCTTAGTCCTTCCCTATATTATTTTGCAGTTCCTGTCATGCTCAAGGATCAGAATTATGCATTTTGTATTTGCAAAAGTGAGAGGTGCATTCCAATTAGAGCACATCCTCTTTTCAGGAATCGGACCAAATAGGAATTTTAAAAAAAGTACATGTGGACCCTTTGTCAATAAGTGACAGACATGGCAGCACTCTACAGCGCATGGAATTCTAGCAGCAGCGACTAGAGTTAGGACTGTTTTGATACTTAAAATGGCGACGCTTTCATTGCAGGAACAGCGTACAGTCCTGGTTTGCTCCATTTTTGTGGTGTTGGCCTATTGAAATTCATCGCCGGTTGCGTGAGGCATGTGGTGATGGGACCGTGGATGTGTCTAATGTGCGTTCTTGGGTGCGACAGTTCAATGAAGGCAGAACATCGTGTGACAAACAACCAAGAGAGTCAGGGCCTCGCACCATCTGACGACATGATCCAGCGAGTGGAGAACGTTTTTTTAGATGATCCCGATTGAGCACTTTCAGATCGTCATGCAAGATTGTGTGCACAGATCCCACGGAAATGCCAATGTTGTAGGCGATTACCGCAACTGTCTTGGTTTGTTGTCACACCATTTTCTGCGTTCATTGAAATGAACACTGCTACGGGATATTTAATGCTGAAGATGTGGGACGGGATTATCCTCACCTGTAATCCTCCCGCGTTGCGTCTGGAGCTGCTGGTTCAATTGAGCCCTTCGAGAAGAAAATGACGAAGCCACAGGTTACTACGTTTTCTCGATCCGAAACGTCTGCTCAGATCTGGCACTCAAATGTAACGATGACTCTAGACGACCTCCGGCGCTGCTCCAGGCGGTGCATGAGAACAATGATAACTCAGGCGTGGTCCTGAAAAAATAATTCCATTTTATACATTACTATAATTTCATTCTTTTAATTCGGAGTAACAAATTTACATAATACGACGTAACGTAGATATACATACAATTAATGTAATTGAATTGCATTTAAATAGAAATTGTAAATGAAGTTTATTATCTCTTTAGATTATAGAATATAATTTACACTTTTACTACATGACGTTCCGGAACAATTGTACGTCCGTTCACTTCAATAATTGCAAATGCGAAACACGCCTGTCCACTTCGCGGTCACCATTGACATGCCTTCTTTCGTAAATCTTTCTCCCAATATAATTGACTTTTACTTCAGAACACTGGATATTCATTATTACACAATATCTTTTCTTTTATATCACTCTGCTGCACGTCCACTAATCACCTTAAAACCTTTATCTTATCTGCGTTCTTTTTCCGCAAGGTAGATTATTGTTTTCTCTCTCCGTAGCAACCGTTCATTTGTTTATACAAAAGTCACTTGTACCAACCAATACACATATATTGTTTACTTTTTCTAGAATTTTACTTCCACATACTTAATATAAGCATTATAATATTTTAAACATTTTTTAAATTCCAAAGGACACTACCAAATAAATAAACAAAATTCATTTTTGTGCCAAACAAAATCAACTGTTACGGCACCCATGACTGCACATTAGGCACGTCCATGGTCCCATCCCCATATGACTCACTCAACTGGCGATGAATTGGATTAGGTGTTACACCACGAATATGGAGAAAACGAATGTTTACACGCTCATCTTTTAATGAAAACGACGCCATTTTAAGTATTAAAACAGTCTTAACTCTCGTCGCTGCCACTAAATTCCACGCATTGTGCAGTGGATTCATCTATATCGCGTATGCACAAGGAGTCCACGTGTACTTAAAAGGACCCAGAAGTTCCTATCTGGTAGCAGTTCCGAAAAAGCATGTGTTATTATTACTTAAATGCACCTCGTAAACATCGCAAGGCATTAACACAGATGGAGGTTTGTGTTTTATAACCCGTTTGAGCACCAGAGTACTGAACAAAGAATGTCTGTAGATCTTCCTTTGTTATATGCGACGCAAGTAAAGAAGGTGACGCTACAGGTGACATAATACCGGAACTACTTTCTCTGCCTGCGAGTGGGGATGCCAGAGAGCGTGCGCCCTTAATCTGAAGACCATGTGCTTTTCTCGATACTGTATCCCTGTGCATTCCAAAAATTAAAATCTAGTTTGCGGGAATTCCAAATGCTCTTTATTTTCTTTGGAAGACCGTTTCTACAGCCCTCTGTAACAGGATCACTTAACGTAGACCAACACAGTCTCTCGTGGCTTCACCACACGTAAATAAACAATATAATTCCCTTTCAAATCACTACACATACAGGTACAGTAAACTACTATTCAGTATAGTTCAGACAGCTACACACAGTAGACCACTAACTAGAGTCTCCGTTCACTCCTGGCAGCTCTCGCACGACTGCCTGACAAGTGCTCCCACCACCGCATTTATACACTAGCCGCTGTTTCTTGAAAGTTGCCGAAGTCAGACGATCTTTCGTGATGTAGCAAGAACGCCATGGAAATGTCTGTCTCTTTCTGCCTCTTTTGCTCTCTCTCTCTCTCTCTCTCTCTCTCTCTCTCTCTCTCTCTCTCTCTCTCTCTCTCTCTCTCTCTCTCTCTCTCTCTCTCTCTCTCTCTCTCTCGGCAAGTGTCAAGCGCTCATCGCTCTGCTGGCGTGGCTTGGGCGCTATGTGCCTCTTTCACTCCCAGCTTCTATCTCACTTTGCTCTCGTCTACGCAGCAGCACAACAATTCCTCGTAACAATACGGAAAATCGTTGAAGGATTTGAAGGTCTCACGACGATGATTATTAAGTAGAGCTTCTCAGGTTACCAGCAGAAAGCTGCTCGAGCTTTCGGCCATATTTACTCTTGGCCTTGGAGTATAAACATTCATAGAGTAAACATGACTGAAAGCTGGAGTAACTTTGTGCTGCTAACCCGAGAAGCTCTACAGAAAGTCGTTGTTCACCTTACCCGTTCTGTTACGTATGATGGTGGTAGTTTTGGGAAAGGAATAGTGTGGGTATAAAAGACGAAGACAGAGTTTAATTTTGAAATATAATTTTGATGTTCCTTAAGTTTTTTTTATGTCGCTGCTTAGTACTCGTATTTAAGGTTTTGGTTGTGTTCATTAACACGTACAGGCTGTCATATTGGTATCGTGCTGTTTAATATTGGAAACAAATTTATAGTATCTGTTGTTGGATTTGTTGTTTTAATTATACTCTTTAATTAATTATGAATATTCTGTAAATATTTTAGTGATATTTTGCTTTTGCAAATACTTTTTATGTCTTAAGCTCATATTTTCTGTATTTAGGGACGTAGTTGCTCATGACTTTTCGAAGTATTGTCACCCGAGTGACCGATAGAACTGGCCGGCAGTAGGGCCAGACGGGAAGCATTCGGCCACGCCAACCCATTAGTCTTATAGCGCTATCGAAGGGATGGCTGGAAAAACATCACTGGCCGTCTCTTTGCCCTCCCCTGCCGTCTTGAACCTTCACGGTGATTCACTGAAACGCGAGACTTCCAGAATCAGCGACAGTCCTATAAAAAGGGGCTGCAGTTGGCGAGTCAGTCAGTTCTTGGCGAGCAGCCGTGAGGAGCGCCGAGTGAGTTAACGGACCGGAAGACTGTGAAAGTGCATCAGAGGAGTTGCACGTAACTGTGAGCGTCCAGTGGACCTGTGACAGACGAACTGGTGAATTGTAATTGTGTGCATTACGTAATTCTGTGTAATCGGCAAGCGTTCCGACTGTAATTCGGTGGAAATAAAGAACATTTCTGAGTTGTGCAATTGGACTTTTAATTTCACGAACCGACAAAGTTACAGTATGTACTTAATGCAAATGCTATTTTTGGATTTTAAAATGTTATCTTTATGCTAAATTTTGCGTTTTGATGTGGAATAGTTCTCAATATACACACACTAAGAGGAAACTAGTAAGTTAAGAGTTACTTCGAGATTTTGTTTAAGTTTATGAGGTTTTGTATCTGTTTAAACCAAATTTTGAGTAGTATGGACGATACGCACTATACTTTTTTGATTTGAATTGTATAATATGCTATTTTGACATTTGATATTTAATGTTTAATATTTATTTATACAATTTTAATTTCATTTTCACTGCAATGACTTTGATATCTAATAAGCACTATTATACATTCTGTACAAATAAATAAAATTGCCGACCCTAAGATTTACTCACTGACTGAGATCCCCTGGCTATAAACCTTTGGTTTTCCAGAGCAGCTTGTTGTCATTTCTTCTTGACATTCGCTTCTTTTACCCTAATTCACTTTTCTAACTACCTATATCAGAAATCTCCTATATATCTATTTTTCTTATCTCCCGTCCCCATTAGCACGCGTACCACCAATATGTCTTTACTTACACTGTCCCATTTCTTATCCCATATTCTTCTCTTGTAAGTTGTTATCTCCTTACATTCTATCAGATAATGAACAGTACTCTCCTAATTTCCACAAAATTAACATATCTCTGCCTCAATTACTTCTCCACCTTCTTAAGTACAATATTCCTACTCTCATTTATGATAGGCCTTCCCTTCCAGTTTTGTCACATTGATCTATATGTTTTTCCTGCCCCATTCTGTCTTTAATTGCTTATACAATTTCCCGATTTCTTTTCTTCTATACTTTCCATATCTCCCACCTATCTAGGTCTTGTGCTGTTTCCTACTTCCTTCCAAAAACCGCCATCATTTACCTCTCTGCTCTCCATAAATCTCCCATGCCTACCTTCGATACAGTTCTTTCCAATTTAGACCTCCAAATATTTGTGTTCTTAACGCATTTATATTATGTGTTATTTAATTTTGGAGTATTTTGATGGTTGAATGCTAATGTAAAATTAAAACACTGTGAAGCATTAGTTAAAATGGGGGTAATTTAGAGGTTTTGCTGGTTACCAGTACATAAATTGCGGCAGGACCCCGACGACCTTTGTTACATTGATCTAGAATTAGTTTACTTCTTAAATAGCCGCTTAATTGTTCACTGGATATCAGCAATATATTAATTTAGGCAGTTTTGTTTTCTGTTGAATATTTTTTAAATGAATATATTTTATTATATAATTAAAAATGGGTCAAGAATCTAAAAGTGGGAAAGAGTAAGTTTTTATTTTAATATTACACAGAATTACGAAGCGCACACAATTGCAATTCACCAGTTGGTCTGTCACAGGTCAACTCTACACTCACAATTACGCACAATTCCTCTGATACACGTACACAGTCTTACAGTCCGTTCACTAGCACAGCGCGCCTCACGCTGCTCGCCAAGAACTCAACTCCCTCGCCAAGTGCAGCCCCTTGTTATAGGAAGATCGCTGCTTCTGGAAGTCTCGCGGTTCAGTGAATCATCTCGAAGGTTCCAGACGTCAGGGGAGAGGAAATAGACGGTACAGGGCTCGTGCTGCTCTTCTAATCGTACCCTCAGTGACAGGAGATAAATGGGTAGGCGTTGGCTTAATGCTTCTCGTCTGGCCCTTTTTGCACCTGGTTCTATCTGGAATTCCGACGTTCGGGTGACAGTATATTGATTGCTAAGGTGTACGGGATCCGATATCTAGTAATCATGTAGCATTTTCAGAACATGAAAGACTGCCAGGGAAAGGCTAAGAAACTCAGATCTTCTGTCAATGTTTCATATCCTTCCCCACCTAGAGAGAGAGAGAGAGAGAGAGAGAGAGAGAGAGAGAGAGAGAGAGCGAGAGGAGAGAGAGAGAGAGCGAGAGAGAGAGAGATAGAGGAGGAGAGAGAGAGAGAGAGAGAGAGAGAGAGAGAGAGAGAGAGAGAGAGAGAGAGAGAGAGAGAGAGAGAGAGAGAGAGGAGAGAGAGAGAGAGAGAGAGAGAGAGAGAGAGAGAGAGTGAGAGAGTGAGAGAGAGAGAGAGAGAGGAGAGAGAGAGAGGAGAGAGAGAGAGAGAGAGAGAGAGAGAGAGAGAGAGAGAGAGAGAGAGAGAGAGAGAGAGAGAGAGAGAGAGAGAGAGAGAGAGAGAGAGAGAGAGAGAGAGAGAGAGAGAGAGAGAGAGAGGAGAGAGAGCAGACTCTGGAAGCGTATAATTTTCTAAGTGCACATCGTTTCCACGGCCGGTTTACAATGGTGTCACTCTTTAGCTTCGTCCTACGAATCCTCTCATATTCATTCTCAGTTATTCAGCATGTCCTGCTAGCCATACGGCTATAGACAAGGATGTAGGAGCTACACCTACAAAGGTTCGAATCTCACGCTTGATTTTGATACTTTTATTGTGGATATACGAAATGTGTATTATGGAAATTGCAATATAATACCAGTTGCTAAGGTTTACTTGATTTTATGGCAGTTTGCTCACATATAAAAACTGAAACACTCTACTCTGTTTTTAAACACACTGAAATAAATATCTTATTCCTGTATGTAAAATCAAATAAAATAGGGAGTAGTTTATTGCCAGGGGTGTAAACCCTCTGCTCTCATTCTGTGGGGCTTGGATTAGAACAAATGCCTAGTGAAAATTTCACTAAAAGGTATATGCCAGCACCAACGAGTGACCCGAGTATTAACATAAGCAATATTAAGGCAAGTTTCCAAAAGCATTGGATTTACTTTGTAAAAGACAAGAATATGTTATTTGCATTTTTATTAATGAATGTGTTTGAAATATTACTGATTATCTGATGCAAGAAAAACAAAAGGAATTGCTATTAAAGTGACAACAAAATACATACACATGGTGGATTGGAACTCATATTGCTTCGGTTAATTGATGGAAATTAACCTAAATAATAAGAGTTAAATGATGAAGCCTGGGATTCAAGTACTTCAACAGTAAGTCGCCATAAACTGTACATCTCGAATACTAGAGCCCCTAATAGTTTACCAGGAAAATATACGAGTCGAATGGAGAATTTAATTTCAGGACGGCACGTTGGCCATGGTAGCTCAATGGGTTAGAGCGACTGGACGGAAACCAGGAGATACGTGGTTCAAAACCCGGCCATGGCATTGCATTTTTCATGTTGACCCTATCTAACCCATTGCTTCACTAACGAGACACATGCATTTTACCGCTCGCTACCATGCATATGGCCAAGCCGCGAGGCATATCCCTGTCTATGGCATAGCTTCGAAATACACCCTTAGTGATATTAAAGCATATTTTACAAATATCCGTAGTTTTTTAACATTAGCCTGTGTAGGCCAAAGTATAGCAAGATTGAGGCAGAGTAAGGCTTATATACCATAGCAGGCATTTAAATCATTGTACATTACAGTTTGGCTATACCTTTGGAAGGCCTATATTATGAGCGCAGCGTTATCGATAGTTGCAGATGTTTTACGAATCGAACATTGTTTCGAGTATTTATCTCTTTTCTTCTTTTTTTTCTAACACTGTTGTGTGTCCCTATCGGTGGGGGGGATGTTTATCACTTTCTTGTACTACTGAGAACTGTAGGTTACGACAACTGTCAGCGTGGTTTCATTACAAAAATATCTTGAACTATTGTACAATAATTTCATCAAAATTACATCTTAGCTGGAGTTTCCAACCTTAACAATGCAAAGTGAGGTAAGCCAGGTAATTCTACCTTTAGAGAGAAGCCATGCAGATGCAAAACAGTACAGGGGTATATAACTCTACCAAAGGGATTAGCACTTCTACATTGATTTCCTCTCGCTATGGTATTATTACAATTATTTAAAACAAAAGTTGGGTACAGTTTTCACATAAATGATTTATTTAACTTGATACGTGTGCGTGTAATTAGCTAGTACTGTGTTGTGTTGGGTTCGGGTTGTTAATAAAGGCAAAAATATTCACAGTTATCGATTATACTTTTAAAACTGGTATTGTACACAATAGGGCCACACGGGGCAGATCATCTGAAGTTTTACTGATTTTTTAAATAAATAGAAGAAGCCAAATATCAAGCATTCAAAGTCTCACTGCATTAGGAAGCCCATCACATTGCGACATGGATATCTTCTTTCTGAATAAGTTTCGCGTAAGTGTTATACCATAAGCAGATAGCCATATTGTATACACAGAATGTAAAAAGTATATACAAATTAGATATGTATATGTCCAGAAATTACCTAATTCCTTTATAGATCACTGTTTGTACAGCTGAACCCCGTACAACGACACTCAATGACAGAACCGTGGGAAACCAGGAAATCAAATGGCACATTCAAAACAGCCTCCATTAGCTTCAATGTATCCGTCAACTCGCCGTCCCATGGACTCCCTAATGAGTTAATGCTGGAGAAATTCATATTGTCTGAGAGCCTTTCAAAATACGAGCACTAAGAATCACTACATCTGGATCTTCAGTTACATAAACAAGAGATTTTAATTCTCACGACAGATAACATTCTAGTGGGAGAGAGAAGGCCACATTGTTGGTCCATCTGTTCATATTCATCTAGCAAGAAACCTATAAATGAGGAGGAGCCCCATTGTGTATGAACTGAGCACCCACGCCTAACAAGCGTACTGTATCAATGAAATGCATCACCTCCAACCAATTTCACCAGAGGTAATGCCGTACGTTTACTACATTAAACATTTTAAACCTCTATGTGCAAGTCCGAGAAACACGGCAGTTTCGCTCTCACTTCCTCTAGTATAACCAGTGCGTTATCTGATATGTGTGTATTAACAATAATAAAGCCAGGATAACATTTTCTGCAGCTCGATAATAGCCTCCGTTTCCTGTACTTTTGTAGTAGTTTGTGTATCTACTAACGTCTGTCACATGCTTAGCACAAGTCCGAGAAGCGCAGCAGTTTCGCTCTCACTCTTTCTAGTATAACCAGTGTGTTCTCTGATATGTCTGTATTGACAATGATAAAGCCGGGAGAACATTTTCAGCAACACGATAATAGCCTCCGTTTCCTGTACTTTTGTTGTTGTTAGTGTATCTACTTATTCCTATGACATTACTATGTAATCGATATTTACTGTCGACTTACTTTGTTTTCCCATCGCACTCGTAATCGTCTCGGGAATAGTTATCTTTTGTTTTCATACTGCACTCATTTTGTCTGCGTTGATTGGTTCTTTCTCAATATAACTTTAAATAACGCAAATTTGCAACAAGCGTATAACGCAAATACTGAATGGCAATTTAACTCCAACAAATAATTTCATTTACACACCTATTCAACGCAGACACATACAAAGAAAATATAAATAAAGTAACATAACAACAAATGTAAATGACAGTAGTTATGCTTTTCCCAGTCTTTTACAATATCCCTTGAAGTAATTCCAATCTTCAGTAGTCTTCCAAATATGTACTTTGAATGGAGTCAATTAGTGTGGAAATAAAAGTTAAAAAGTATGAATAAAATTGTCATTTATTTTACCCAGAAGACAGCGAAAATAAAGCCTTTGTTAATTTATTCAAAGATCGATCAGCAGTACATGCTTTAGAGATCCTTGTTAACTAATTGGATCTTTATGAACTATATAATAACATGTAAGGAGACCAAGTTGGCTCCTATTGTCTGCTTAACACTGTGAAAAGAGAGAAGAAAACTGTTAAAAAACAAGTTATCAGAGAGATAAAAGAAGTCACTGTGCAACAATAATCACAGTTTTTTTCATTCGGATTCACTAAGGAGGAGATCCTGTGGAGTCGTCTCTTCAGAAAATCAAGCCTAAAAGCGTGATACTGGTGTGCAATAAAAGAGTGAATTAGCTTAACAGGGGTTATTACTAATATTTGTTTTCTTCCACTCATTTATTCCTTCTTAAAGGGAACCTCTAAGCGATACGTCGAAATAAAGTGATCAATGAGCAGGAATAAAGTAGAGGTTAGTGATCACTGTCCATTCATCCACCTCGACAATCGCACATAAGATGAAAATAAATAACAATGTCAATAGGGACTATATACCGGCAGCTAATTCAGAACCAATTTTCCGCCATAAGCGTTGTAAATTGTATAATTGAATAATTCGTCATCCATAAGTGAGAGCGTATTCTTATGTTCGTAAGTGATACTTTAGCTTATCTCCCTGAATTTAATTTGCTTTTACCTGCCATTTGAACCGATAACACCTTCATGTGACATATGTGAGCAGGTGTTACAGGCTGCGATGTAACCTGTAATTCTGAGTCCTAATATGCTCATATGCTTGGCAGAAGGGAATGAACTTGAACTCATCTGGATTCGGGTCAGGACAAAGAGCAGCTTCTTAATTTATTGGACTATAGCCAGCTTTAGGAATATATCATTCTTTAGAAAAAGAGGGTTCTAAGATTCCGACCAAACTATATCATAATCAAAACTAGCCTAAACGTCCAGAAAACAAACCTCGCAAGCTAATAATTAGCAAATATGCTAGAACGGAGCTGACGCATACTTAAATATAACGGTCTGAGAAAATAGCTGTATTTTTCAAATCCCAGAAGGGTATGGGCTCCAGGAATATTGATTATTTAGGAAGAGAGATAACCAAGAATCGCTCCTCACTATAACATTATAAAACCAGGCTTAAATTTCCAGGAAAAAACTTTGTAAACTACTAATTGGCAAATATGCCAGAGATGAGCTGAAGCTTCCTTAAATGTATCCGTCCGATAAAATTATTGTATTTCTCATATCCCAGAAGAGGACGGGAGTGTTTCAAAGTAATTATTATCAAAGAAAAAAGGTATAATAGTCAAGTACATTTTATGCTTCTGTAATATATTGTATATACTCAGGTTAATATTTTCTAGGAGCAGAACAGTTTAAAACCATATCTGTTTGAGACTGTATTCCTTAGTAGATGGCAGAGATATAATGAACATCTAATAATGATAAAAATATCATAATAATACAAAGCTAGACCATGAGTATTCCAAAGCTAATAATGTGCAGAGAGTTTAGTATCTTTGTTTTTCGGAGAAAAATATATCACAATGTGGCTCCATATTCTCTCCATAAGCAACTTGCAATATTACGAGGTGTGTTCAAGTTATATCACCCATTTCTTTCAGAACTGATGACACAAAAGTACTTCTGCTTTCAAAAAAAATACACGTGGATTCTTTGTGAATGATTGACAGAAATGGCAGCACTCTCCTGTGCATAGAACTCTAGTGGCAGTGCCGAGATTTGGGAGTGTATTTTATACTTAAAATGGCGACGTTTTCATTACAAGAACAGCGTGAAATTATTTGTTTTCACTATTTTCGTGGTTTGGCAACTATTAAAATTCATCACCGGTTGAGTGAGAATTGTGGTGAGTGTAACATGGATGTGTCTAATGTGCGCTCCTGAGTGCGACAGTTCAATGAAGGTAGAACAACCTATGACAACAAACCAAGGAAGTCACGGCCTCGCACCAGCGGTCCGACGACATGATCCAGCGAGTGGAAAACGTTGTTTTGGAGGATCGCCGATTTAGCATTTTCAGAACTTCGTGCAGGATTATGTGCACAGTTCCCACGGAAATTGCAATTTTAGAGGTGATGTCTGCAACGGTAACGCACCTGAACGAACCTCGTAGTATTATTTGGAAACAGCGTATAAAGTACAAATATTTTTTAGTTAACTGTACTTTCCTGCAAAATTGCGTCGGCTAGGATTGTGTGGTTTTGCTATACTTAAGATGGCATGTATCACACGTTTCTCCAGAGTTAATGGAGACAAAGGAGTCCGGTTCGGCTGCTGGAAATTCTTAATTTCATGTATCTTATGATGAAACTCTTGAGGGAGAACTTGTCCCATATGGTGCAGTTCGTTTGATATTTGCCACCATACTGATAAGGTGCTTGCGTTGGTGGAGTAGAGGACATCCCACGTGACCCTTCCTTTTAAGCATTCCCATAACGTTCCTCTAATCTCGAGGTAGGGACTGCGTATGCATTAATTCTTCCGTACAGAAAGGTTGTCTCGTAGCTGCATATATTATACAGTATACCGTGAGCATGGATACACAGCACGCTTATGCGAATGCTGGCTGATACAGTATGCTTGCTATAATGGACAGCTATGCACGATATTTATATACTTCTCAATGAATGACGATTTCGATGCCGTCTCCAAAACCTCCATCTCTGGTGAATGTATTGCTGCAGTACATGGGATTTTTCTGTCGGGTTATATGCGAATAGGTCACAGCATCAGTTTAACTAACATAAAAATTTAATTAAGGCTAACAAATCAGGTATTTTATATCTACTTACTAGTTACCGACTCATTGAATATTTATAATTAAAGCTGGGTTGATAGAGTATCGACATGAAAAATTCAATGCCACGGCCGGTATTTGAAACACGGATCTATTGGTTTCCGTCCAGTCGCTCCTACCCATTGAGCTACCATGGCCAATTTGTCGTCATGACATTAAATTCTCCAATTGACTCATATATTTTCCCGGTAAACCAGTAGGGGCTCTCGTGTTCGAGACACTCATTTTTTGGCGACTTACTATTGTAAATACTTGAGTCCCAGGCTTCATCATTTAACTCTTATTATTAAAGTTAATTGATGGAAATTAATCATTTCTTCGTACTAGCCGTATACAGGCTAAGGTATTGGATTGATATTGTCGACATGAAAAATTCAATGCCACGGCCGGGATTTGAACGACGGTTTACCGGGGAGATATATGAGTCAATTAGTGATTGAGCTACCCATGGTAGCTCAATGGGTAAGAGCGATTGGACGATAACCAGTAGATCCGGCCGTGGCATTGAATTTGTCATGTCTACTCTATCAATCCAATACCTTAGCCTCTATACCGCTAGTGTGAAGAAATGAATCATTTCCATCAGTTAACTTAAATAATAAGAGTTAAAAGATGACGCCTGGGACTCAAGTACTTACAATAAATAGTAAGTCGCCACAAACGGTGTATCTCGGATGCGATAGATTCTAGTGTTTTACCGGGAAAATAAATGAGTCAATTTGATAATTTAACGTCAGGACGGCAAATTGGCCATGGTAGCTTAATGGGTAAGAGCAACTGGACGGAAATCAGTAGATCCGTGTTTCAAATCTCGGTCGTGGCATTGAATTTTTCATGTCGACTCTATCAATCCTATACCTTTGCCTACGACTAGTGTGAAGAAATGAATAATGTCCATCTATTAACTTATATAATTAAAGTGTTTCTGAATCCTGGCACAAAACTGTAAGTGTTGAAGATACATATATACTAACGTCAAAAAGTGTCAATAAATTTACGATTTAAAACCACTGTTTCTGTAATGAAAATAAGTGCAAAGTCGCCGTTAAATCGCTGAAATGCTAAGCAGCAAATTTCCTTGCGGCTACCTCCAGTTTATGCCAATCCGAGCGCGGACTTCAAGACTACAGACTGACAATAACTGATCAAACTGAATTACTTCTGTAATATAAAAGATAGCAAGCCTGTAAAGAATGATATGCATGAATTTTACTACTTTACGTTTTTATACATATAGGTAAGTCCCGCCTATTTATGAATATACTACCAAAGTTCCTATTTAAACGTTTCAAAGCTTCTATTTGTATCTGAAACATAACTTGAAGTTTCTACTCACCAAATTGCAACACTTCGTTTCTCTGTACAATTTCCAAAGTCGGCATTTGTAAGTAACTCTGTGATTTCTGGACGTATTAAGTTCCAGCTGTCTGAAATTTGTGTTAATGGATTTCTTATTAACTGATCGGAACGCTGAAATGCCTCGACAATTCTGATTTGCAATAATTAATTCCCTTTGCAGTACTTCAAAAGCTTGATTACTAATGAAAATCGGGAGATACATGTGCAGAGACAAATTTATATAGTACCCAAAAGATATAACATAGTACAAATACCAATAGATTCGAAAAAGGAAGTTTTAGACATGTATCTCAGAAAGGGGCTTTGCCAAATGCCAAGTATACGTTGCTACTGGGAATGAATCGTGCGACGATGCAGCTGGAATGATCCTTCCTGGACCTAGCAAATCTAAAAGAGGCCGACCAAGTGCTGATGACATGCCCAAACAAAAAGAAAGAGTGGTAACTACCTTTGTTCCTATTGTGGACTGTCAACAATACAAAACAGATCACTGGGCAACATGGAAGGAATCCCGAGAGCAGTGCAAGATATGCAAAAATATCATTCAATTGTTTTGTGAGAAAAATATGAAGCGTGTTTATTCTTGAACAAGGACAGGTTTTTTTAGAACATAAATAAACTACGCATAAACTGTGTAGTTTGAAATGCATTTTCTACACTTTGTATGACATTTTAAAGGAAAAGTGTGATCAATGTAAAGATTCAGTTTTGCTTCCAATAATGCTCACTATCACAAATATGTAACATGTTGTTAAAAGGGCCTAAATGCTGAGACATATTTTTCATATGAAATTTCATTTACTGTCAATAAATAAGTCTGAAATGATTTATAAATATTTTTAATATGCCTGTTCTATGAGTAGGCACTAAAGTTTGAACTCCCTAGCTAAGACTTCTTGTCCCCTAAGAAAATTGTATTTGTGGCACTTATATGTTGCATTGCTTTTAACACTTGAAAATAACGTATTTATGAGTCATTTTATTATTGACTTATCAATCAAACAGTCAATAATCCCGGTAGCAATATTGAATATGCAACAACCTGTTTATAATGCTAGTTTTCCGGAGGCCAATATACACAACTTTACCTATAAAGCATTAATAAAGGCTTGTTGCTTAATACTACATCAAGTGTGTCAGTCTTCATGGAGCTAGGGACATAAACAACCTGATTACGCGTTTTAAACCGTAATGGCAGGCGCGAGATGGCACCACAGTTTGAAGTTCTTGCTCTAACAAGGGCGCACCCCTTCGCTTACCCTAGGCAAAATATTATGAAGTTTCTGTGCATACAAAAACCATTATGGAATATTAAACTCCGTGCGGAGCTGCAAGCGTTTCAAGTTATAAACTGGCAGTTTATACTAACTTACCTAATGGCGCCTGAACACGAATGTTTTCAAATATTTAAACTTGACAGCTAGGGGAGGAAAAATCGCAAGTTATCTAGCGCATATCCCTGAAAATGGGATGGGTAAGTAATTAAAGTGTTCTGTTACAGACAGTTTGCGTATAACAAGATAATCGGAATTTAAATCTCATCTCAGTTTAAACAATTTTGGGATCATAAACGGCATATATATAATTTATATATTCGTTTATTTATATTCATTTATATAGAAACGAAATTATATATATAGTTTCTTAAAGTAATTTAAACCGTAAAGTAATTACGGCGTGAAATTTACTGACTGGAAAGCAAACTACAGGTGGAGTAATCGGATAGTCCTAACAAAATTTAAGTATTTCCACTAAGAAAGTTGGCAACAGTCACTATAAAACGCCGTATATTACAATGACAATACACTCGCTGTCCGGCGAGAGGGAAGGTCATACACGGGTGCTGCTAAGCGTGTTTACGTCAGCATACGTGTTGCCTAGTGAATAGTGATACGTATTGTTTGTGTACATCGAATACTGCTAGTAATAGTAGTCTCGTTGTATATTGACATTTACTACTACATACGACAGAAATAATTATGGAAAACCGACCAACGACTTTAGTTGTTAGCTTTGTTGAACGTGACATCATTCGACCGACTGCATATGAAATTCATGAGTGGATTTTTGACACACTAAAATTGGATGAAACTGACGTCACAGGTTTGCAGGTAAATGGAATTTCTAGACAAATTTTTATTAAATGCACAACGCCAGAGCTCGTCACAAGAGTACTGACACAGTCAAATGGGGAAGCTAGTTTTGTACTGTCAAACGGGCAGCGCACTAAGGTGATTATTGATGTAGCTGGATTTGGACGACGGCTGGTGAAAGTGTACAATTTACCCTTGAATTTCGACAATAGGAAGTTGATGGGAGCTTTGGAGCCATACGGTGCTGTGTTACAGGTGAAGGAAGATGTTTGGAATGAAACATTTCGCTATAAGGTTTCTAATGGCGTTCGTTCCGTTACTATGCTCCTAAAAAAGCATATTCCTTCGTTTTTGAATAAGGATGGTTACTCCGCATTAGTGAGTTACCCTGACCAACCCATCACTTGTGCCATTTGTCATGCCACTGGTCATTTACGTAATCAGTGTCCCCGCAGATTCGTTCCTAGAACACCGAATACTGCTTCGAAGCCGACTACATGGGCCAAGCTGGTAACGGGGAATTTGCCAACACCACGAATACCGCTGACCTCGGGGGAACAGACAATTAATAATGACCGTCAATTACCGACCCAAAGCACAGAGCAGGAGGAAGGTGAACAGACAATTGTGGCAAAAGACTTTCCACCCGTCAGACAGTCCGAAGAAGATAAGTGTAGTCCGGAAGTGTCTGCTGTAACCTTGGAACACTCTGAGCCAGTGTCTACTCTAGTCTCTCCAACCAGTGTGAAGTCACCTCTGATTACCAAGGGGATAGGGGAGGAATGTGCAGTGCCCGAGTTGGAGAACGAAGAAACTGTGGAAGTCCAACTGCAAACCATAGATCCTGCTCCACGAACAACTGACATACCACCGTCTCCGACGATTTCGGAAGAAGAAATGGACTCTGAGGATTCAGTGTGTGAACGTGGATTGGAGTCCAGGGGTACGTTACGTAGTGGCGGAGTGAGTAGACGTGACCCGCGATTGGAAAAACGAAAAAAGACTGCAACAGAGCGTAAGGCTAAAAAGACTCATACATCGGTGGAACAGTGATTGGATGGTTGAGTACGTGGTGAAACACTGCTTCCTTCAGTGTTCCTCCTTATGGTAGTGATTCTTCGGACATTTGCGACGGTGAATGTAAATTCTTTACGTAGTAGAACTAAACAAGCGCTGGTACGGGATTTTACATTTGAGCACGACCTTGATTTTTTGTTTTTGCAAGAGAACAATGAACCTCACTTAAACTTTTTTGGCCCGAGGTATAATTTTGTTTCCAATGTGGGTGAGGAGCAACGGGGCATCGCCATAATTTATCGCTCGTCTCTGGGGGTGCAGTTGACGGAAAAACATGCGAGTGGCCGAATTACTTCCTTATTAACGGAAAATAATCTTTTACTGGTTAACGTATATTTACCTTCAGGCTCCAACAGACGCAAGGAAAGGGAAGACTTTCTTGCCAAAGAGTTGCCTTTCTTTTTGCGCCATCGGTACGACAAATTGGTTTTCGGAGGGGCTTTTAACTGTGTGCTTAGTGCAAAAGACCAAACTGGACATTACCAACCGTCCCCTATGCTAGACCGGATTTGTAAATCCTTGGAGCTGCAGGACGCCTGGGAATATCTCTATGACACTTATGTTGAATATACCTTTCACCGAAACACTACGGCTTCCAGAATCGACAGAATTTATGTTAGTACAACCATGAAGCAGCAGATCCGCAGCGTGAGAGTGCGACCTGTACCTTTTAGTGACCACCATTCGCTGATGGTGACGCTGGTGCATACCACCCGGACACCGACAATGGGCAGAAGTTATTGGAAACTAAACAGTGAGCTCCTCCAGGAAGAGTCAATCCGAGAAAAGTTTCGACTGTTGTGGACGAGGTGGCAGTGTACTGCTAAAAACAGGACTCCCAGTTTGCTGAAACAATGGTTATATACGTTCAAACCTGCCATCCGTAATTTTTATAAAGGTGAAGGTATTGAGAGGGTAAAGGTGCGACGTCAACGGTTGAATTATTACTATGACCTGCTAAATGACTTGTATCAGCAACAGTGTGATGGCCGAAACGTGACGCAACATATTGTTGCCGTCCGAAAGAGGCTTTGTTGTTTACATGAGGAACTTTGCAGGGGAGCACAGATCCGAGCGGGCGACCGCTCGGTGCAGGACGAGGAGAGAACTTCCCTGTATCATTTAGCGTCCGAAAAGCACTCAGGGACACGAAAATATATTTCCACGTTACGTTCGTCGGGAGGAAACTTACTGACGACCTCACGAGAAATCTTAACGGAGGTTCAGGATACATTTACCCACAGATTTGCTGCAGTGGATGTCAACAGAGCAGCACAGGAATATGTCTATACGCTAATTGAACCACTTGTAACGCCGGAGAGGAACGTGGCCTTGACTGAGGACATAAGGGAAGAAGAATTGCGCACGGCATTAGCGTCGGCCAGTATGACTTCTGCACCAGGACCCGACGGTATTGGGTATCAGTTCTACCGTGACAATTGGAGTATAATAAAAGATACTTTGCTTTGTGTAATGTTGGAGTTACAGCGAGGTCCGGAAATCATGTCTGGATTTAATGAAGGCGTCATTGTGCTCATTGCCAAAAATTCGGCAGCACTAGATGTGAACGATTATCGCCCAATCACGCTTTTAAATTCAGATTACAAATTATATACCAAGATTATCGCCAACAGGATGAAGAGATACCTGCCTGACATTATTGGGATAGGACAGACCTGTGGAATCCCAGATAGGACGATTACGCATATTCTAAGAACGTTGGGAGATACCATTATTGAATGTGAGCGCACACCTGATGAACCGGTAGCAATCTTGGCGTTGGATTTTACCACAGCATTTGACAGAATTCATCACGGTTATCTATGGGGTGTGCTACGACGCTTTGGATTCTCTCCCTCATTTTTGAATGTCATACAACGGCTCTATGCAACGGCATATTCCTGAATCCAAGTAAATGGATTTTTTACGCAGCCAGTGCTTATAGAACAGTCCATCCGTCAGGGATGTCCACTGTCGATGATGCTATATACGATGTGTGTAGAACCCTTAATAAGAGGCATAGTCTCCGTACTCTATAGGAGAAAAAACCTCTTGAATCTTGAGAGAGTATTTGCGTATGCGGATGTCATTACACTGGTGCTCACGGATTCTGGTGACCTCACAGCAATTGAACCAACGTTACTACAATATCAGAGTGCGTGAGGGGCTTTGATCAATTACAGTAAATCACATCATCTGGCCTTGAATAACTGGACAATGGAGGACGCTCGGTTTACACATCAATCCGAAATTAAGGTCCTAGGTCTGTTGCTAACACCCCGCCTGGAGGACCTGATCGCAGTAAACTGGAGAAGAATTGTTAACCACTGCATATATAAATTGACCTCACAGTTGACGAGGAATTTAAACTTTGTGCAGAAAATTTGGCACGTGAATACCTTTGTGCTTGCGAAACTGTGGTACGTGGCCCAGGTGCTTCCGATGCCCCATCAGTTCTCACAACGGTTAGAACGGGCAATAGGCTATTACATTTGGAAGAATCAGTACTACAAAGTTGCCCGACCACAGTTGCGCAGGGACATAAGTAGTGGCGGATGGAATTTGGTGGATGTGCAAGTGAAGTGTAGTGCCCTGTTATTGCGTTCTATCCTGACAGCCATCAATGGCCAAAGTAGCCAACAGGATATACAGTTCAGCAAACAAGTGATCGGCGCACATATGGTAGCTCCTGCAGCCTTTCGACAGGTGCGAAGGGATTATGAGAGAGTTTTGCCTTTAATTGCAAGGAAAACAAAGACGTTGACATCCAAAATTATATATAAGGAGTTATTAAAGGATTTCTTGGCAGTAGCGGCGATTGTTCTCAATTATCCAAATACTCCCTGGAAAAATATATGGAAACTCTTCGGCTATCGTTTTGTACCATTGGACTAGAAAGTAACCTTGTATCAGTTTGTAAATGAAATCATTCCCACGGAAGCTAAGAAACATAAACACAATATAGTGCCGGCGCCGTGGTGTAAACATTGTGAACACGCAGATACGCAACTCCATAGAATAACCAGCTGCGTAATGGTACGCGACATTTGGAAATTGACCAAGAAGCAGACGGGACACATTATTGTGGTAACGTCGGAAAATTCTGTAACTTCAGTTTTGTTAGCTTGGAACTTCCAGAAGGGAGCAACAGAGCACCCACAGATATGGTTGACTTCTGGTTTCTACCATTACTGCCTTAGTTTCGAGCAACCGACTTTAATAGAGTTTAAATCATGGCTAAAGGCTGAAAGATATAGGATGAGACGATACCCTAACATATGGAATCTCCTGAATAAGCACCTGGACTTTAATTTATGAGACTTACAAGGTATAAAAATCAGAGCCCATCCTTCTTCCCAATCACACTTAGTACATAAATAGACTTTTTTCCTTTTCCCTTTTCCTTTAAAAAAAAGAAAAGTTGCCCATTGACTCGAAGAGAAATATACAGTAGCGCGCAATGCTTTAAACATTCAAGCATCGCATTTCGCGTACACGCGCACAATTTATTTGGAAAACAAAACGCATTTGGACCCAGATGTAAGCATGCAAGCACAAATTAAAAAAAATAAAAAAATAAAATAAAAAAACCGCAGAATTCCTGCCTCAAATGAAGATGATTAATCGAAATGATCGTTTTTTTTCTTTTACTTTTTTGAGGGGAGGCAAAAAAAAAATGTCTTCCGTATAACTGTTTAGAGAGTTATAATCTGATATCTTCAAAAATAGTGTTCCTTCCCCCTTAAAGTGCTATCGGGATCCTTGACTGACAATTTCAGGTTGTTTTTACTCTTTGAAGTACTGTATGTTAGCTTACTCTAATTTATCTTCGTTTTTAATCTACTTTGACACTCACACTTTCTTATATCCAGACATCTAGTCTCAGCATAAGGTATGAAATAATGCCAACTAAAGATAAGTTGCCCGTCCCACGCCAAGAGCTTAAACAACGACCTCCGGTTGAGAAGTCAGGTGTCTGCCTAATAAATCATTGAAGCAGCCTTGTTTTGATTTGAATATGCAAAAAAGTGTTTAATATGTTACTAATATAAATACACTTTTAGAGTTATCTGATCGCTTAAAATGACATATTTTCACTACCTATTCTTCAACTATTTCTAAAAAGCTTATCCTTCTACATTCTTCAATTAATCCAGATAAACAGTTGCAAAAACGCTTTTGCTAATATTTCCTTGTGAGTACAATGGAAATTAGGGAACAAAATAGATACGCTCAAGTGATATTCATAAATTTTAAGAGCTGGTGGCACTGTGATGGTTCTGATATTCCATTCTCTTTGTAAGTCCAAGAAGTAAAGAAACAAAGAAAAGCAAAGAAAGCACGAAAGAAGAAAGGCAAAGGACTTCCCATTTGAGAGAAGTGTGAAATACTGTAAAATGTACTGCAATAATAATAAATATTACCTCTGAAGTGGTTAACTCCTTAAAAATGTGTTGGGGATAAGTTATTTGCTATAATAGATATAAATTTCTGTGTAGTAAGATATTGTCATTATTATTTACTTGTTATGCTAAAGTCATAGAGAATGAAGTGGACCGTAGATACCATTGCTAGAAAATTGAATGTATGTGTTTCATGCATCATTATAAGTCCTATAATCAAACTAGTTAATTTGATATTTTTGAAACAAAATTCTCCAAAAAGGTTTCCATATAAAGTGTAGTTTCAGAAGGGAAATATTCTTAAAATCCTAAGCCTTACCTCACCTTTGAAAGACAAACTGAAATACTAGGTTAAAGCTGAACGGTCAATCTTTGAAGGTGTTTTTTTTATCCAGAGAATCTTAAAACGTATATCAAAAGGCGAAATCTGGGCAAAAAGTTTTTGGGTAGGACACTATGTACGAGGTAGAAAAAAGTAATTACACACACACACGCACACACATATATATATATATAAACGAATATGTTTCGTTATCAAGTAGTATGGAACCTGGTGTGTAAATATTGTTTGTAAGATCATTATCAGTAGAAAACTTTAGGAAATCACTTTTCTAAATGCCAACACATTTATCTCACCTATGGATAAAATGGTCTACTTTAATGTGTTAATAAATCCACAATGTAACCGAATCGCAAACGGGCTCCTATCAAACGTCACATTAAAAAGTAGCAGGCACAGTTCTATTGATGGAACCTCATAAATTTTCCACCGCCAAAAAAAGAGAAATCCAACGCCAAACAGATTATCTCTGGTGAACCCAAAATGACGCCCTTCTTTGACTGCACTATCTAAAAGTTGGTCGATTTGGGCCATCCAGACGCATAGTCGTTTAGAATTCGGGAAATAGAACTTTTATGTAATTCAGTTATAATGAAAGTTTGGTTATATAAGGTTGCGGAAGAATACTATGCAGAACGTTTTGGAATAGAAAGACAGTAACAATCTAACCACTTTGAGGTGAGGAGGAAGGAGTTACACATGCAGTTTAATAACAGCACTCTATGAATGAAACTGAAATCTGACTCTTGAAAGCATCTACATTTGTCAGTCATAGTGAAACATGGCTCATATAATTTTGCACATATTCTCTCAACTGCGTGTACTAGTACTTAATGAGAAACTTTACCTCTTGCATCTATCTAAGGAGCACATTTTTGTACCATTTCGCTCAGTACTTGACCATTATGTTCAATCAATTAGCAATAGTTCCTCATTTATAGTAAACTGATGAGCTTCTGTAGTGCGATCCATATAAAAATGAACCATTTTAATGGGAAATTACTTTTTAACAAATAATAGGACACACGTGCAACTTTTGGAGAATATAATACACTATTTACACCTCAGAGAATATGTTTGAAGTTCCCTCCACCAGCATCTGTGGATCGTTGGTCCCATTTTCATTGATACGACTGTAGACACTGACGTTTATATGGGTGTCTCCAAGACATTTGTGGAGCAGCTGGATGATATCGAATTGAGGGAAGGTTATTTTCAGCAAGATGGTGCAGCGCGCCATGCATCTAATGGAATCATGGAACTTCTAACCATTTTTTATAATCAAATAATATCAAAAGGCCTATGGACTACCAGATACCCTGACCTAACCACACCAGATATTTTCTTGTGGGGTTATCTAAAATTAGAGTGTACAAGAATAGGCCACGGACAATTGATGTTCTCAAGGAACCCATTTGAACCGAAATAAGTAACACTGGCGAGAATACTCTCCGTAAGACTTCAGAGAATTCGGTGAGACGAGTGCAAATATGTGTACATGCTGGTGGAGGACACTTCCAACATTTTCTCTGAGATGTAATTAGTGTAATGAAATCTCCCAATGTTGCATTATACTCTCCCGAAGTTGCACGTGTGGCCTATTATTGGTTCAAAAGTTATATATAGCCTATTGAAATGGTTCAGGTTTATATGGATCACACTTTGTAAATAGCGGTGAAAATCTAGCATATTGCAATGAAATCCTTAAGCTTATTTATTTTTGTGTTTTAGAAGTGATAATATAAAGTAAAGCGAGATTACTTTTGTGCTCTAAACTGTGTGTTGCAGAGAGGAAGTAATGAGAGATGTTCTTGCAGCCACGTGCTTAGGGCAGCTTCTCACGATTGATTACTTCAAGTGTCTCTCTTATTTTGGATGAGTTTTACCTTTATTACTGGGACATTTATTAAGATACTTGGCCTTGGAGGCGCTGTTATTTGTTTACACCGTTTGGCTAGCTATCAATTGGGAGGAGATGTAAATAGCATGTCACAAAAGTAGCTACACTATTCATGGCTGAGATAACGAGCAGGACAAAATAGAGTTATTTAAATCTAAGTGAAATTTCCGTTACATGCATATCCGTTACAGTTCCTGTACCTGTGACTTCCACCTATGATGATGTCGTCTAGGGGATGGATATCAGCTGTTGTCTGTAAAACTGGCATTGTCATTCCTGGAACACAAAAAACCGACTAAGGTACATGCTTTCTCTTCCTCTTCATCAGTGTCATCCAAACCTACATTGATTACTATTTTTTCAATTTCTATTTCTTCTTCCAACAAGGCGTCTCGACACCAGTACTCTTGTTTTATGGACTTAATTTTAATGAACGCACTATTCTTCTCCAATGTTGTCATTTATACACTGTCTGGTTAGCCCTTTAAGTACATTTAAAGTCATAGAACACACACTTTTCTGCTATTTTTGCTTCATGATTTTTCATATTAGTTCAATTGGGTTCAAATCGCAGAGGTAAGGTCACAATCTATATATTGACATGCCATTAATATGTGCCGCATGTTTTACATCCCTTTAAAATAAATCCCATAAATACCATCGAAATCAATTTTCTGATTTACTGCATAGAATAAATTCTGCACTGTTGGAATTCCTTTACGCGCTTCATAATTATCTCAAAAACTTCTGCGAACGACACAATTATAAAATCTTAATTTGAAACTTCTTCTTCGAATTTCGTGTACCTGAAATACTGGCTTTCTTTCAAATTCTTTAAAGCCAGGGGAAGACAGGTAGTGGCAGTGTGACGTCAGCTCCGTGAGCTCTAACCGCCAAATATGCTCCCGAAGTAAAGGCAGGTTAGCGTGTGAAGTCCCCGCGCTGATTTCTGCTGCCCAAGAAGAAGGAAACTGATGTGTTGGGGTTCCGACAGCGTAGGCAAGACAGGAAACGTATCGGGTATTAAGAATATGTACAACTTATATCTTGGGTGTTGTAAGGTAATATTAATGCCGATTGCTTTAATTACACAATATGTCACAGTTTACAAACAATTACATTTTAGCCCTGTGATATGAGAAAACATATATAGCTTCAACTCGTAGTTTATCTAAAGGTCAGACATGTTATAAAGTAAATAAAATAAAACGAAGTAATTTTCTCTGTAAGTTAGAGGAGAACCATTCAGAACAAAATTATTTGGACACTTTCCGAGACTTTCTGTTGTATTTCTCTTTAACTTGTTTAGCAATGCCAGTATCTAATGTTTGGAAATTTGTAATCGAAGACTGCATGTTTGGGGTGCGGACTTAGCTAATTTCATAACAGAAAAAAAAAATTGTTCGAACACATTTGTCGAGCCAAACATACACAATGTCCGTGCGGCAAGTGAATACAACCTCGGAAAACTGGTTTGGGGTACATTCTTGTAAAAATCAGCCCAACGTTTTCTTGTATGTATAAATTGAACTCGAATTTCGCTGAGAGTAAGTATTCTGTATAAACATGTTTTCTCTTTTTTGTATTTTCACTTATTCTGGAATTTGAATGTCAGGTAATTCTAAGTGCTATGGCCCATGGGCTCATTTGAGCATCATTTTACCGATTTCATTCATCGTCTGATATGAGTTAACGTTGGAGGTTGTAAATTACAAAAAAAAAAAAAAAAAAAAAAAAAAAATACAAAAATTAAACAAGCCTACCCTACTATCTAGTACAGTTCGCATAAGACATAATTAGCGGCGGTGACTAGCACTGTATTATCTACCTGTCTGACGGACGAGTACAAATTTGGGGAGATCGCTGTTGTAGCATGGCGCGGTATAGTGAGGCTAGGGAAGGAGGGAATATAATGCAGTACAGTCTAACCATCGAAACATCAACACAACGTACGTAACACGACGCAATATTTTTGCACTTGAGAAATCGATATCACATAACTTTAAAAGCCCACCTCCGTAAAGGGGAATAGTAGTGTGTCTGCCTCACGTTCAAGAGGTCCCGAGTTCCAATCTCGGTCAAGGTGAGTTACCTGGATACGGCTGTTTTCGAGGGTTTCCCTTATCCTGAAAGACGAATGTTGGGTAACTCTAAGCTCTATGGACTCTGGACTCATTTCAGCATCATTCCATACATTCCACGATGAGTGGAATGTATTCTGCAGAATGTGTACTTCTTACATTCAAAAGTGATCTCTTCTTTAACAGGATTCGTAAGTATATATACTGTACAAATGTATTTTCTGTTTAGAAAAATGTGAGAAAAGTTCTGCGCAAAAAACACGTTTTAAAACGAGTTGGAACCTTTTTGCATGTGAGCTATATTTAGCAGGTGTTGAAAGTTTTGCTCTCATACGATTTGAATTTTGGACCTTCTTCAGTATATTCTGCACTGTTTGTTCACGTTTCCTAGCTGTGTTTACTGTTATATGTAGTGTAATAATTCGATCTTTACATTTATTTTTTATTTACAAAACTATAACACATTGATCATTCATTTTCTACTTTGTGAGCGTATGACTTCGCGCGGCGGTGTTTGCATTTTGACCTCAATTGAATCCATCCAGTAAGAGACTCACCTGCTGCATTCCAGTATTACCAAATGGTACAGAGCGCGCACCGGTAAGGGTGAGGTAAAACGACCTATCTGATTTTATGCAAGCTGGCAATGTTGGTCGTCTGCATCCATCCTTCAGACAAATTGTATTAGAGTGCCCTTTATTTACAATTGAAACGCCACAAATGAGCCTGCAAATCTAGATTGGGGTGGTTCTTTTATATTCATGATCTTTCTGTCGGCATTTCTTGTACTCAAATTTCCCTCATTGAAACCTATTTCAAGGTTGATGGATTAAGGTAGCTACAAAATAAGAATGAACATCAAGCGAGGCTAGCCGTGGCTGTTGTATGCTACAAACCAATGTAGTGCGTGCAACGTTGTACAGTTATGCACGCATACTGCTCACTCGCTTTGCCGAAGCATGCGGCTACTTTCTTTGCGCGCTCTAAAGACACCAATTAAAGAATTGTTTTCATTTTCGCATGCTACAGAGCAATTTTTTCTGAGCATTACTGCCCAAACCCCATGTTTGTAGCACATCTGCTTTCGGAGATATGGAAAGATAAGGTGCCTGACTAGAAAGAAAATAATCGTTAATGGTCAGTGCAGAGAGCACACACGTGCCATGCTGCAGTTGCATTTTGTATCCTGCCCTCATTAAAGTGGTGATCCTTTAAGAGTACACACGTGCTTTTCAAAGTCTAGTACTAGTGCGCCTAGTAGTAACTGCGAAATAACTCATAAGATATTACATAAATAGGCTACAAATATTCTTGTTAATGTGTATTCCCTTTTCAGAAAGATGTCAATTAAAGGCATTATCGAAAGTACAAATTTCGCTCAGAGTAGAGAATTAATGCTTGTCACGTGAGTGCTCATTCTCTGACAAACATTGTTAAAGAAAGCAAATAGTTTAGCAAATTAGGAGAAGTTTTCATGTTTAGAAATCCAGGGGAACATCGAGCAGCTAAAAAACGTGCTACCAACTTAGACAGTTTTACAAAGTGTGTTTTACGCAGAACAATTTATTATTTATATGAACAATTTATGAATATCCAACTAAAAAAGGCTGACCAGTTTAATGAGGGGGAAAACAGAATATACGGATTCTGTATCTTCTTTGCATAGTGTTCTGAAATCTCTTGGATTCAAATATAAGAGAATCAATAATGACAGATGACAGCAAATTTCTGCTTGAAACAAGATATATTGTTGCTGCAAGACTAAAATTTCTGTGCACAATGCATAACAGTAGTACATGAGAATAATAGTGTAAAAACGCTTCGTAAATACAGATTCATATATCCATATTTATTAAGTATTTTAATGAAACAAAATTTGGTTTAAAGTCCATTACAGACAGTATACAAATTAGTTATCATTAAAATAGAAATTATATTCACAAATCGTTGAAGTGTCACCATTTTGTTTCATTGTAGCAAACACATTATTTAGTAGAACGCATCCAATTTGAATCATTTTGATTTGTGTCCATATGAACGTTATGCTATGCAAGTGAACTGTTCTCCAGTTCAAGATATAAAGGTTCAGATTGTGCGATGATCATTCTGTATGTTATCACATACGTGCTTAAATATTAAATGAACGTCTCTGTCAGTACTGTATCGCTGTACATCTCAGCATCTGAATGATACTTGCTAGGTTGAGACAAAGACAGATATATATCTTCTATCTCTGTCACCCGATTGCCGTGGAACTGGCAACACCAAGACAGTACGTTAACCGTATTGGCTCAACCCATGTTCATTCTTATTCTGCAGCTACTCTAGGTGACGTGCTCTGCTTGTTGCGGCTGGGCTGTTAAGATATGTTGGGACTGCTCATGGACCTTCCTCAGGGTGCCTACAAAGCAAAGGAACTCCTAAGATTTGGGGCTTATTGGCAGGCTTAGGCGGTGATGCTAGAATCGTTAAGAGCCACATTGTCTTCGTGATGTTCCGTTCCTCCCAGGTATCCAATTCCAAGATATTGGTCTACTTGCGGTGCTATGCCTGGACTTCAATGAATCATTCTTTTACTTTTATCCTTTAATGTCTTTTGACTCAATCCTCGGCACATCTTTTTTTGCACACACTTTCTGTACATTTTAGTAAACACATTTGGGAGAGAAAATTTGTTACTTATGCCTTGTAAAACAGAGCTTACGTGTGTTTCCTAAATGTATAATTCGAGTATTTAAAATTGAGTGAGGTTACCCGGAAATTAGAAATTAGAAGTAGTCAATTTTGTGTCAGTAGGGAATTAACCTATGTTTACGGATAGAACGTATTGTATCTTACTCATTTTTATTTAAATGTGCCTACCTAATAAAAATAAGCAATTTTATTTTTGAAAATTCCTGTAGTGCTTTATGATGTCAGAAACGCGTATCATTTGTAAAGTAGTCTTTCAATAAACAAATTAGTCGTGTCTGGCCAACTTAGGATTTATGTGGAAATTTGCTAAACCTGTAACTGCTCTCTTTTCAGTGTAACTAATGGGCAGAGGAATTATCACATTGTACTCAAAACTTAGATATCGAGATTTTACAAAGAAATTATATATTCGGGACCATCTCAGTAATTGGCCCAAAACTGACAATTCGGATAAATACTAAGCTAGATATTTTAGTTCAGTATAGGTAAAGCGTGCAACACGAAGATTTCAAGCAACTTTCTAACTACATATTAAATGTAAAATGCTCGAAATTATTAACCTTATCCAGTAATAACCAACGATATTATTAAACTGCCATACACTTAATGGAAAAACCTTATAAATAAGACGTTATATTGATCTTCTAGGAGATCTGTTCATTCAGAATGAAATTGAAATGTTTTTCTATAACATATAAACCATGTGGTTGACAATCTACACCTGCATTACACTTGTAGGCAGAGAGTCAATTTAAGGTATACAGTAGGCTTAAGCAAGGTTAATTTTTTAAGAGCTGATCACTATGTGATGACTACAAAATACCACCTTCTATGGTCAAAATGCAGAAGAGAAGATATAGAAAGGCAGGAAATAAGGGGAAGTCTAGAAAATATGAAATCATTACAATGTTACAAACAAATAAAAGGAAACTGGGGAGGAGACACATATTTAGGTCACTGCCATACTCAACAATGAGAAGGGCTAGCTTGGATGAGAACCAGAACAATTTTACTAAGAGGGACAAGATGTTGGGAGAAGGGAATTTGTGAATTGTGTGGTGGAAAATAAAGTATAGAACACTATGTAACAGAATGTAAGGAGGTTGCAATGTGGAGAGAAAAGAGGGTTTGGGAGAAAGTAAAGAAGAGGATAGTAGTTATAAAACTGTTAACAGGAAAGGAGGAAAGGAATGCAAGAACCATTGGTGAGTTCTTACATAAGGTAGAAGAAAAATGGGTAAGAAATGTAAAGGAAGATAGGAGGGGAAGAAGGGGCTAATTAAGTAACAACCAGGTATGGAGGTTGGCAGAGCAGAAGACCAGGGTGTCATGTAAGCCAAGGTAGGAACAAGGTAAAGGCAAATAAATATAGCCTACAGTTGTAAACTGTAAAATTTTGGAATGTGCACAATAAATAATTCACTCAATCAGAAGAAAAAAAGAATGAAAAAAATAAAGAAATCTCAAACTAATAGTAAGTAATATCTAAAAACGTTTAAATCCCCGAAATCTGCATCTGCCTTAAATGAAATATTTTAAAGCTATCTACGTTTTGTGTGTCACAAGTTGTTTTATCTCGTCTGCTATGGTTTACCAGTTTAGCAAACGCCATTCACAATAAAGAGCATTTCCTAGGCCATTCGCAGGAAATTAAAGATATACATTACGTATCTTAAACCTAAGGCAATTTGGCCACGCCATGGCTCAGTGGTTAGACTGCTTGGCTTTCACCAAGGCGGCCCGGGTTCGAACCCAGGCAACCGAAAAGTGAGATTTGTGGTGGACAACATGGCGTTTGGGCGGGTTTTCTCCAGGACCTCCGGTTTCCACCGCCATCTCATTCCACCGGTGTTCCATCTTCATCTCATGCATCATCAGTGTCACCGTCTGCGGTGCCGTATGTAGTAAAAGCGGGCGTTACACACCACACACAAATTAAGGCAATTAATTCAAAATCGTTAAAGAAAGTTTTGGTAAAAATAAAATGAAATGGAAAATATTTCTGATAAAGAATGGGAATGGCGGATAATTTTCATAAGTTTTCGTGTCCCGTACTTAAGAGGCACTAAACCTAAGTACAGCCGGTCATGGTAGCCTTGATCGCTAGGGCGTACGCCTCTAGCGTTTCGCTGCGTAGAGGGTTGCAAATTCGTGTCCCACCTTGGGCATAGATACTTATGTGCATAGTGTATATATGCGAAACCACAGAAAACAAATAGTAAAACAAACGGAAACAATAAAAATAAAAAGCGGTTAAATAAGGAAACAGAAAAATTGTAATCTATATAAGTAGTTATAAATGGTAGGTTCCAGCGCAGACCCAAAAGGGCAAGATGGCGGCCATGCGTAATCTGTATGTTTAGTGGATTTAGACAGTGTTTAGGTAGGCAGTCAATCCTCTTAATTTGCTGTAACTTATAATGCTGTGTCTTGAGGTGTTATCAGGGCTTGTCTTGAGCTGTGATCTGAGGCTCTAGGGTCAGGAGTTGCAGGTTTTCTTAGGTGAAGTCTGTTGGTATGGGATGTTAATAGCTGTAGGATTTAATGGTTAGCTCTTGTAGTATGATCTGCGGCTCTAGGGTTAAGAGTTGCAGGGTTTCTTAGGTGAAGACTGTTGGTCTGGGAGGTTAATAGCTATAGGACTTAGAGGTTAGGTCTTGAGGTATGATCTGGGGCTCTAGGGTTAAGGGTAGCAGGTTTTAACAGGTAGGGTTGCAGGTATGGAAGATTAATAGCTGTAGGATTTAATGGTTAGCTCTTGTGCTATGATCTAGGGTAACGGGGGTTCCGGGGATGTTTGAATTAAATGTATTGATAGTAATTCTTCGATGACTGTGCTTGAACTCTCATGTATGAATATCGAGTCTAGGGTTTGATATCTATTACGTTCAGTGCTTCGATGTCTGTGCTTGAACTCTCATGAATGAATATCGAGTGTAGGGTTTGATATCTATTACGTTTAGTGTATGATATATGATGTAGTATCGTTAATCTTTAGATAAAAGAATATCGAGAGAATGATTAGGTATGTTTACTGGGAGAGATTTATGAAAATAAATGTAATAAGACATTCTGGTAAGGGGTGTTCCCTATGCAGAATCTCTCCTTGAGCTATTGTATCCAAGAGCGATGTAAAGGTTAAGAAAAGGTTAAATTCCATTCCCACATCGAGGTACGAGAAAATATAAATCTATTCCACATTGAAGTATAAGGGTGATGACGTGTTGTCATTCCTCAAGATTTGTGCATATGTGAGTAAATCCGAATTAACAGGTCTCACCCTGTCCCGCCAGCTCGGGAACGAACGTGTCCTCACTTCACACAAACCCTCCGTCCGTTAAGTACAATCGACGATAGGATGGGGAGGGGGGAGACAGGTATGATCACGTTTCATCACCCATCTGCTCACTCGGGAACGAATGCATTCTCACTTCACATCGCAACGTCAAGATGAGTGGAACAACAACACCTATCATTGAAAGTGATACCAGATTCTGGGAGAATCTACGCAATTTCGAAGATTTGCAAAAGCATTGGGTTGAGCACCACGATGAAACGTGTGATGGAAAGATGCATCAAGTGATTTGCAAGAATCCTTCCCATCATGATTCGATCACATCTTATGCTCAATGCGGAAAGAATTGTAAAGTGTACCTCGGGTAAGTAGAATTATAATTGTGTGTTAACGTGAAAGTGTTGTTATGTGTTAGATAACTAATGATAAATATGTTTATTTCAGTAAAGCCCAAAGTGAAGATGTGGCATGCCAGTCCGAACAGGATCAAGGTGAAGATGTGTGCGGTCCGTACAATGATCGTCCGTTTAAGGATATCGGTACATCGAAACCCGAGGAGGAAGTCATAGAAAAGTGAGTATAAAATAATAAGAGTTTTACGTTAACAAGTGTATTAAATATTCACGATGTTGAGACAGTTCGTGTATGTCCGCAGATCCAGTAAGAAAGGAGACAAGAAAAAGAAGAAGACGAACTGCAAACCGAGAATCGTCAAAGCCAAGAAGACGTTCGATCAAGACAGTTTCATCATAATGATGTTCGAACCCTTCACACCCTTCGCAGAAGAAGTAGAGGAGGAAGTTGCGAGTGATGGTAAATAGTGTGTGCATGAACGATAACGACATCTCCATCAGCATTGACTTTCGTGTGAACATAGGATTATACAATGAACTCCCATCACTTTACATTAAAGCCACACATGACGATACGTTTGTGTATATTACAAAAGAGGATTGGGAGGTAATAATGTCAAATTTGTGTGTTTTGGATACGTATCTGAAAGATGGTAAGCATCCATGTGCACCGTACAGTGAAAATATAATATATGCATTTAATATAATGTTATGCATGAATAAGATGCAAGAAATAACGTTTGTGAATACATGTTTAAATGTGGGCAGTATAAATCTGAATAGTACTGCATTCAATGGACTTAAAAGACTAATTCCATATATTGAAAGAAATTTATATCAGTTGTATGATATTCATAAATCATTATGTTCATATGATGCAAAAAGCAGGAGTGCAAGGAAGAGGATATTGGAGATGTATGTTAAAGTCAATAAAAAGATAATTTGAATTTGTAATGTTTTATTTATTACACCTATATGATAGATTGTACAACATGAGTTAGTGGTTTATAAGTGAATAATTTATCATGAATAATTAAACAGAATAATGAAGTTTGTGCAGGAAAATTTGACGATGATTGAACTTCCAATCTGACATTCACTGCCCCCGTCACAGTATCCTCAGGTTGATGAGAGCAATCGATGACGAATAGCGGTGCATATTTCAGAAAGTCGTTCCTTTTCAAAAGAGGGTAATTCTCCTTTCCATAGTAGGATGATTGAAATTTGGAATATTGATCATACAGAGATGCAAATTTCGAATTGGCGAAATCCAAATTTATATCGTGATAGGGGTAAGATTCACTGTTGAGATAAAGTTTCAGATTGGTGATATTACAATTATCAAATAGAGAAGCATCCTTAGCGAGATGATTCAATCTATCCACTTGTGCGCCGACTATGACGAAACGTGGTTTTTCAAGTTTAGTCGTGGTTGCAATGTTCCATGTGAACGCTTTAGTTTGAGGTACAGCAGGTTGAGTGTGAAGGTCCAAGGTTCGAAATGCGACGTGTAGAGGTTTATCCGATTTGACGAGTTTAAGTTTATCAACTCGTTCAGAATCTGAAAGTCGAAGTACAGGCATCCTCCATTCGAGTCTAGTTAGTTGTATGGTTGTAGGATCGTTTCCAATGATACAATTATTAGAATCCTTAGATCTAATGAGAATAAGTTCAAACTTGCTATTAAGTATGACCTCCTTGTGATCGTCGGCGAAACCCAGCAACATCGAAAGAGGAACGATAGCATTGAAGATACCATTCGATGTATTCACGATGTCTACCACACCTCCAGGATAGATCCATCCAGCATTTAGTAAACGATTCGATTCCAGTTCATTCAGTGCAGCATAGTTACGCATCGTTGATGAAATGCCCGGATTCCTAGTTCTATCAATAGTCGTTCCATTCATATCCAGACGAATCTCATCGAATAGGAATGCCATAGCATTGTTACTCAATTTCGATGTGGCAACGGTGCCGTCGGGTTTAGTGAGAGTCCCCTCAATGTAGAGATAACTTCTACTAGGAAGCGTGTACAAATCTTCAGCTTGACATGGAATTCTAATTTCGTCGTCCACATCGAGAGCTGACGTATTGTACGGTAGGAATACGTGTTCTTCCTCCTTACTGATCTTATCATCAAAGGTCGGAATCCCGGTCACGTCCAACACATCCATCATAGAACCTTGAAGCCTAAGTTAGCGAGAAATCTTCGATTAGACGATGTGATTAGCTTGCGGGTCGATGATCGAGTAGAGATCAATCTCGAGAGATGTTTTTTAATATAGCATCGTCTCTTAAAACTTATACCCATTACGACGTATGTGCAATCGTACAGTGATGGTTTCGTTCCTGAAATCTAACTTATCGCCGTTCTGGTCTACCACTCTAATGTCGAGATGATCAATGAGATTCGTATCGATGATTGGTAAATATATAGGACTTGATGGTTCCTGCGAAATATGATAACCTGGAGGTACCGATGGGAAAAATTCATACAGAGAATGACCACTTTTACCATTGATGAAAGATCCCGTTGCAAGACTACACTCGATACGTATGATGCTGACTTTGAATATGTTAACCAAATCATTAGACTCGGTCAGCACGTTTGCCGGTACCCTCTGTTTAGAGGTGAAACCGAGAAGTGAAGCAATAGATCTCTCACGACTAAAGTCGATAATATAGGGAGATTGAATTTCTGATTTCATGGTGTTATTATTAGCACGTAGAATAAAGTCGTCACCGATGTCGAGAGCATCCTTGATCAATCTGGCGATATCATCCAATTCATAAGTACCCGGTGGAATTACTATACGTTCGACTTTTCCATCGCGAACGTAATGGAATAGATTATTACTCTCGTCCACATTCGGAATTGAGTAAAAAGTCTCAAAATTCAATAGAGCTATCTCGTAATGTCCGTTAGGATCCAGATGTAATGGTGGATTTAGAAATGTAGAGAAGCTGGTATCACTACCACTCACGGTGATCGTGTAACTCATCGAGGAGAAACTGAAGGCACAAGTGACCGCAAATCACAGAATCGAATTCTTGAAATCTCGTCGTATTATATAGGAGCTTGACACCCGAAAGGTACGTTTCTATCTCTTCCGGAGGTCTCAGATCGCCGAAACTGTCAAAGTAGTAGGCAACGTCACCATCCTTACGTACAGCAACCCAATGTGTACCAGGGTTATTTGATGTATCCAGATTCACTACTATTCTCTCATAGTATCGAGGATGTGGAGATAGTTTATCGATCATGTAGACACCTCTAAAATGTGGAATGCGTAGACGTCGTGCATACGAATCGATCTCGTTAGCACTCAGGGCTTTTTCCGGGATAAATATAGGCCTCGCCCCGAGTTTTTTGATCGAAGATATAATCCTCTACCCTTACGACGTCTCTTACGGCGAAGACCTTTGCCCTGAGCCAAAGATTCCATGCGCTCGTTTTGACGTGTTAATTCCGCAAGTTGTTTTGCATCCGAACGTTTCTTATTGACAGCCGTAGCAATCTGAGCAGCACCTCCAGCTAGACCACCTGCTGCACCTAGAGCTGCTAAAAGTGGTAGCAAAGGTAAGAAACCACCTCTCTTGTTACGACGTTTACGCATGCCAGCGCCCGCTGCCAATTTACCCTTCATAAGTGTAGTCACAAGTCGAGCTGCAAGTCGTTCGCCCAAAGAAGCGTCGGCAGACTTTACACGTCTCCAAGCTTTCTCTACCAACACCTTATCGGCTAGACGACGAGATTCTGTATCAGTACTCTCTGCGTAAGCCCGATCGTGATCGAGACACGCTGAATCTAACCCGTTCACCGGTAAGTCACCTCTCTGCAAGCGTTTATGTAGTTTCGTTCCGGGACCGCAGAAACGATAACCCGGTAAATGTGCCTCAAATGGTAATGAATTAATCAAGGAATTAAGAATTCCCGAACCTTTGCGTGCACGTGTAGAGCGCATGTCTCACTATGAAATAAAAAAGGCAAAACGTGCGCTTTATAAGTATACGATTCCTATGACGATTGGCTAAATCCAGTAAAGACATAGATTGCCCTTATCACGAACGAAATAAAAGACAAAACTTATGCTTTATAAGTATTAGTCGCGATATGGAGATAGTAAAGCAAAAGTGTACGCTACCCATACAGGTGTTAGATTTCGAGGATGACATTCGCAAAGGACGACACGGTACGTTGTTTCCGAGTAACGTTAGAGCGCTCATACTTGGCAGTTCAAATGCTGGAAAAACGAACGTTTTACTCAACCTGCTTATTCACGAGAATGGTCTGAGATTCGAAAACCTCTACATATACTCGAAATCGTTGCAACAACCTAAATATCGATATTTACTCAGGTTACTGAAAACTATACCCGATATAGGTGTATTTACGTTCGATGATGGTGATAAAGTAATTCAAACGTCGGATGCTAGAGAAAATTCGATATTCGTATTTGATGATGTGATAAATGAAAAACAGGGTAAGATAGCTTCATATTACAGTATGGGTAGACATCGTAATGTCGATGCTATATATTTAGCACAATCATATGCTAAAGTACCTAAACATTTAATTAGAGATAATGCAAATATGATTATATTCTTTAGACAGGATAATCTCAATTTAAAACATATATACGAAGATTATGTAAATACCGATATGTCCTATGATGAATTTAAGAATATGTGTAAACATATATGGGAGAGTGATGAACGATCCTTTGTTGTTATAGTACCAGAATATCCACTGAACGAGGGACGCTACCGTCACGGTTTTGATCGCTTTATCAGAATGAATAAATAGAATAATCCATCACTTAAGCAATGAGTATCGACAGGTTCGGATCCCGAAGAATCATACACTCTAGGGGTGTGTTCAATCGATATATCATAACTAGAGATGGATCGGGAAACTATCGATTCAAGGGAAAGCGGTTGTGCAATATTCACGACCCTTGAAGAAGGTGACGATGCATCGACTAAACGTTATGTGGATACGCATACGGCTGACGTCGAGAATCGAATGCAGATCTTCAGCGAGCAGACCTCGTATCAGCGTATGGGCGAGTTTGAAGCTATGCTTAGGGATCACATACAAAAATCGCTCGACATCCAATACAACAATTTAATGGAGTACTTAAGTAAATATGCATTTAAACGTGATTCCGAAAATAATGTCATTATAGATGGTATAAGAATGAAAACGCTGTTGGACCCCCTTCACGAACACGACGTTCCTAATAAAAAAATATGTAGATGATAGGATTCCAATTCACGACTCTAATGAAACTCTATCATTTCGAATGAAGAGATTGAAGGATTTAGCCGACCCGATAGATGATAGGGATGCAGTCACCATGAGTTATGTTAATCATTTCTTTATACAGAAACATAATGAATTGCAAACGGGTTTAACTGAGACTATAACAAACATTGTCGATACTATTACACGGAAACAGAATGAATTACAAAGTCAGTTAACTAGAACAATCACCTCCGCTAGCGAGACTATTACTACAGCTGTAGAAAAAGAAGTGAAAGAACTAACCGCACGACAAACGGAACTTGATAATAAACTAATCACTATAAATAATGATATTCATACTATGAAAACACGAATGAGAAATGTTGTAAACACTATGTTACAACAATTGAAAGCACAACTCATAATTTCATTGCAAACACGTCCGTTTCGAGGTCCCTCTTTAAGGTATACGTTAACATCGGGACTCGAATACTATAACGTTCCTGGAAATGGAAGTGTACTCTCGTGTTCCATCGTATCATCGGTACATCCGCATGCTGTAAATGATACATTGTTTGCAATAAACGGAAGATTAGTTGAAAGATATCCTGTAAGAGTTGAAACTGGCGATATTCTATCGTTTACAGCGCCAGTCGGACGTGCTAAAGATGGTCATATATTAAGTATAGAACTGATAGTTTCATATAAATTAGCAGTAGCTGATTAATTATACATTCATTTCGATATGGATGCTGAAGCTATAAGACTTAAGGAATCCATTGCCCGTCACAGTAGGGCAATAAGAGAAAAGTTACGTTCTCTCAAAGGAATGAAATTCGAAACGCAACGAGTCATGTCTGAAGTTCTTCAACCTGTAACCGAACCATTGAAAGTAATAGCGAAAGCACACCAAGACAACAACGACGACGAAACTACAGATGATGCTAACGGATCTGATCTCGTGTCAAAGTATCTACACAAGGTTCGAACTGCCAGTTCGAGTGACATGGACAATACTTACGGCATACGTTACGAGGATAATGAGTATAAATTGGGTAACAAGACAGTTGTGTTTAAATCTGATGGTGTTCAGATAGGAACAGAAACGTATGAACCCACAGCAGGCTTATATGAATTATTATTTAAACGTTTACCTCGCAAGACATCGTACACAGATGATGATTTAGACGTGTATTCGCAAATCTTACAGAATACTCAAGTTTACAGACACGGTTATTCAAGAGATGGACGTTTAAGAGCAAATCGAGGGTTCAAGTATCGTCATATCATTCGTGACCTTGTTAGTAATCGAACTGGATTTGGTTTACGTTGGAAAGAACATGTACCGCAGAGAAAATTAGATTACGTCTACTGGAACGATCCGAATGAAATAATAAACAGATTAAGATTATTAGTTGCGTCGAGGGATGCAGGTAATTTGAATCACTCACCCGAGATAGAAGAAATTATTACAGAACTTAAAACATCAAAAATTATAGCATGATAAAACGTCGCATTGCAACCGAGTTACATGCACCAGCTAGAAGACGATTTTTACGTCGTAAGATCATAAGCAAAGGAATGAACGATTTAGTACAAATAGATCTTATGGACATGTCTAATTATGCAAGAGACAATAGGAATTATAAGTATATTCTTCTTGCATGCAATTTTTATTCCAAGATGGCTTATGCACGACCATTACGTGATAAAAGTGGTATTAACGTTTCGACTGCTATGGAGGAGATATTGAATGAAATGGAATCGTTTCCGAAGAATGTTCAATCTGATAAAGGAAGGGAGTTTTACAATAAACATTTCCGCGAACTAATGAATCGTAATAATATTAATCATTACAGTACATTCACACACGTTAAGGCTGCTGCAGTGGAACGTTTAATAAGAACGATCAAACTGATTTTGCATAAGGAATTTATTGTTCAAGGCTCATATCAATGGATAAACATACTACCTAGAATTATTCATACCTACAATAATACCTACCATCGAACGATTCGTATGAAGCCTGTAGAAGTTCGTGATAATTCTCTCCTGCTCAGCGTCTACAAATATGATAGAAGTCTGCGTGAGAAGCGAAGATCTAGGCTTCATCGTGTTGGTGACTACGTGAGGATTTCTAAGCATAAAGGTGTTATGGAGAAAGGTTATCTACCAAATTGGAGTGTTGAAGTCTTTAGGATACGTACAGTGCAAAGGACACATCCATTGACCTATCTCATCGAGGATCTGGAGGGTAAACTGATTGAAGGAGCATTCTACGGTTATGAATTACAGAAAACTCAATATCCAGACACGTATTTAGTTGAAAGGATCATCAGACGTCGTGGTGATAGGATTCTGGTGAAATGGTTAGGATTTCCTACCCGTGAATGGATTAATGAGGTGGACATTGTATAAATAAAAAAAAAAACACACAACTCAATAAAGAAATATAATTTTAATGATATATTGTGTTTGATTTTTTTTTTTTGTTCACATTGATTCCTGACATCTTCTGTAACTGCTAATTCACATCTCCTTAACTTAAACATGATAATAACATTTTTATACTTTTTTAAAAATCTTCTGTAACTGCTAATTCACATCTCCTTAACTTAAACATGATAATAACATTTTTATACTTTAAAAAACAAAAAAAAATCATACATGATTATAGTTGAATTAACATTTAATTGTAGAGATTTTAACATAACGTACATGCTAGTTCACATTGAGTATATATAAATTCACCTACCCTTAACGTAAACATGATAATTACAATTTGAAGTAATTAGTAATATACGTTAAACAAACATCATACATGATTATAGCTGAAATAAGAGCCTTTGTACATGCTAGTTCACATTGATATATATAAATCTCCCCTCACCCCTTAACGGAGACATGATAATAACATTTTGATATAATTAGTAAATATATTTTAATAAAAAATCATACATGATTATAGTTGAATTAACATTTCATTGATTTCTGCTATCTAACATTTCAAAACGACATGAATAGGAAAAAATATTCCTTCACCCCTAACATAAACATAAAAAAAAGCAACACGTTATCTTTCAAATGAAGTAAATATGTTATTATCATGTAATTAGTAACACACTTTACAAATATACTTGAAACTCAATTATTTCGTTTTTTGAAATACAGTAATATGTTATTATCATGTGCCTAGTAATACCTTTTAACTCAGTTGTAACACACTTTACAATTATACTTGAAACTCAATTATTTTATTTTTTGAAATACAGTAATATGTTATTATCGTGGCCTAGTAATACCTTTTAACTCAGTTGAATCTATGCTTTATTGAGAAAAGAAAAAGAAATTTACACTTGACAATTTTCTATAGCATAATGTCCCCATGCTAATGTTGAAAATGAATTATTGGGAATGTATCGTTTTGTATCGATACCACTTAAAGCTATCTTATTAGATTCAATAGTATGAACATCATGTTTATAACTTCTGAAACATGTCTGCATGCTTCGATGTATAGTGTCAGGATGTGTAATACATGAGAGATATTGTTCAAAGGTTATGAATCTCATCGAATCTTTTGTTACACCTTTTGATTTTTTAATCACTTCAGTATCATATCGATAACTATATAATTTCGATTTCAGCCCTACATATTCAGTCATCACTCTACCGGCTAGCTCATCCTTGAATAATCCTGAAATTTTCTTATTTGCTAACGGAATACCATACACATTATCCATTGGATAATTCGATGTATCGAATAAATGTATATTGGTTTTAATAAATTCATATATATCGCAGCTAGATTCAAAGAGAAAAGCATCCGTGTCCGTATAGATTAAAGTTACATCTTTCAATTTTTTCTTCAGAATTTCATAATAAAAGTCATACATTTTATGTTTGGATAGATCCAGGATTGCTTGTCGTATGTATATTGGCTTATTCATCAATATTTCATCTCTGACCAATTCTATACCTATTAAATTTTCATCAAAAATCACGTACCTTATACATGTCTGTCGAGCTAACAATTTACGCGCTCGTTTCCAGCTGGTAGCTAAATGAAATGAATTATAACGTTTTACATTCTCTATAAATTTTCCATAAACACAATTATTCATTAACTTCCATAGATTTTGACCAAATTTCGTCTTATCTTCAATACGTTTACGAACGTTGAGTTCAATGTAAGGATTTATCCAGTTAGATTGTTTGTAACCTATTACTCTATGTATACGCGATGGAATCAAACCAAGTTTAACACATTGTTGAAAATTGAGATAATGTAATACGTATTTATTTTTATCATTCAATGTTGTTAGCAATTTTGTATACTTATCACCTGGCGCGATTTCATTCAAAGGGCATAATGGTAAATCATTTTGTATATCATGAAGTTCCTGTGGATATTTAAAGTCTACTTCCAACACATATCCCACGTCAGAATCACTTGTAATAGACATAAAATCTATTGATTTAATTTCAGCATCAGTTAGCCACCTTATATCAGTGTATGGTAAGCTATTATTTTCCATTGTATAACTATATAGAGAATTGCAGTCAACGTACATTAAATAATTAGTTGGTTGAGTGTTATCATAGCTAGTCATGTATCTGTTATTCGCCTTTGCATACCGTTTGGACACAGTGCAAATTCCACCTCGTATTCCTTTTTCGAAGAAATCTAGCATAGTCTTATCTGTTAATAATGAAATCTGTACACCAGTCGTTCTTAACATTGCATCATAGGCTAACCCGGGAAGTGTGTAATACTGACACGGGTCGAGTCCGTACAAACCGATACTTAATTCACGGAAGCGTTCAAACACGTCCGTTAGTATTAATGTATCGCACTTAAGATATATATTTAAATATTCACCCAGATTTTTAACATTGAATTCATTCCATACCGTTCTAGCATGACTATAATCCTCATCGCTTACATGATCAAACTGATGTTTGGATGGTAGACTATTCTCGTATAATTTTTCTATAGAATCCACATACGTGTACGGGAAGACACCTTTGCGTTTCATCAGTTGTCTATGCAAAGGATTTGTGTACATATTATTGGTATAATGAAAATCATCTGCTTCTAACATATCCGAAAGGTTACTAAGTTTTGAATCCAAAAAACGATAGCTATCCAGAAATCTTAGATATATACTCATTCCATTCGAATTTGTATATCTTTTGCTAAAGGATAAGTAATTTTCAGAAGTTTGTGCAATACAGTTGATAGGTTCCGTATCGTAACCTAGTTTCTTTACTATGAAATGAGCATCGTATTTTGACAAGCAATGAAAGAATATTGGTATGAATCCTGGCATTTTCCTATTTAAATTGCAGTACTTATGAGCTGGGCCAACGTAACTTCCAGTCAAATGACAATGATCACGAACCTTTATACACGAGTTAAGAAATTCACGTTTGCATATGTGACATCGTGTTGCATTTTGATATTCTAGCTCATCCACATCTCTCATACTTATTTCAATTTTATTAGCATATATATTAATGACCTGATTTGCAATTAACGTTAATTCTTTAAGAAAATTTTCAATTGCATATGGACCTTCAAATGATTTGAAACGTGTTAAATTTTTATCATAACTACAGACCAAATGTAATGCAATTGCATACGCTTCATGTTTATGAATGCTACGTGTCCAGCTTTTACTCGATACATCTTAACACGAATCTACCTTACGTAAGATACATTCTATGTCTGCATAAACCACGAATGGAACTTTTAGACATATCGAATATGCGTTAAATTCAACGAGATCAGTTTTACCAGCCTCGGGCATTCTGATAATTTGATTCATCATACACCTCTTTTTATGGCTATTTAAACGTGATTCTGATGTGAAATACAAGTTACAATTGTTACATAACCATTTTCGCCCATTATGTTTCGTTAGCTGCTTTCCTAGCAAACGTGACAAGTCTGTTATCAGACAATAATGTCTTTTATACATTAAAAGATTAACATGATGTGATTTTATCTCTCTTGGTTGATATAAGAGAATAATCGATTTATTTTCAACACCGTATATCGTTATTGAAATATTTGAATTTTGATTCTCGAATTTTTCTACATCTTTCAATGATACGGGGAATGTTATATTCTCAAAGTTAAATTCGTTACGAAAATCATATCTTTTATAGGAGGTGGGTCGATTCTTGTTACGTTCTACTGGGTATTTGGATGCTAACAGACAGTATGCAAAGCAATATTTATCAGTATTACGAATGTTAATAACAGCTCTCTTCGATTTTATAAAGTCGGGTAATTCAGTATACATCCCTGCATTCAATGAATCGTATTGTGTCACATATATTGTTAATTTCTCAATACTGTATAAAGCTTTTGAACTGGTACGCGATTCAAAATTATCCATATGATCTAGTATAGGTTGTACAATCTTCTCTTCATACCATATAGATTTATCTGTAGATTGCAATATCACCTCAAGTTTACTGTTAAAGTTAAATGTATGAATATTATCGCTCTCTTGTGATATTATGACATATTGACAGGATAAACAGGATCCTATCTTAAGACCTGATTTATACATGTTTAAGCCCTTATCAATTTCATTCAAAATTAAAGGTTTGCATTCTGCTAAGAATATAACGGGGTCAAGTATATTAACACAGTTGTGAATTTCGTAGGTACATAATCTGTTTTTGAATGCTGACTCACTGTGTATACATCGTAATCGTTCAGCCTGGGTCACGTTCGAACAGGTTTCCTCTTGCTGAATCGAGGGTTGTCCAGTGGCAGTATCGGAGCATCTTGTCGCCGTTTCTGAAAAATGCAATTACAACATTCGATTAACTTTACATACGGGAACATTGATTTACATGTATGTAAGGTGGTAACAGAAATAACATACATGTTAATAACTTTTACATGTATGAATCTCAATTTTACGTAAACTCTATACTTTACGTAGAACGTAACATGCATGTAACTTTTACATATGAAAATAGTTACATAATGATTATGTATTTTTACAATTATTGCTATCATCACGTAACTACAATATTCAGATAGTATGTAACTGTTTTACGTAATGCTCTCTCCCTTACATAAATGATAAAAACACACAACGTAAACCATATAGATGTAAAATACCGTAACTGAACTACGATATTCACATGTACGTTTTACACATATAAATTAACGTTCTTTTTTCACCTACAACGTTACTTTTACGTGTAACAAACAAACGTAACTAACATGCATGTGAAATAACGTAACTGAACTACGATATTCACATGTACGTAATTATTACACATGAAAATTAACCCTACAACGTTCACTCTCAATTACTACTACTACATGACGTGCGATAATTAACACTTTAAGTTCTAATACAACATGTACGTACATGCAAGTAACTACATTCAATTACTAATACTACATGACGTGCGATAATTAACACTTTAAGTTATAATACAACATGTACAATTTCACATTTACATGCAAGTAACTACATTATCACTTTTTTTATGACATTTTATTCAATAATTGTACTCACCTTTTGACGACATTACGGGCTGCTTAAAAAAGACAATTTATGTCGTTTGAAACCACTTTCTAGTGTTTCCTCGCCATGGTATTGGAGTATGCAGTCACCACGATTTAGTAGATCTTTCTGCGCTGCGGTCATGTGTTTGAATCTCTCCGGGAGGAAGACTTGGAATTCTGATGTTTCGACGACAACCCGTTCACCATATCTGGTCTTCACGGTTTTGACGGATCGAATGATGTGTTGAACGGACTGGTCTAATTCACGTAGTTTCTTTGTGGGAAGATGTGTTCCACCTTCAGCTAGTTGATTTAGCTGGAGCATCTCATGATCTGAAACAAACATATAAGCACAAACGAATCACTATTACTTCAACACTCTTCGTAAACAGAGATAAAAAATGAAATACGATATACAACTTTTCTATCTTACCTGTAGGATCCATATTTCCAGAGAATCGACTGCCTCCTAACACATCCGTGCCGGGGTATTTATTGAGAGAGGCTCCGCCTCCTCCTTCCGGGAGAGCTGTTACTGTCTACATATTACACTATGACTTTAAAGTTGTTGTGACTACGTTATGAGTTAAAACATATTACTAGTAACTTTATTATCATAGTTTAAACTTTATATAGGTTCATCATTTTTACACCCCCTCCAACCGTATCTCTCCTTCCCAAACACCATGTTGCGTGCGCACACTAACTGTGATTCGTTCCCTACATCTTGGAGGGCGGGGATATAATTACACATTTCTTTACACACACATACTTGTACAAAATATATTTTTCTGAACATTTGATTTTTTTACATTTGGTATACTAACACATTCATAGTATTGTTTCATCATTCATACAAATATATAGATTCATTCGTTTAATTTTAAAATATATTCTTTTTTTTCCCTAACGTTATTTGACAAAGTTAGACTTCGCTACAGCAATAGGAATGTTTTGATCACCCCTGTCACCAGTCTGGAGAGATTAACTCTTTTTTTCTCTGACCTACATACCAAGGGGGATGACGTTCAGTGGAGTATTCGAAATACTGAGGGGAGATTTTCTAGACAATTTTTTTATATGGAGGGTGATACCTTGCCATGAATAGTTAGGATATCTACACTATAGACCCCTACTTGCGTATATATATTATCGTATTGATTGATCAGTTTTGTATTACTCATATCTACTTAAAGATGAGATACTTTTCTCTCGTTATCTTAATCATTTTTAAATAGATGGTTAGTGCTTTTATTTTATTTTCGATGTTATGTTCCACTTTTATCATGCTTAGAGGGAATATTCTTTTTAAGTTATCGTGCTTAGAGGGTGCGTTCCTTTATCATGAAACCCCTTTCAAACAGCTTTACATTTGCATTCTTATACTTTTCTCTCAATATTTTTTTTATCATTCTTAAAGAGATGGGTAGTGCTTTTATTTTTATTTGCATTTGCTATGTACCACTTTAATCATGCTTAGAGGGGACATTTCTTTGTCATGCGACCCTCTCACATAGATTTACATTTCCATTCTTATACTTCATCAATGTGGAATAGATTTATATTTTCTCGTACCTCGATGTGGGAATGGAATTTAACCTTTTCTTAACCTTTACATCGCTCTTGGATACAATAGCTCAAGGAGAGATTCTGCATAGGGAACACCCCTTACCAGAATGTCTTATTACATTTATTTTCATAAATCTCTCCCAGTAAACATACCTAATCATTCTCTCGATATTCTTTTATCTAAAGATTAACGATACTACATCATATATCATACACTAAACGTAATAGATATCAAACCCTACACTCGATATTCATACATGAGAGTTCAAGCACAGACATCGAAGCACTGAACGTAATAGATATCAAACCCTAGACTCGATATTCATACATGAGAGTTCAAGCACAGTCATCGAAGAATTACTATCAATACATTTAATTCAAACATCCCCGGAACCCCCGTTACCCTAGATCATAGCACAAGAGCTAACCATTAAATCCTACAGCTATTAATCTTCCATACCTGCAACCCTACCTGTTAAAACCTGCTACCCTTAACCCTAGAGCCCCAGATCATACCTCAAGACCTAACCTCTAAGTCCTATAGCTATTAACCTCCCAGACCAACAGTCTTTACCTAAGAAACCCTGCAACTCTTAACCCTAGAGCCGCAGATCATACTACAAGAGCTAACCATTAAATTCTACAGCTATTAACATCCCATACCAACAGACTTCACCTAAGAAAACCTGCAACTCCTGACCCTAGAGCCTCAGATCACAGCTCAAGACAAGCCCTGATAACACCTCAAGACACAGCATTATAAGTTACAGCAAATTAAGAGGATTGACTGCCTACCTAAACACTGTCTAAATCCACTAAACATACAGATTGCGCATGGCCGCCATCTTGCCCTTTTGGGTCTGCGCTGGAACCTAACATTTATAACTACTTATATACATATGTATGTTTTTAGTAGAATAAAAAATTACCTAAATTGGTAATTAACAGTCTTTTCGTTTTTGCGAAGGGCTCCACTGTAAATTGTGCGCCTGGTATTCGGGAGATGCTAGGTTTGATTCCTGTCGACCAACCATTATGATCTTGAGTTTTTTCTATTTTTTCGAGCTCGACATATGATTGTTGAAATGGTTTCCAACCTACTACGGTTTTATTTCCCCCAGTTAATTTGTATTCAGTTTCCTAGTCATCTTTCAAATGTGCTTCTAGGTTTCTGCTTATGGAAGAAAGATGGCACGGATGCTTGCACAAACGAACCAGTACTCCTCATGGACACTTTACTAGAGTTGTGTAGGGTGGTCTCTGAACTTGGAAATTTTAAGGATATCAATACATCTCTGTGGCCTCTCTGCTTGAGTATTATGCCTCCTGCGGTGCCTTCTTTTCATCCCTTCAATTTAGTGTGGTTGTAAGCCATAATAAATCTATTTATGTCACGGTGCACTACAGGACCATCTCTATTGTTAACATATACCTAAATCTAACATATCTCTTACAGTTTTAAACTTATTTTTTATTTTACTACGAGTGCCATACACTTTATGTAATGCAAGTTTCACTTTTGACTTCAAACACCATTCCATTCTTTTAGTTATGTTTCTTCTGAGAGTTAAACACCTCAGCGGAGTTTATTTTGACGCACAGCATGTTACATTTGGGTTATAAAAGGGAGAAATCGTAATTCTGTCTTAAAGCATGCAGATAAAAAAACCCTGAAACTTTTTAAAATTAACTGCTTGGAGGGTTTGCTGAATAAAAGACCATTAGCAGTTTCTACGTAAAATGTGAAACATTCGTTTAGACGTGATGCCAACTTTGTAAAGGAAAATTTTACTGAATCAAGTTGAAAGCGACTGTAATAAAGTTTCCAGAAGAAGTTTATGCCCCTGTGTTTTTGTATAGGCTGTGAAATAGCTACATGAATCACGCTATCCAGGAATCTGAAAGAAGAAAGAGCTGTGAATAGGTTCCTGATTTGGCCGGGGAAGAATTGCTTTGTGTTGCCCTGACTTTGTCAAGCTACTCCTCCTTTAGGTGCACTTTCGTTCGTTTTATTCTGCACCCTTTCACTCTTTACGTTCTTTTCAAATTTAAGTAGTGGTTACATAGGCACGCTAACCCAAAAAAAGCAGGACAAACTTGTGGTTTTGACGCCAAAAGTGAAAAGTGGTAGACTTTCTTAGTTGATGTCGTAAATGCATGTGGATTGGCCTACAGTTGTGACAACGCCAACGTAAAATTGACACCAGCTGGTGCTACAGATCAGGATATCACACTTTGTTTATTCGGTTTAAGGATGACCGTCCGTGCAGGAAGGCTAAAACTGTCAGAATTAGAAAATAACGCTTTATTATTAATAAATACTAAGATTACTGATGTGTAATTCTATATAGTTTTCACAGCTGTACGACATTTTAAAGCGTCAGGATTTAAATATATGTCTTCAACATATGCCCCTGCGGTTAAATAATATATAATATATATTATAATAATATAATATATATAGGTATATAATATATATGCCGTAAAATAACTTCTGAAGGCATTGAGGTGAAAAAAACAATGAGTAATCTCGATAACCTTTACTGGCCGTAAAAATAACTTCTGAAGGCATTGAGGTGAAAAGAAAACAATGAGTAATCTCGATAACCTTTACTGGCCGTAAAAATAACTTCTGAAGGCATTGAGGTGAAAAAAACAATGAGTAATCTCGATAACCTTTACTGGCAGTTGAACTACAGAGAAGCAGTAAAATTACAAATGAGTGTCTGAATACGCCTTAAATATTTTGTAAACAGATTGAATTTCGTTAAAACACTGAACCTCCCCATTCTCAGGTCGGCATATTTTTATTTTGAGATCACTCTTCACAAGTTATAACCTTTTATCGAAAGCAATGAAAGTTTGCATTCCTCTTCATATGTATATACCATGACAAAAATTCGATGAGATGGACTATTGTTAAGGTATCTGGTTGAGATGGTGTAAATTTATAAAACAAAAAAGAAATGGAACCACATATTTGCCATTTATTTTTTCCAAACATTTATCTATAAGATTTATTGATATAAAGTTTACCAAAGTAATTGCATCTCCTGAAGCAACTTTTGAAAACTGTAAAAATAATGTCTCGGTAGCTAATTTGAACCATTAAATGTGCTTGATTTCAGTTCATGGTAACTGTAGCAATATTTGTTGGAGAGTGCTTTAAGTACTGCACCGGACTATCCGGTTTACGACAGTGCAAACAGCAAAACAATCTCAAATAACGCAAGGAAGTAAATGAATTGTTTTTCTCACTATAATAAGGAACACAGCAGAACAACCAGTTTCCTGATGCAATAAATATTTGCTCAGGTTCTTCACGAAAACAAGCCAGGTGAAAAGATAATTAGAAATCGACGTTTCTGGAGCGCACATCTCGTCGATTTCTAATCGTCTTTTCACCTGGCTTGCTTCCCGAGAAAAACTTGAGCATATTCGTCGCCAGGAAAGCTTCAGGTCTTATTGCAATAATTATTTATTCAACTTGGCCCACATCATGAACATATCATTCATAATTCACTTCAGTCGTTTTCTTTTTGGCTCTTACTTCTTTTGCAACCTGACGTCTACAAAATACAGAGGGAAATAAAACCTTATAAATGTAAAAACCAAACTAATGAGACAAAAGGATAAACACGTGAATGTGAATACACTATATACATATACACGTGTAAAAACTGATTGATAGAAAATAATTTACAGGATTAATTAACGTGACAATCAGTATGCAGGAATGAGTAAACAATAAAATTAAATCACTCATCTAGCAAATCAAATGGGGCAGACCATATAGCGAATGTGCATATTATGAACATGAGATGGCGGAATATCGTTAATAAAAATAGCAAAACGCAAAAGTAATTATTTCCCTAAGCCAATAATTGCAAAAACAGAACATGATTCTATACAAATTCCATATAAAGCTCCACAAAATTCTATATGAAATGCTATAATATACACATTTTCAGCCACAAACAGCCAGAACAGCAGCAAGTTTGAGTGCTAAATCAACCTAGTAAGTGCTATAAATGGAGGAAAACTGCGATAAGGAAAGCGTGACAATAATTGTTGAAAATAATACTACTGAAAGCACATCAAAGTAGTCGTAAAAGGAACTCGCCGCTTTAAAAAAAAAAGCTCGTCTCGAACCGTCCCAGCCAGGCTCGACTGGCGAGTCAATCCAAGAACGCCAACCTAGCCCGGAAGAGGGAGCGCTCAGAAATCCGAACGAGCCAGACCAGAGAGAGTGAACTCTGCGCTGGCAAACGGGGTAAGACTAGGGCAATGCCGAGGAAAACTCGGTGCAGTACATTCTAAAAGCTGTTTTAGCGTACCTTGCAATTTAACACACACATATATATATAAAAGCTCTCTTATAGTGTATAAAGGCACTGTCGTTTATGACAGTACATTTTCTACCTGCTTGCAAATCAATATGATGCTATAACATTGATATTTATCTGTAAATAAGTTGAAAAGTTGATTCTGCGCCTGTAAGCGAAAACTTTTTTTAATATTTTGTAATTTACCCTTTTGTCTCTGCTTCTGACACTCCTGTGTTTGCATCATAAAAAACCGGAACGAAAACAATATATTTCGAATATTTACTTAGAAATGTTAAAATTTAGATAATACCGAATATTTCAAATACCTGCCCACAGCATCGTACCATCAGGGTTTGTTCTTCAAACTGTCAGTCTCTCTTGAAAACACAGTCTTTTCAATGGAGGAGGATGACCCTATCCATTCATCCTGGTACTACAGCACTGCGGTTGATAAAGTCTTGTATGCCCTACGTAAGAAATGATACACGAAAGGCCAGAGATGTCGCTGCTTCGTGTGCGCAGATTTATCCCCAGATGAGGTATGTTCATTTGTGTTCCATATCTGGAATACCCTTCTCTCGATGAATACGATGAAGAGGTGGAAAAGATAGCTCAAATTTAGACATTTATATGAACTGTTGTGAAATTTTTATTCGCTAAACTAATGCTGTGATATTAACGTCAGGGTTAGTATTTGCGACACTGCAACCACCAGTGCGGAAAACTGTCTAAGTGCTGAACCCCTCCGTGGTTAATCCTAGTCCTAACACTGATTTATTGTGCTTTTGACCTAAGTGTGGCAAAGGAAGTGAAGAAGGATGAGGCAAAAGAAGGCAGAGAGCGGCCTTTCTAAGGAGGCATGACTGTGCTGATGGAAGGGTCCCTACATTTTACTTAGATGGAAATCTGCCCCGGTGGACCAGGACAATGGTCATCCTCCTACTGTGGTTCGGAAGTAGTCCCAGCAGCAAGTTCGGAGATCGGCAACCGACCTACCGGAGGAGGAAGTAGTTCACTCAGGGCATATCATCCTGCCATGCACCGCCAAGACACCCACCGACACTCCTACTCTGTAAGAGACCACCAGATGAGAGTTGATGTGAAATGGTAATGGAGATGAAATGGATACGAAATTCGGCGGATGTAACTAAACTACACAGCATTCGCCTAGTTACCCGGGAAAATAAATCCATGTGTCAGGTAGGTCAAACACGGGAATCAAACCCGGGCCTCCCGATTGTGGGTCACAAAAGAAACAGCCTGAGCCATACCTCTTAGTTTATATTAAGGTATCAAATGAATCGAAATAAAATTGATAATTTTATAACACACAGCTTCAGAGGTGCACTGGGCATATGCACATCATTATTCGTATTGCCCTTTCACTGAAGAGCTTTAGACCATTTATATACAATATTTTTATCTTCACTCTTACCTATGATGCTGGAAATATTGCATTCGAACTATATCTTTGGGAAACATCTCTGTGTGTTTATGCGAATATACTGTCTTTAACAAAATCTCTTATGGAAATCTAGAAATGCTTATTCTTCTATCTCCTTCTTGATAATCTTGGTAAACTATCATTAAACACTCACACATTTTGGAGTGGATATATACAGGATACAGTAGGACAAACAGATTCTTGCTTACTTACGAGAAAAAACAAATAGTGGCGCACCACTTAGAAATGTGTTTGAAAAGTCAGGCGGAAAACCAAAAATATCTCGGAAATAGATGAGGTTATAAAGAACTTTATTGGACTAAATAGTATATTTAAGACATATACAAATGCAATTCCGAATGAAGAGGAGGTTTTTGTGGTAATTTACGTCCTACGTTAAGTCATCCGACATTCGCTTTTTAGGATAAGGGAAAACCCGGGTAAAAACCTTATCCAGGTAACTCATCCTGACCGAGATTCGAATTCGGAACCTCCTGAACGTGAGGCAGACATGCTATCTGCCATCTGCGCTACCGAGGCGGGCAAAGAGGAGTTCACAGGTTATTCCCAGTAGATTCAATGTGTGCATTTTAATTATCGTGCAAATATCTTGAACAAGGCTTTTAAACTAAAATGTCAGAAAAATGTTTTGTGTCACTAAAAGATAAGGAAAAATATTTCATATCAAGAATATTAGGATAAGGGAACTCTTTTTTGAAATTCCTTTTGCATTTCTGGAAGACGTTAAAGATGAATATCCGAGGTGGTATTAATGTTTTTGAGTTGTGTTTCCAGACACAAACATGAAAAAGCACACACAATCTCACTCACTCCCTCCCTATCTCTCTCCCATACACATATAAACACATACACCCACGGACAACACAGACTCGTAGACTTGATTTTTTCTGAAAATGTCTATTTCGAATCATACAGCCACAAAACATGTGCTTCCGATGATATCTGGAAATTAGCATTTTGGGTACAATATAGGAAAGTAGCAGAAAAAGTAGAAAACCTTCAATAATGTTCTTATTCCTGCCTCAGTAGAACGGTGAACTTAAAGTTCAGAAGCAACACTAAAATAAGCAGATTTCATTGAAAAGTTATTGATTTATTGTACACTCTACTGATCAGGTGTCGTCAATGCAAGAACGACCATTAAAGCCCTCTCATTCAACCGCTTAAAAATTTATGTAGTAACAGGTAAATAAGTTAGTTTCCAGAGAATTTCATAGTTAATGAGTAGTCAAAAGTCAATTGGGCTTCCTACTCAATGTGACACATCTGTGACGAACAACATGCAACTGAATTACCGTTGCTACTAGATTGGGAATTCCGCTTAATTCGATCAGATTATCTAGAACATTCTAGACAGGTTTCATAAAATATGGATAACTTGCTCATGTTACCTAGCATGACTGCTGTCAGAATAATCTGATAAATTACGTTCACCGGAATTCCCTTTTTCCATTCCTTAGCATGCTACCCCTTCAAAACTTATTTTTCTGTTTTCAGCTTAACATTTCTAGAAATTACTTAATTACTTATTTCCCTGTAGTTGCTTTGGAAATGGAGGAATATAGTAGGGATGAGAATGCTCAGTATGTGATAACCAGACTTCGGATATAGTTCTTGTTTGTTACACTTTCTCTGGAAAGTGGATTTTAGGATTTCACTGAGAGTCCCCCTTACCCAAGCACTGCCAGTTACTCACAAACTCTATAGTGGACGAAATTATACCCTCTCTCCTCACATATAACGTTCAAACAAAGTATCAGTAAACAAATTAACCGAAATTCATATTGTAAGCCTAATGACATTAGTACAGATTCTTTGCATGAGCAGGAGAGATACAGAGTGTGAAAACGAATAGCGACTATCCAGTTGAGAAAATTATGACTATTAAAACTGTTATACAAATCACTAGGAACATCTTAAACGGTATACTTTAAAGTTTCGGAAGTTATTCAAAATTGTGTGTTGGCTCAGTGCCATATTTTTAGTGAATCTAAGTGAAGCTTTAGGATTCTCTTAGGGTTTCATGTGGCAGGTTTAGGCTTTTCAATTTTGTTTGATATACCTGGTGCCAGCACAATGGACCCGACTGAAAGACTCTATATTTGCATGATGTTACAGTTTTCAGTTTTTGTTGGTTTTGACGTCATGGCTTTACATACAGCCCATACGGCGTCCCTTTATGGGCGCACCGGAACAGCTTTAGTAAGTTCGTTTTCTATTAGGTGCTCCAGTTTTCCCTTGAATATTATGTTTTTGTGATGTTTTACATATATATATCACACACACACTCACGCACGCACACATGGGCATACGTGTTACGTCCCTCGCTCTCACACACTTATTCACCCACACTTCACTTCACTTTGTACACTACTTAAACTCAGCTGTCCTGCTGTGCAGCAGCATGTCGCTCAGTTCCTTGGGCAGCCCGGTAGTTGCAGTCCATATTTACTATATTTTCACCCGTTAATTTTTGCGGTGTTTTGGCTCACCTTTTCCGATGTTATGGATTAAAGGGTTTGTATGCCGACGAATGCGTGCCCAAATGGAGGAGGCTCTTTTTACCAATGCCTCGGGGATGGTCGGGATGCGGACTTCTTGATGGCGGGAGTCGTTTATGGTGCGTTTGGGAGCGAATAGGAATTTCCTAAGGGAGAGGTTTTGCAGGATATGAAGGTATTTGATGGTTGTTTTGGATGCCTTTGCCCGGACCGCACATGCGTATAGAAGCACTGAAAGAGTGGACGACTTGTACAAGATAACCTTCGAGCGGAGTTTCAGTTGTTTACTTCTAAATATGGGGGCGCACATCTTTAATCGCTGCCGCCCTTTGTTTGCAATATCTTTTATGCGGGTGTACCAGTTCATTGTGCGTGTCAAATTCACGCCGAGGTATTTGACCTGATGACGGCAGTGCAATACTTGACCACTGACCGTTAGGTCCATACACAAAGGGCGCCGCATTGAAAAATGGATAATCTGTCATTTATTTGCATTAATATTATTTTTCCAGTAAACTAGCAATGTTAGGAAGCGGTCAATTTACCGCTGTATCTATAATAGGCCGAAACGAGGATTGTTATGATGGTTGTATATTCCGGTGTCGTCAGCTTACATGGCCAATTTGCATCTGGCGTCCAAGGGGAAGTCGTTGGTAAATATTATGTACAATAGCGGGGACATGATGGACACTTGCGGGACGCCAGCATGCATGACTGTCCCCTGAGAAGAGCAGCCGCCCACTTGGACGTAGAAGCGTCTGTTTTCTGAAACGTTGTGCAGCAGTGCTAAGGAATTTTGTTGTCCGGGAAACCTTTGCTGCAGTTTGTAAATCAGGCCGTTGTGCCAGCACCGAACAAATGCAGCTTCTACGTCCAGAAATAGCGCCAACGTTGAAACCTCATTGTTAAATTGATCTGTCACATTATCAATTAATCTTAAGAGTAGTAGATCTGTTGAATGTGGTTTTCGAAAGCCGAAATGTGAGTTGGAAAGGTCATCCCGTGACGAAAGTTGATTTTGGAGTCGAAACAGTATCACCTTTTCGAGCAATTTACAAATAGTGTACAGGAGACTAATGGGGCAGTAGTTTTGAGGCTGCCTGGTGCTTTCCCCATGCTTCGGCAGCATTATGACCTTGGCTCGTTTCCTAGAGTAAGGAAGTAGTTTTACTGCAAACAGGAGTTGAAAAGTTTTTGTAAAGCGCACAAGGGATTTTCTCGGGAGATGCTTGAGTTCCTCATTAGTCACCCTGTCCGGGCCGGCGGCTTTCCCATTAGGTAGCTTCCTAATGAGCTTGTAGAATTCCTGCGGTGTTGTGAGGGGCAACTGTTTCTCATGCCTCTGTGCCACCCAGTTTTGTACCCATGCCTGGACTTCCCGTTCTAACTCGCGGTTTGTCGCAGGGTTCTCTGTAAATATTTCTGCCAGACAGTCGGTAAAACCTCAGCTTTCTCCTCGAAGGAGAAGTGCAGGCCGAGGCGACTGTGCAACGCCTTAGTGCTTTGGATACATCTCATCTTATTTCTCTCACCCTAATACTGTAGGAATTGCTATAAAGTATTCAAATACTGTACAAGGAACGTAGACATGACATTTGTGGTAAAATGAAATATCTTCCCTGTCATAAACAACAGAGTGCATGTAAAATGTATATTTGCAGTTAGGTTATTTCCACACTTCGTAAATTCCACCCTTTTCATATAGGTATATGAAACGTATTTTCATATGGGTATATATAGGTATATATAGGTAAATTATGGTTGTTTTACACACAGCTCTCTCGCTTTCAAAATATGCAAGATTCTTTCCGCATGGAAATTAATACATTGGGTAGACAGTAAAAACATTAAACATATAAATACTTCAAAAGACTTCTTTTCTAGAAAACAAGGATTTATTACTTCCATATTCTCCTAATATGCATCATTCGTGGAGTTAGCTCTAACGAGATGCAATCCAATTAGCTCTAAGTCTTATCCAAAGAATATAATTACAGTTCGCTATTGAACTTTATAAAAATAATTTATCTTCATTAATTTTCTAAGCAAGTACGTGTGGCGGCCTCGGTCGGCCAGAGGTATTACTTCATCAATCGGCAAACGATTGCTCTCCTAGCGGAAGACAATGAAATTATCACGTCACACAAGGACCGGAGTGTAGTGTGATATATCGAGTAAAGAACTTTCTAATAGACTAGTTTGTAAGTGTTGTTACATAATTATCCATTTGTATTGAATCGTATTGTTAGGTGTGTATAGCTCTAGTGTAATAGTGCGTGTGAAACAATATTTAAGCGTTTTTGTGCATTTGACTGAGTTGTTTACGCAAATTAGTGTTATTTTGTGCAAATTACCTGTGTTGGCTTAGTGCCGTATTTTCAGTGTATCTAAGTGTAACTTTAGGATTCTCTTAGGGATTCATGGGGTGGTCTTAGGCTTTTTATTTTTGTTTGATATACCTGGTGTCGGTACAATGGACCCGGCTGACAGACTTTATATTTGCATGATATTACAGTTTTCAGTTTTTGTTTGTTTTGACGTCATGGCTTTACATACAGCACATACTGCGTCCCTTTATGGGCGCACCGAGAACAGCTTTGGTAAGTTCGTTTTCTTTTAGGTGCTCCAGTTTTTCCCTGAATATCATGTTTTTTGTGATTTTTTACATATATAAGAAGGACACACACACACGCACGCACTCAAGGACATACGTAGTACGTCCCTCGCACTCACACACTCATTCACGCACACTTCACTTCACTTTGTACACTATTTACACTCAGGTGTCCTGCTGTGCATCAGCATGTTTCTCAGTTCCTAGGTCAGCCGGGAGTGGCGGTCCTTATTTACAATATTTTCACCGGTTAATGTTTGCTGTGTTTTGACTCACCTTTTCCATGTTATGGATCGAAGGGTTTGTATGTCGACGAATGCGCGCCCATATGGAGGAGGCTCTTTTTTCTAATGCCTCGGGGCTGGTCGGAATGCGGACTTCTGGATGGAGGGCGTCGTTTGGGGTGCGGATGGGAGCGAATAGGATTTTCCTAAGGGAGAGGTATTGCAGGGTTTGAAGGTATTTGATGGTTGTTTTGGATGCGTTTGCCCAGGCCACACATGCGTATAGAACCACTGACAGGATGAAGTACTTGTACAAGATAACCTTCGAGCGGATTTTCAGTTGTTTACTCCTAAACATGGGGGCACACATCTTTAATGTCTGACGCCCTCTGTTAGCAATGTCCTTTATGTGGGCGTAGAAGTTAATTGTGCGTGACAAATTCACGCCGAGGTATTTGACCTGATGACGGCAGTGCAATACTTGAGCACTGACCGTTAGGTCCATAGCCAAAGGGCGCCGCATTGAAAAATGGGTAAGCTGGCATTTATTTGTATTAGGTTTATTTTTCCATAATGGAGCAATGAAAGGAGGCGGTCAATATACCGCTGCATCTCTAATAGGCCAAAACGAGGATTTTTATTGTGGTTGTATATTGCAGTGTCGTCAGCGTATATGGCCACTTTGCATCCGGCGCACACGGGGAAGTCGTTGGTAAACAGTATGTACAATAACGGGGACATTATTACCACTTGCGCCAAAGTTGAAACCCCATTAATAAAATGCTCTGTCACGGTATCAGTTAATTTTAAGTGTTGTAGATCTGTTGATTGTTGTTTTCGAAAGCCGAATTGTGAGTTGGAAATGTCATCCAGTGACGAAAGTTGATTTTGGAGTCGAAAGAGTATCACCTTTTCGAGCAATTTACTAATAGTAGACAGGAGACAAATGGGGTGGTAGTTTTGAAGCTGCCTGGCGCGTTCCCCTATCTTCGGGAGCATTATGACCTTGGCTCGTTTCCAAGAGTCAGGGAAGTAGTTTTGCTGCAAACAGGAGTTGAAAATATTTGTAAGTTGCACCAGTGCTTTTCTCGGGAGATGCTTGAGTTCCTTATTATACACCCTGTCCGGGCAGGCGGCTTTCCCATTAGGTAGCTTCCTAATGAGCTTGTAGAATTCCTGCGGTGTTGTGAGGGGCAACTGTTTCTCATGCCTCTGTGCCACCCAGTTTTGAATCCATGCCTGGACTTCCCGATCTAACTCGGGGTTCGTCGCAGGGTTCTCTGTGAATATTTCTGCCAGACGGTCTGCATAAACCTCGGCTTTCTCCACGGAGAAGTGCAGGCCGAGGCGACTGTGCAGCACCTCATTGCTTTGGAGACATCTCATCTTATTTCTCTCCCACTTATTCTTTAAGAACTGCTATAAAGTATTCAAATACTCTATAAGGAACGTAGGCATGGCAGTTGTGGTAAAATGGAATATCTTCCCTGTCATAAACAACAGAGTGCACGTAAAATATATATTTGCATTTAGGTTATTTCCACACTTCGTTAATTCCACACTTTCCATATAGGTATATGTCTGTCGCTTGCAAAAGATGTAAGACACTTTAAAATTGGATATTTATATATGGGGAAAAAAGTAAAAAACCTTAAAGATATACATATTTCAAAAGACCTTTCCTCTCGAAAACAAGTATATATTACTTCCATATTCTCCTAGTATGCATCATTCGTGGTGTTAGGTCTAACGAGGTGCAAGACAATTATATCTAAGCCATATCCAAGGAATATAATTACAATTCGCCATTAATCTTTCTAACAATAATTGATCTTCATTAATCTTATAAGCAAGTACGTATGGCGAAATACACTGGAAGATGGTCGAAGTCCAGGCTGTGATACACAATAAAGTTTTTTCCTTGTACCGGATTTTTTGTGTGTGCGAAGTCCAAAATTTCAGGGTCGAAGTGCCCTGTTTTGTGCCAAAATGTGGGTTCTGTAGGAATATGAACCTCGAGGTCGTCATTTTCTGTTATAAGTTCTACCAGGAGATTGCCAGTCGCGTCCGCTCGGCGGGAGTACCACCAGGGGTGCCGGGCGTTGAAATCTCTTGCAATTATAACGTGCTTCTCCATTGCGAGGATTGGTTCGCGGTCTTGTCGGAAATCGGGAGAGTGGGGGGGGGGCGATAGAGGGCTACCATGCATCACCGTTCTCCTGTTAATAGGTATTTTAAGAGACATGCACTCTAACGCTCTTAGTGGTGGCAGCGTGAAAGGGGCATGAGCAACCTTGCTTTTGAGTAAATTGGCAGTTCCACCCCCTGTCTGCCAATTCTGTCATTCCGAAAAGAATGGTAAACACTGAGTTTAAAAATGTACTCTTTTTTTAATTTTGTTTCGCAAATAAATGCGACATCAATTTTATTACGCCACAGGTAGTTCACAAGTTCGTGCTGCTGCCTGTAGATGCTTCCGGCATTCCACAGGAGCGCGCGAGTTAGAGTTGTACCTCCCCTTGGTTGAGCTATTTAGTCGAACACTTCTGAGAGGAACCATATTACAGCTTCTACTTTCCAAAGTGCTGCTGCAGCTTTTAAACTTCGTATCGAAGGACCGTAGCTTTGGTAAGATTGCTTGGATATTCAGTTCCTTAAGGAGAGTAAATACCTCTTTAATGCCACCCAGAGCGCCAGAAAACGCCTGGGTGTGGGGAGCTGTTGGAGGTTGGCCAGTTTGTATCGCCACGGGTGCCGTTTGCCCTCTCATGGCGCCTGCAAATGAGACGTCTTCTCTGACCAGCGCCGGGTTGGCAATGGCTCTTGGCCCTGGTTGAGCACTTTGGCGTGCCCTGGTTATGGCTGCCAGTAGCCGACGGTGGCATTCGTTGCGGAACGTCTCGCAACCTCTACAGCTGGCAGGGTGCGTCTCTGCACAGTTCGCATAGTGGGGTGTAACACCCTGCTTGGCCATCTTCGGGCAGTCAGCTAAGCAGTGGAGCCAGAGGACACAACGTGAGGTCATCTGGCACATTTTATATGTGTGCCCTAACTGCTGGCAGTTAAAGCATTGAACAAAATTACGGTTTGTTTTCAAGACCTCAACGGTGACCATGATATGGCACACCTCTGGTTCTTGCAACAAGTTCTGATTTTTGTGGTTCTGTCTAGTGTAACTGGGAATATTGGCAGGGGCCTGCCATGGGATTTAAGCTGGCGTACCTGAACGCCGGTGTAGCCTTTCCCCTCCAGGTCTTCTTGGATGAAGCCCTCCTCGAAGTCCTCGGGAAGCCGCTTCACGATGTAGTGGAGGGGCTGGTGGCTCCTGGAGGTGAAGCTGAAATTTTCAATGCCGGAGTTCTTCAGTAGCGCCATGGTCGGCACTGCATCCTGCTTCCGTTGAAAAAAGAGCTTCATGCACGTGCGTGTCGTCTGCAGCTTGTATTGTCTGGCGGGAAGGGAGCTCCGGAGAATGAGGAGAACTTTCTTCTTCTAGCGACCGTCGGGAATGACGATACGCGGTGGCTTTTGGGCGTCAGTTGAAGGAGTGATTGTAGCGTCGGTAGTCGGGGTGGGGCTAGTCGTGTAGGGGAATGGTTATGAGTGTTGTATTATGTGGGATGCTCGGGTGGATCTTTATGGTTTTGGGAGCGAGTGTGTGGGATTTGAACGTCCTGGTAAATTGGCATCGGTCTTTTTAGCGTCGGTTGTTCAATATCCTCATCCTCCGCTGATGAACAACATCTAATTATGCAGCAAAACATAAACGTTATCACAAGCGTTTTTGGCATATAACGGTTTTAGTCTTAGTTCCTCCATTATTTCTTCATTTTTCATAATATACAGTTTAGTTTCTTGCACAAGGAACCTCATCTCCGCCTCTGAATCCATGCTTTCGTTCTGTTTCGTTCTTTGGACCCAAGCTTCACAGTCGTACAATATTATGGGAATAGAAATTTTTGTTTCCTTTTATTAATTTGTTTACATTAAGATTTCTGTGAGTTTCTCAAATTGCGTGGAACTTATTTTGGATTTAATGTGTTTTTCCAATTTGATGTGCCATTCTAAGTGTTACAAATGTGATACTGGTTCTGGGCTTTGAAGCTCTAGAATAATTTGAGAGTGCACTGAACTTTTGCCTTCGAAAGTCATAATACTCTCTGTTTTTGTTATTCATATCCTAAACTAATGTATATAGTTTGTTTAATTCGGGGAAGATCTGTAAATAATTTACATTTTTCTGCATTAAGATTAAATGTTGTGCAAGGCAGTTGTTTATGCATGTTTCGTTATCATCTTTTAAACCTGGGTCTTCCTACTTATTTGAAATGCTATATATGTGGTAAAGAAAATATTTAATAAAAGATTATAAAAACCAAATATTAATTCTGTCCCTGTTATTAAGAGAGTGTCTTTAGTTATATGGTTGGATAATTTTATGATTGGTTCAATAATTACAATGGATGTTGGTTAACTTGTAATACTTGACATAATTTTGTCTATTAACTAAGTTAGAACACACTGGTATGAATGTTTTAACCATATTGCTTATGTAACTAACATTACTACTTATTTAAATTAAACTCATTGAGAAACAACACTTCAATTGCAAAAACACATCGTGATCACTATTTGTGTCTTTTTTATTTACCAGAATTGTTATTGTAGCTTTTCAACTTATCTAATTTCTAGTAGAAAACAATGCCTATTAATTTAGAAACATACAAAATAAATATTATGCTTTTAACCTAATATTTATTAAAGCTGGTACATGTTTTGGAAAACAAAGTGCAAAATACAAAAGTAATACACCAGGAAAGCGAGAACTAGAGATAACGATACACCTCAAGACAAAATGAGCAACATGCAAGCAGTAGATCTGGCAGTCGGAGATTGTTCACTATAGCTCTGTAGTTCTTTTAAAAACAGTAAACAAAATTTGAGTTCAATAAGGACAACAATCAGCAAATATTTTTACACCTGTAACAAGAGGATGTACTGTCCTACTTACTTCTAAATCTTTACTGGACATATCTATACCATCGCTAAAAATTATTTTCTACAACTGTATCATTTTCTTTTATAAGATAAAATAGTTGTTTTGATTAATTTGGTATTGTTGTTAGTTATCATATGGCTTAAAAGGGTTTGAATTGACCACACCACTTTGTTATATTTCAAAAAAGCTTTCAATTTTATTGCTGCCGTTTGCTGTACAAAACTCCGTTAGTAATTTGTTTGTTTTACTTCGTGATAACAGTTCGTAAACAAAACGTTTTCTGCTTCAATGATGGACTTAGTGAATAAGTAAATATGCAACAATATTGTTAATTATTTGATCCTTAAGTAGGTACCTTTTTAAAGTATCCCTGTAGTATTGCAGGTCGCCATTATGGTAGTTACCAATGCTAAAGTTAGCCCCTGGTCAATTAGCGGGAAAAGTGCGCATCATTTGGAGAATTTAATGTCATGCTAGCACGTTGTCATGGTCGCTCAGTGGTTAGAGTATCCGGCCGGTGAGAGGGAGTTCTGTGATCAAATCCCGGTTATGGCATTGAATTTTGCCTTTGCGTCTTCGATATTTTGCTGCCTGAAGAAAGTTGCAGTGCTAAAGATGGTTTTACTCTATCGTAATTCTAATGCACTGAAGAAGTATGTCACCTTTTTAAAATTATTCTCAGATTTTTTGTTAACGCTGAGTTATTAAGTGTGCTACGAAAGATTGGGAGAGGTACTTTGCGTCCTGCGGCACAGAGCAGATAAATTGTGGTCCTAATATAAATGAATGAATAAGCCTGAGATTTCCTATTGTGGGCAAGGGCCCCGACTAAAGGAGAGCTCATTAAGAGTTCCTCACGCGGTAAACTATGCCCCGTAGAGTGTTTATTTGCCGCGTTAGTGCAACATGTCGATAACTGTGCTCCTGTCATTCATCACTTTTCTGTTGTACATATTCACTGCACTGCAACAATTTTCACTGCTCTTGGACGGTTCCTGCCGGGTTTCTCAGTTTCCACATGTACTCCTAGTTCTGAATGGTCGTCTTGAAGAAGTCGGCCCATCTGCGCCTTGGCCTACCTCTGTGTCTTCTGCCTATGTATGAGTTCCACATCGTAGTGTGCTACTTCCATCTGTCATCATGAAGTCTAGTCAGATTACCGCCCCATGTCCATTTAATCCTTTCGACCTTGTTGGTAATGTTTTTGGATGCTGGCCTTATAAGAAGGAACTCATTGGAAACTTTGTCCTTAAGGGACATTTTCAAGGTGTTTCGTAGCCTGTTAGTCTGACATACATATGGATTTCATATGTTTGTCTGTAAGATCCCAGAATTGGCAACCATATGTCAGAGCTGGTTATATAGAGGATTTGACAGCTTCTGATCTGAGACATCTGCTTTGGGAATAGCCCAGAAGGATGAAGTTTAGAGACTAGAATGTTTCCCATATCTGCGAGATCCTTCTCTTAATTTTTTTTGTTGTGTTGCTTTGAAAGACACCAAATGACCTAGATAGACATACTCCGATGTGTAGACTAAGGACTTGCCGTCGGTGTTTATTGGAGTTTCCCCGCTGATTGTGATTACTAGGGTCTTACACATATTCATGGTGAGGCACGTCCTTCTGCTGTGGAAACAAAAGGAGGCTATACGGAGAAGAACATACGTCACAGGGGCGTGTATGTTTAACCTCGAGGACCATCCCACTACTAGAACTGCTGAGAGTGGGTAATGAGCGACCCGTACAAGCAGGCAGCCCTATCTGCCCCGCGCCACACACTGCGAAACTTAACAAGCAGAACTAAAAGATGTGAAGTAAATTGACTTGAAGGGAAATGAAGGGAAATGGTGGTAGATGGTAAACCAGTCCTGCATTCGCTTATCGACTAGAAAAGACCACGAAAATCTCAACGTCAGAAAGCGCAGTCGGCGAAAGTTGACATCGGAATCTTCCGAACTTTAACCTAAGACATTTGCGCACTGAAATGTTCATTTATTTCATTATTATTGATTTTCTAATTGCATCTTGATTGCGCTTCAATAGATCCACAATGAACCTTTATGGGGTATCCATCAAGTCCCTACTTGGAAACTGGGGACATAAGTGGGTAAATAAATTAATTGGATGACGAAAGCCAGAAAACGCTACTATCGCAACTTTCCCAAAATCACTTGAAAGGATGTAAGAGTTGTTTTAAGCAAACTTGCTCGGAAGGTGAACTTTACACTACATGTGTACTTGGTTGGTTTTCCGCTCAATTCATCCCCCTTTTTATTATATATTCTGACTGGGAACCTTAAGTCTGGTCTCAAAAACTACAAAATACAATATCGCGTAACAATCGGAAAGAAATACATAAACAAGGGAGCTGTAAACTCGAAGAGAATACTGCATATGGACAGACTTGGAGAAGAGGAGCGGTTATTGTGGGGAACCAAACAATTTTAAGACTCTCAAGGGAGGAAAATTTATAGGAGATCGTCTCTCTTTAAATAGCAGGTTGTAATTTTCATATACAAAACTTAACTAAAATGGCTTTGTTTAAGGGCACCATCTGTGCCCATATATATGCATAACTTTTAGTGCTATTAAAACACTACAAAAACAACACGTTAATTCTATTACGCTTTTTATAGCTGCTCATTGACTTACTGTGGTGTAGGTCTGCTGCTTATCAAGCGGAAGACCCGGGTTCGAATCTCGGTACTGGCGTGGGAATTTCCTCCCGTTGGGAAACCTGATTTGGAGAGCACTAAACTTTGTTAGGTCCCTGATGGATAGTGGTCACCTGTTGCAAAGACCGGTTGCATATACCGACCGGGAAGCTGACCACGTCATTCCAATTTTCTTATCATTTAGTTTAGCAACAGCTTCCTCCTGAAATCATTCAATTAAATCTAGTTTTTATTTTAATATCAACACAGCTTTTCTTCGCATTTACCCGCCATCTCTTTTACACAATTTTTTAGCTTGCTTCTGTGGCCTTACATGCCAAATTACATGAGCAAAACTGGACTTGTTTTCAATTTTCATGGTACAGGCCAGTCAATAATAATGGAAACGGTACCTTGCAGTCACGCGGTGGTTGTTTAAACGATGGCAATTGCATTTAATGTCACGCGGCGGGTCATTGATTGCTGTTTACTACAGAAAAATAATGCAAGTACAATATCCTTTAGATAGGGTAATGCACGGATAATCCGGAAACCGTATAATCTCCGCACGAATAATCGGGAGTATACAGTGCAAATATTTTCATGTCTCCTGGTCCAAAAGAAGGCACGAATAGAATAGGTTCCCGCACGCTGTCATGTTGGCGCGCGCGCCTGTGTATTAACAACACAACTCAACAAATAACGGCGGGGAAAAACCAAACTTATCAGTACCGAGTCCCAGCAGCTTCCAAATAGACTAGCCTTTGCGTTAAAAGGCTTTTGTTTATTACTATTTTGTAATACTGCTCCAAAGTTTTTAATTAAAAATCGTAATCTCCCTTGACATGACGTATGGAGCGTAGAGTTATATAACTATCTTGAATATTCCGTTAATACTTTAAATTACCTTTTTCTGAATTAATTTTGCGTAAATCTGTCAAATTATACCTTAGCAGATAAAACCATCTTATTTTGAAATAATGTTGATGCCACTAAAATATAGAAATTATTTGAAACGTCTTTATTGTAACGCTACTGCTTTCGAATTATTACTGTAAGAATATAAATGATACATTTAATGAAAATATATGTTGAAATATTCCTCTTATTTTCTTTCTTATTTCTTTTCTTCTTCGCCTTAGCTCGTTACTGTAACCCAGAAGGAATTTCCTATTTCACCATAGTGATTTCTGAAGGTATTATTCCACACTTCCATCACTAAATCTGAGTACTGTAGGTGACATAGCAAGTATTTTTTAATTTTTTGAAAAATGGTCAGTTGATGATAAATACATTTAAGCGTTATGCGTGCTTGGCCGAGAAATGCAGAAAGATTAGCGTATTTTTCCTTTGTGAGAGAAAATTTGACGCTTAACACAAATAGTTAGGAAAAACATATTTGTACCTTACTTATACATATATTCCATAATTATTAAGTCCATAATGATACCCGTGAAGATAGCAGTGCTGTATGTTAAATTCGTACTTTCGCTATAAAACAGACATGTCTTTTTATGATAAAATGGGGACGCCCTCTCATTATCAACAACTGCAAAAATTGCTAATATAAATTGTGTTTCAGAAAATTATTTATTGCTAGGTTACAATGACTAAACTTAATTCACAAAAATTGCTCCAAATTCTTCTAATTCACTCTGGAAAAAATCTCTCAGAAAGTCAGTATCCGGTAGAGGAGTAGATAACATAAACCAGGGATTCTATATATCTCTAGACGAAGAAATCCACTGTATTCAAATCAATAGATCATGAAGGCCATGCAATGAATCACTCTCGACCAATCCATCTTTGTGGAGACCTTCCATTCAAGAAATTACCTGCTATATGAATGAAATGAGCAGGCACACCATCGTGTAAAAACACATTCCTTCCTTCAGAAACACAACATTGATTAATTGATGCAAGCCATTTTTGAGGAACTGTGGACATGTCTCTGCATTCAGGTGCGCATGAAAGAAATGGGGACCAACAAAGTACATAATAATGATTCCAACCAAAAGGTTTAGGAAAAACCTCTTTTATTGTGCTATTGTACCTCATGAAAGTTTTCATAGGGCAATTATGGTTATTATAAACGTTGAAGATAACGTTCCGAGTAAACCCAGCGTTACCTGTGAACAAGATGCAAGCTAAGTAATTAATGTAAATGGTACAGTTGCGAAAAATTGTGTATTTTTTCATTTTAATGTTAGTAATTCGATTCGTTGTCTTTGTGTAATTTGTGCCATAAGTACTTTTAGGAATATTTTGCAATGAAGTAAGCATTGTTCTCCTTATTAGCTTAGCTTCTGTCTGTATTTGTCCTATTCTAAGCTACATATTGCAGTAGCCTACAGTATTGTTTAATTCAAAATCTACTCAATTAGAAGTAATAATACGTTTTCCTTTGCTCAGTACACATGCAGTAACATACTAATAAATTTAAATTTCAGTTTGAAAGAGTATCTGTTTGTACGTTCTGTGACTTAAGGACTGTAGGAGCGCAGAAGAACTTAATGTTGCTATTTAAAAACATAAAAGTAATCATAGTAATGTGATGGCATGTTGGTATGTTACAGCTATTCTAAACAAAATTCACATCACAGAATTGCAAAAGCTGGGGTACAGGCACTGCTCCATAGCTTTCACTCACCCGTTATAAAGTTCAAGTTATCGTGATGCATTCCCATTTCCAGCATCATATATGTAGTGCAAAACTGTTTGTCTAATCACAGAACACATTTTCTTCTACTCCTTGTTCTCTAAAACAAACAAGAAAAATTTATTAAAAGCGACTAATAATTTTGTTTAACTAATTACTGATTGTGTACACTTCAGCTAAACACCAAATCAATAACTGGACAGCTATGTAATTAAATTTATTACTATTAATCCCATCATCGTAGTAGTCGTTGTTGTTATTTTTACCTATTTATTTATTTTACTTATTTTTTGTAATTTACGTCATCTAACGTTAAGTCATACAGGACGGGGAATGAATTGGGTGAAATGATGCCCAAATGGGTCTGGGGTCCATGGAGCTTAGAGTTACACGAAAGTTGCCTAGAACGATAAGGGAAAACCCTGGAAAAACCTTATTCAGGTAACTCACAATGACCGAGATTTGAACTCCTGACCTCTTGAACGTCAGGCAGACATACCACCATCTACGCTACCGAGGCATGCTTGTTGTTATTATCATGATTATCATTATTATTGTTATCGTTATTATCATTATTCATCATCACCAATGTCATTAAGTATTCTTATTATCATCATCGTCATGCTTAGTATCATTGTTATTATAATTATGACCATCATCAACCTTATTATCATCATTGTTACTATGATTATGATCATACTTATCATCATTACTTTTAGTAACAGAAAGAATCTAACGATTGTCTAATAAACAATGTTTAAACTGTTGCTCACTTGAGTTTCTTATGTTCTGACGTTATTTTTTAATTTTTCTGTCGATTTAACAGAAAACATGAGCTGGCAGGTCAATACCACTGCTTACTCTGATCACTGAGTCATCCAACCTGTCCCAACTTGTTAAATCCTGCTGAAGCCTGGAACTTACCACGAAATGAAATGTGAACCTCCAATAATTAGAATATTTCCCAAATCATGTTCAGACCTTATACGCAACTATATATATATATATATATTTGTAACTTACCTCCTCCAACGTTAAGTCATATCGGACGATGAATGAAACGGGTGAAGTGATGCTTAAATGAGCCCGAGGACCATGGAGCTTAGAGTTACCCGACATTCGTCTATCAGGATAAGGGAAGACCCTGTTAAAAACCTTATCCAGATAACTCATCCTAACGAAGATGTGAACTCGGGACCTCTTTTTTATGATAAAATAAAAATATATATCTATGTTTATAGATATATATTTTTTCCCTTTTTCCTATTTAAACGAATTTTCATTATTAAGGTTTACTGTCTTATTTATTTTCCTAATTTCACAAATATTCACTATACACATAAATACCCACGCCCAAGGTGGGACTCGAACCCGCGAACCTCTACGCGGCGGATCACTAGAGACCTACGCTTTAGGGACCATGGCTACGATCTTGAAAGTGAGGCAGACACGCTATCCTCTACGCTACCGAGGCGGGCTGTTTTGATGTTGGGAGGACGCCTGCGAAATATTAATAATATTAATACGCATACAGTATAATAGTTGCAAACGTTAGTGTTGAGAAAATGCAACGATAGGTATAACTATAAAGAGATATCTGAGAAATATATGTGCACACAGATATAAAAGACCGGTGTAACCATTGTTCCTTTTGCTTTCACAGGATCTCAAAACGTGTAATCTCGATGTTAATGTTGAAATACAATTTTATTCTACCTAATGATTCAGTACTATAATTCGCCTGCAACAAACGTTTCAAGTGCTGTAAATTACGATGAACATAAAAGTAGAGGACAGAGGACAGTGACACATATATGTTATACAATTTCTTAAATGCAGTTTCTGCTTGTTAACCGTGGAGTTATTATTAAATTAATTTTGCAATTATCGAGCATTTGTAAGTATTATCACGAGGTAAAGGAGAGACAGACAGACAGACAGACAGACACACAGACAGACAGACAGACAGAGAAAGAGAAAGAAAGCGGAGAGAAAATTGGCAGGGAGTGACACAATATTTTCAGTGAAATAGCTTAGGTTGAATGAGGTCATTACCGTTTATTTCGAAATGCGTTTTTTTATCAAAAGATGCCTTTTTATAGTACCAATGTTTACTAGTTCGAATGCAATAACTTCCCTATGTCAAGTGTCAAAGAGAGAGGGAGAGGGAGAGAGAGAGAACTTCAACAAATTAATTTGATTTAGCGAGATATAAACAGTATCATTTTTAAATAAGTGAATATTTTTGAAATGCAAAAATTGCTTTTGATCAACCGTTTCAGAACTTTTGAACACACACTCGTTAAATCAATTACAATGTGTTAATAGTTTTGCTGACAGATATAAAGCGCTTTACGCACAAATTAGAAAGCGATTCGCTTTAATAAGCTGTGATTCACCAATTAGTGAATTAAAACAAGGTAAATAACGCATGACATCAGAGAACGTATTGTGTTTCCAAACAACACTAGAAACTCAAGCGTGCTTTACAAACGGTAAAACTGGTAATGGAATTACAAAGTCTGAAATTGGAGGAGAAAATTCAATCACACAACGAAATGAGAAATAATAATAACTTTCTCTTTCACATGCGCAACATTTATACAAAACAGAAATTGGAAGCTCTGTTTGTTAGCATGGAAATGTGTGTAAATGTGCTAACCTGGCAACAATAATTTAACTTCACATCTTAAAAACATTCCTACCTGAACAGTGCTCAGAAGTTCAAGAATATGTTTTTCTTCATGGAGTTAGAATTAGTTATTCCAGTCTTAAATCTGAAGTTGAAGAAATATTTACATAAGAATTGGTGCATTTAACAAAGTATTGCATTAAAACCATAGAGATCCTAAATAATTAAATACATCTACATTATTTGTTCTAAGCATTGTCGTTTATGCTTATATATAGTGCGATCCATATAAACCTGAACCATTCCAATAGGGCATAACTTTTGAAAAAATAATAGGATACACGCACAACTTTGGGAGAATATAACACACAATTGGGAGATTACATGACCCTATTTACATCTGCGAGAAAATGTTGGAAGTGTCCTCCACCCGCATATATACATGTTTGTACTCGTCTCACCATGTTCTCTGGACTCTTACGGAGAGTATCCTCGTCAATGTAACTTATTTCGTTTTTAATGGATTCCCTGAGAACGTCAATTGTCCGTGGCCTATTCTTGTACACTATATTCTATATTTAGATAACCCACAAGAAAAGATCCAGTGAGGTTACGTCAGGTGATCTGCAAGGGCGCAGGTCTTTTGAGTTTATTTGGTTATCAGAGAAACTTGTTAAAAGTTCCATGGTGCCATTCGATGTATGACACGTTGCTCCATCTTGCTGGAAATAAGCTTCTCTCAATTCGATATCTCCTCCCTAAAACTTCAGAGAATTAAATGAGGTGAATGCAAACATGTATAGATGATGGTGGAAGGCACTTCCAAGAATTTTGTGATATGTGAATAATATAATGTAATATCCCAATTGTATATTACACTCTCCCAAAGTTGCACGTGTGTCCTATTATTGTTTAAAAAGTTATGGCCTATGGAAGTGGTTCAGATTTATATGGATCGCACTATAGCTTCCACATATTTTTTTACGAAAGCTTACTTTTAGTCTATTTCTTGTTAATCTAGATAATCCTCTGCAGAAACATTTTATTATAAATTTCGTTGTGGGTATAACGAAATAGAGGAAAACGAATCAAAGGTAAGATACTTTTCAAACGGATTGCCATATGCTGGCCTTAAAATTCCAATTTCCAAACTCATATAGTCAGAGGCAATTAAACTGAGAAAGCATGGAAACAGTAAGCACTTATTAACACAAATGTATGAATTGGCTGATGGCACGAAAGGGTCACTTTAAAAGGATATATTTTAAAGAGTTTTATATTTTTGCTACATTTTCTGTATTTCTTAGGGAATTTCAGTTACTTAACATTTCTTCCCAAAGAACATAACTTCAAAGGTTAATCAAAATAATTCAAATTATGCCTTTTACTTTTAATTTAAATATTTTATATTTAGTGAAAAAGTGATTCTAAATTATTCACCTATGGTTTGACTTTAAAAGAATCAATAACTTGCTACTAATGCTTAGCTCCTCCTGAATAAATCCTAAACATTAGCAAATGATAATAAATAAAATTCAATTCCTATACCCAATATAAGCACATTCCATTTCTATAATCATGAAGTTATAAAATGTGTATTTAATACAGCTCGTGCATAATTTCTCAATGAAAATACAAAAACACGTAGATAAGTTACATTACCGATACTGAAACGTCTCGCCATATCATTCATGTATGAAAGATGAGTCATAACACACTTTCATGGAAAATTTAGGTAAATATGCTCTTGTTTCCTTATTCTAGTTTTGCATATCACATAAATATGGAATATATACTGTAAATAGTCTGTCAATATATTATTGCATTTAACCAGCAGTTGGTTCAATAAATTATATAGATACCAGGTACCGTAAACTTAAAGTTCTAATAGCTCACAGGGGCCAGAGCGACAGGGTGAGGGGAAAGTGCGCTGTTTCGTATATGGGATTAGGAGCGGCTAAACATATTTACTTTTGGAACGAATATCTTATAATAAATTAAGCAATAGCAGAGAGTATAAATATTTACTGAGTTTCAATTACTTTGCATAGTGTCGCGAGCCGCTATTTACGATCGCGCAGCTTGTTTACACAAAGGAACTGATGGGTGGCTAGCGTTCACAAAGAGTTGACAATTAACTATAGTGCCGATAAACAAGAGACAGATAGTTTATCACAGAGGAGAAAGACTTGCCGGCACCCATATTGTTACATTCTAGAACATTCGTGTTTTATCTGGTGACATGTTAGAGAAAATTCGATAACAGTCTGGAATTCATGAATGTGTGTATAAAAAGAAGACATGGCCAGTGATAAAACGGCTGTAAAACAGAATTGTAGTAGTAATCAGCTATGAAGTGTTGTAACGAGAGCTGATGTAAACAAATGTAATGAGAACACTGTGTTGTCGTCAAACTTTGAAGATTCTGTTGTATATGCGATGTAATGTTGTTATGTGATAATTGAACAGTGCATATCTACGGAAATAAAGAACATTTAGAAGCTCGGCAAATTGGACCTTTAGTTCTACGAACCCACAAAGTCACAAGTGGTGTCAGAAGTGGGATGTTACGACATGGGGACTGCATTGGCACAGATTCTAGAGAAGTTGGAGACGGCCAATAATAACTTGGCTGCGAAGATGGTCGAATTAACAAGGAAGATGGAGGCGAAGAAAACAACCTGGCCGCAAAGCTGGAAGAAATGAAGACGGCTAACGAAAACCTCACCGAGGATGTGGTAGAAATGAAAGTAGCGAACGACGCCCTCACCGCCAAATTTGAGGAACAGTTGGCCAGCGTAAAGGAAGACGTCACGGGGCTCAGCAGGTGGATCGGCCAAGTGCACGAGCGCGTCGAAGACCTGGCAAACCGCGTTAACGAACTGGAGGGAAAGGCCGACAGCAAAACAAAGTCCCTGAACGCCATTGTGGAAGACGTCGTCGGCAGGAGCTTAAAGGATTTAAAGCTTGACGCGCCATGACATGACACAGCATCTGAGCGCGTCAAACCTCCTAAATACGACGGTGGGACAAATTTTGAAGTCTACTGCCGTCAATTCGACACGGTGGCCAAACACAACAAGTTGTCACCAGAGGAAGAGGCCGCAAAGCAAATAGCAGCTGCCATGGACAGGCCGCAGAAGACCTAAAGGCGGTCCAGACAGCGGTGGCGTCGAAGGACATCTGGCAACCCTGGAGATCCGCTTTGGAAATCACCGCTTAGCCGCAGCGTATCGCAGCCAGCTGAAGTCAAGGTCACAGCAGCCAGGGGAGACACTATAGGAGTTCGCCATGTCAGTTGAGCAACTGGCTAGCAAGGCCCTATTTGACCTCCGACCAGAGTTCCTATCCCGGGAAGCCACCTACACGTTCATTGACGGGGTACGAGACACGGAGATTTGTCAGCGCCTAATGCTCGGCGATTATAAAACCATCCACGAGGCGCTAACGGCAGCATTAAGAATGGAGGCGGCCAAAGTGACAGCTATCCCGACGTCGAGAACGAGGAGTGCCAGCTACACCAGCGAAAGAAGACCAGCCGAGGGACGCCGGCGGAGACCTAGTGGCCTGTGCTGGGGTTGTGGAAGGCCAGGACACCTGGAGAGAGACTGCACACACCAGGAAGAGCAGCCGGAAAACGAGAAAGGGCCGTTGTGGAGAGGGGCACGTGGGCGCCATCACCACCATCCCCTCGAGTGACACTGCGCGCGTCAGCCGGTGTATGGATGACAGCTTCATCGTGGACGGTTGGGTGAGAGGAAAGCCGTGCCGCGTGCTCGTAGACACCGGGGAAGCCGTGACCATCATCAGACCTGGCGTGGCCAAGGGTTTATCGACGAGGAAGCCGAGCCGAAAGTACCAGCTTTTGACGGCATTGGTAGACACCTTGCCTGTGGAGAAGGAGGCCCTGCTGAACTTGACCTTGGGAAGGAGTGCCGTACGTCCGCGGGTGTTCGTCGCGAAGGTGGCTGAATATGTGATACTAGGATTGGATGCTCTCAGGAGCCACGAGGCGCCAGTCGACGTCGGCAGGAAGGTCCTACGGCTCAATGGAGAAGAGATGATACTCTGGCAACCCCACGAGCGTTTTGGAATCTGCAGGGTCATTTTGAAGGAAGACGTGTTAGACCCGCGAGAAGTGAGGTGGTGGTAGCGGCGCGACTGGAAGGCCAGCAAACCAAGAACATGAAACTGGACTAGAAGACGCCAGTGCACAGACTCTGTGTATCCAGGACATTATTGCCGTGCCGGGAGGAGGTGCCAGTGAAGCTGTCCAACCTGGCAGACACTGATCACGACGTTCAATCTGGAACGGAGCTGGGGAGATGCGAGCCATGGTCAGTTTAACCACAATTGACAAGACAAAGGAGCCGGTGCAGACGCAACATATGGGGCCACGGCTGGAAGGTTTGCTGGAGAGGGCGGCTGACCACCTGACCGCAGAACAGCTGAATAAGATTCGACAACTACTGAGGCGATACCAGAGCGTCATAAGTCAAGGCGACAGCGACTACGGCCACACGGACCACGTGCGCCACCACATCGACACCGGAGACGCCCCGCCTCTTCGGCAACCACCTAGGCGGATTCCGCTGGCAAAAAGCGGCGGTACGGGATATGGTAGATGACAAGAAATCCAGGGGAGGGATTGAAGAGTATGATAGCCCTTGGTGTTTCTCCGTAGTCCTGGTGACGAAGAAGAACGGTGAGTTACTCTCCTGCGTGGACTACTTGAAGCTGAACGCTGTCACCCGGAAAGACTGTTTCCCCTTACCCTGGTTTGACGACACTCTAGACACGCTAGCTGGTGCAAAGTGGTTCTCGACCCTGGACCTGAAGTCAGGTTACTGGAAGGTGACTCTAGACCCGAGAGACAAGGAGAAGGCTGCATTCTGGACGGGCCAAGGGCTTTGGAAATTCACAGTTATGCCCTTTGGGCTCTGAAATGCACCAGCCACATTTCAACGCCTCATGTAATCAGTAATGAAAGCATTGATATATGACGCATGCCTGCTATACTTGGACGACATCATCATCGTCGGCTAGACGTTCGAAGACCATATCGAGAACCTGAGTAAGGTGTAACAGAGACTGTAGGCAACAAAAACTGAAGCTGAACGCGAAGAAGTGCCAGCTCTTCCGAAAGGAAGTTAACTACTTGGACCACATAGTCTCACCAACCGGAGAGCCACAGACCCGGAAAAACCCAGGCAGTGAGAGATTGGTCTCGCCCAAAGGATAAGCGAGAGTTGCACAGTTTCCTGGGGCTGTGCAGTTATTACAGCCAACTCATAAATGGGTCCTCGAACATAGCAAAACTTCTCACTCGTCTTACAGAGGAACCCCGACCTTATTTGTGGACGGATGACGCACAGGGCGCTTTCCAGCACCTGAAGAAGACCATGGGCAGTGCTCCTATTCTGGGATTTCCTCAAACAGGCGACACCTTCCTTGTAGACACCGACGCCAGCGACCATTGCATTGGAGGCGTCCTATTACAAATTCAGGACGGCCACGTGCGGGTGACAGCCTGCTACAGTAAGACGCTATCCAAGGCAGAGAACAATGAATACGTCACCCGGTGAGAACTACTAGCGGTAGTAAAGACACTGGAGCACTTCCACAATTACCTGTATGATCAGCCATTCCACCTGAGGACTGACCACTCCGCCCAAACCACTCTACTGAGCTTTAGAAACCTGGAAGGCCAATCAGCACGCTGGGTTGCAGAGGCTGCAGGAGTACGACTTCACCTCTGAACATTGTAGAGGGAAGAGCCACGGTAGCTCAGACACCATGTCCCGAAGACAATGCGCAGAAGAGTGCGGCCAATGCACAAGAGTGGAGAAGAAGGAGCGTGCCGCAGCTGTCAGAGAGGTCACGGCAGTGACTGCGGATGGCTGGGATAGCGCAGCCGTGAGGAGGGAGCAGCTGGCGGAGGCAGACTTGCGGCTACTCTTGAGAGAAGTGGAGGCAGGGACAAGACCAACCTGGGAGGATATCGCACCAAGAAGCGCCAGCTACAAGTCCTACTGGGCCCAATGCAACCCATTGAAAATCAGAGAGGGCTTGCTGTTCTGGGTATTAAAATCGCCTGATGGGAAGACGCAGAGAGAACAATTGGTACTTTCACGAAGTAAGGTGACGGAGGTCTTGGAGGAAGTGCACGCCGATACTTCAGGCGGACACCTGGGAGCAAACCGCACGATCGAAAAGCTTCGGCAGCGCTACTACTGACTGAGGCTTCGAAAAGATGCTGAGAGATGGTGCCGTTAATGTCACGTTTGCGCGGCGAGTCGCGGCCTCCAGAACCAGTCGGGGTCGCATGCAACAGTACAACTTCGAAGCACCATTCGAAAGGATCGCCGTCGATTAAGCTGGACCATTCCCAGTGTCCAACCGAGGCAACAAGTACCTGTGGGTGGTCGTGGACTACTTCACCAAGTAGCCGGAGGTGCATGCCATCCCGAACCAGGAGGCAAAGACAGTCAGACACTGCCTCGTGTAGCAAGTGGTCTGCCAATTTGGGGTGCCGTTAGAGCCCCACAGCGACCAGGGCACCAATTTTGAATCCAACCGTTTGAGGGAAGCACTAGAAAGACTTGGGGTGAAAAATACTCGCATCACACCCCTACATCCACAGTCAGGCGGCATGGTGGAGAGATACATCAAGACCTTAGAAGAGCACCCCAGGAAGTTCGTGGCCAGCCATCAGCGAGACTGGGACGCCAAGGTGCCACTCTTCTTGCTGGCCTACCGCTCGTCTACACACGACACCACTGGGATGACACCAGCCAGCTTAATGTTCGGCCAAGTGTTACGCCTCCATTGTGACTTCGCTTTTGGAAGCCCCCTGGAAGCAAAACAGCCAGCAACTTAGTATGTGGAGAACCTGGTGAACCATCTCCACGACATGCATGAGATGGCACCTCAGATCATCCAAAAGGCGTGAAGACTCGATAGGACAGTCAAACCAACAGCCAAAGGTTCTTGCATGGTGACCTAGTCTGGTTGCCTCGCCCTACTCGGACGAAGGGACGCTGCCGGAAGCTTCAGCAGCTTTGACAAGGGCCGTACCGGGTGGTGAAGGGGATTAACAACGTGTTCTACCGCATCCAGAAGGTGCCCCTATGGAAGATGTTGGTGGTACACTTGGATCGTCTGGCCCGCTACTGTGGTGCTGTTCGGGACGACCAGGCTTGAGGAGGGAGCAGTGTCGCGAGCCGGAATTTACGATCGCGCGGCTTGTTTACACAAAGGGACTGATAGGCGACTAGCGTTCACAAAGAGCCGACAATTAACTATAGCGCCGATAAAGAAGAGATAGATAATGTACACAGAGGTGAAAGACTTGCCGGCACCGATATAGTTATATTCTAGAACATTCGTGTTTTATCTGATGACATGTTAGAGAAAATTCGATAAAAGTCTGGAATTCATGAATGGGTGTATAAAAAGAACCCATGGCTATTGGTAAAACAGTTGTAAAACGGTGTTGTAGTAGTAAACAGCTGTGAAGTTTTGTAACGAGAGCTGACATAAACAAGTTTAATGAGAACACTGTGTTGTCATCGACCTTGGAAGATTGTGTTGTATGTGTGATGTAATGTTGTTAGGTGAGAATTCAACAGTGTATTTCTGCGGAAGTACAGAGCATTTAGAAGCTCGGCAAATTGGACTTTTAATTCTACGAGCCCACATAGTCACAATATACTGCAAGGATCTGTAGGGATTTAATCCGTTTCATTTTTTTTTAACAAATTCGACTTTTATCCCATGAATTATTTTGCTGTATATGTCGACTTTAGACTGATTCTTAAGCCGATCGTTATATACTTTTCACTGCTGCATTAATGGAATGCATACAAATAGTTGCAGTGAGAATAAATAAACTGGCTGTTTACGCAAAACCGAACGTTCGCTACTGAATTTGAAATCCCCGTAGCAAAATGTTTTTAATAAACAACGGCGAGAGTCCACGTTAAAAAAGTGCCGATGATGGTCTTACTTCTTACTCTATTTGCATGAGTATTTACTTTGATTTAAAAAATACCACAAAAGCAATACAGAAATAATATCAAAGTTTTGCTATATAAAATAACCACATATTTTTCCATCTTGTTAAAATGTTGTATTCTGCTCTAATAAAAGGAGTAAACGAATTACTTATCATGTGCTAAAACGTGGCTAACATGTTCGCTGCAACACTAAGCACTCAAGTGTTATGTAAATTACCTATCATACTGCTCCTTAGCGTTTTAGGCACACCACTTCGAACAGTGTGCATTACACAGTTTATCTGCCAACTGCATCAGTTACCATATGACACAATGTTTCGGTTTTAAGTATTCGTTCAATTCTGGAAGCTGTACATTTTACAAACAGTTTGATCTTATAGCATGATCTAGCTAAGGCGTTTCTAAATAGTTCATTATCGCTATTACATTATTTGTACTTCGTGTTTTTTGGAATTTCAATAGTCGTAATTTTTGTGCGCAGTTTTTACTCACGTTGTATCACAAATAGTATTTAGTTATTTGTACCTCATGTTGTGTCTTCCTTTATATCGATTTTATTTGTCTTTTCCTGAGAAGATTCCCAGTATGTGTTTACAGTTTATCATTTCATTCAAGAATATCCACATCAATGACCACTTTAAGACTGAAAATTATATTACGTAATCTGTGCTTATAAAAGCATTTTCATGTGTTGCGTCATACAATTTTGTCTAAATCTTAAACTTCAACAGCTGTACCATCATTCAGAATGAAGAGGGTTACAACGCTATTCTCCGACAATCTAAGCTTTAAGTTGAAGTTGTCACACAAACATCCGAAAAATATTGTATTTTAATTGAAACTTTAAAGAGAGTATAAAAAGTTATCAAACTGTTTTTGTATAAGAGGTGGTGTTATTGAAAGATTTTTTTGAAAAACTGCTGTGTCGGATTAATGGAAAACGCTGAATAAAGTACCAAGTTTACTATTAAGCCGTCTTTCCGTTATTGAAATCTGTTGTATGGACACGCACATATACGTGTACACTCATCCATTTCTTTTCTTTTTTTCAATTCAAAAAGTATGAAACACTTAATTCCAATGGCATTTAGACATTAACGTTTTGAATGCAAAAATAAGTAAGGGATAACGAAAAATATGAGGGCTGATCAACAGACTGCGACTGATTTCTTTTCACAGATGTTTATTTTTGCAACTCAATGTTTCCATGATCTTTTTTAAAAAAGTCCTCTCCTACTCCAATGCACTTTTTATAGAATCTCTGCCGGTTCTTGGACACGTGCTGCAGACCATTCTTTGTCATGTCCTTGAGAATCGCCTCACTTTTCTTGAGCCTCAGAGTTCTCAAATCGAATACCACTAAGCTTCGATTATCACCGGTAATGAGTCATGGCTGCATCATTATGATCCTGAAGGTGAACAAGCCAGGAGAGTGTGGAGATCACCAGGTTCTCAAACTCCAAAAGAGGCAAAAGTTGTTCCATCTGTAGGAGAAGTGATGCTGATCACATGTTTTGACTGTACTGGCATGATTTACCAGCATGCAGTGCCCCCTCACACTACTGGTACAGCACCATACTACAGGTCAGTATTGGCTACACTGAGGAAGCACATTGCAAAGATATGACCAGAGCTTTCTCGGACTGGGTGGCGACTTCATCATGACAATGCACGGCCACACGTCACAAATCAAGTCATACAGTTTCTGGCTCGATTCAACTTTACCTGTGTACCACATCCACCTTAGAGCCCCGATTTTACATCCTGTGACCTCTTATTCCAGTCACTAAAGGCAAAGCATAGGGGTATTCGGTTTGAGAACTCTGAAGCAGTGCTCAAGAACAGTGAGGCGATTGTCAAGGACCTAATAAAGAATGGTCTGCAGCACGTAATAGAGGACTGGCAGAGACGCTATAAAAGGTGCATTGAAGTAGGAGGGGACTACTTTGAAAAAGATCATGTAATCATTGATTGAATAGTAGTAATAAACATCTGCGAAAAAAATCAATCTCAGCCTTTGTTGATCAGCCCCGTATTTTGAAGAATAGGAAAGGAAATACCAGAAATAAAGTATCTAAAAAAGCTAAAATTGACTTTCTGCTAGAAGAGAAATTTCTATTTTCTTAGCTCCTTCTGTAGGTGTGAAATGAAAGAGAGGCGATAAGAAGAGGGGAAGTGAGCTTTTCTTTAGTCCTTCTCTTCATCTTTCCTTCCATATGGCGATCTGCCATACACACCAACTGTTTATATGTTTATCCATTCATCGGAGCTGCTAAAATAAATTTTGTCTGCATTGTTTTTCAATGTATGTACTACGCCATGGCTGCAACAATTTTTGCCCATACAGGAGTCGAATATGCCACCCATTCATCTTCAAAAAAGATTTGATGTAGCCATTTTCACTACGATGTTTTAAAATAAACAAAATATATTCTCTCTACAAAGCAATTTTTGAGATTTTTTAATAGTAAACTAATTGAAAATAGAATTTATTGCCGTAAATGGTATTGGTCAAGTGACGCTACCATTCGGAAGATTTATTGCTCTCCATTACAACCCGCTCACCCGCAAAATAAAGTCATAGCTATCTAAACGTTTATTGAAAACGCCCTAACTTTAAATTGTGCGCGTTTATAAACTCGATACAGCGTACACCGTTTTCACTTCGTTCGGCATAGCTCACTCAGAGCCCCGATAGTGCGTGTACGTTCACGTGATATACGACTGTACCAGAGTTTTCTCCTATTTGTTTTTGCCTGTAGCTATTAGCTTCACTCCAGTAATTAATTTTTATATATAACTGGAATTATTGGTCACGATTTCTGTGAAAATGGTTGCCATTTTTCTTATCCATAATTCCGTTGCGGAAAGTATTTATTCTGAACCATTGTGTTGAGCTGTTTGCAGAAATATTTCTTCTACGGCAGAGAGATTGAAATAGTGAACTTCTTCAGTTATTTACCCATTTTCTATCCTTTGGACGCACACCAAGTATCACACTTCTGAGTGTATTACTGGGCAGAACTCATTGACGTATCCGCTTCCCAACCTAATGGTCGCATATCAAGGATTACGTATGTTTGCCTTAACAGGGCTGTCCTTGGCTTCTTGCATTCAATTGGTCCAAATAACCGTCTTCTGACACTTTTAATTATTGCAGCGGGTTTGCATTTGGTTATCGCTTTAAGGTAGTCTGAGTTCTGTAATAAGAAATAAAATATTATGAAAGCAAATATAACACGAGTAATAAGAATATCTTTCAAAGTGGTGTACGGAAGTAGGCAATGTTCATGTTTACTGATTTTGCTCCTATTACCCTGGACACTATATTTACTCCTTTTCTTCTTTGTAACTGTGAAGATTTTCACATATTAAATAACCTTTGGTCCTCAGGGATGTACAAGAGGTTAAAGCAGAAGTGCCCAGCGCTAACCGCGAAAGGGGAAGGTGAATTTACCTCCACCCACAGTTCCAGCCGTTATGACGTAATGCCTTTACTGATAGCAGTCACAGACCTCGCTAACGTTGCTTCTTTTAACAGTGACGCGTACTTCAGTTACTTCTACTATTTTTTCATAGAAATAATATTAACAACGCCTCCTGAACGCCGTTTTTGTCACTGACTCTTTTGGCACTGTTCATTTTTAGACACCTCAGCAATGTTTCCCTCCAAGGTTGAACAACAGTCAAGATGGACCAAATGATCTTGTGATAGTTTCCTACGATACTGACTTTTTATATGATTAGTTTTCGAGGAAATGTGCTCAAAATAAATTTGTAGAACAAATGTGCGATATTAAATTTGCAGCAAACGTTCACAACCTGGGAAATATTCCATTGGGAAGAGATTTAAATGAGTGTCAACCATTTTCTTGAGAATATTTCAGCGTCTTTGATTTCTGCTTTTGATTTCAGTGCGTGAGAAGCCTTTTTAAAGGCAAAATTAAATTGATTATTAAAAATCCCGATTTCTTCCTGTTCTGTTTTCAGGTCTCGAAATTTGTACTCGAAAGAGTTTTACAGTCCCTTTAGAATTGTTAAATATTTTGCCGGCAGATGAAAATTTATGGTAAAAATTGATTCCAAGGTCTGAAAATAATTTTACCAATCTACATTTGGCCTTGCCATAGCGCTAATTGCGCCATTAATTTGTTTCATAAACTTGATGCTCTGCAATAATGATAGTGTAAATTAGGAAAAGTTATCTATACGACACCTCATAATGGATACATAAGTATTTTACATTTGCATACGTACATACCTACATCCTAACAAAAAAATTCGACCCACTCGTTTTGGAATGCTGTACATTTGGTTGTCTTTGCGAGAGTCGTCGCTGACTGAGTGAGTGGAGGGGAAATGTGTCTTGCTCCGCACAAACACAAAATGAAGGGGTTGGGGTGAAACGACAGCGTGACGTCATTAGCTCATAAGAGTGTCGTTTGGGATCTTCTGATTTAAAGTATGAAGTAATGTTATTACTGAAAGTGTACTTCCCAGCCGTACAAGGTACCTGGAACTTAGAAACCTGTCAGCAGGTAGTTCTGGGAATTAAAAGAAATGTATATATATATATATATATATATATATATATATATATATATATATATATATATATTTGTAAACCATTCCTGAGAATATAAGGAAAATGTTACTGGAATTTCTGAAGTTAATGATTACAAATTAAAAAATTGGAAACGAATATTAGGTTAATCAAAGTCAATGAATTTAAATAAATTTTATTTGATATTTAAAAAGACATAAAATGTGCTTAAGCTTTCTAGTGCATCTTATAAGTTTCGTTGATTAAAAATTACTTCGCATAAATTTAGTGCACACCTTAGATATGTGCTCCTAAAATACGCTGAATAGCCATTAATTTTGACAGTACTACATGCAAAATTGACCCAAATTGGAAAGATTATACAAAACATAATGAATAGACGAAATTTGCAACATTTTGGGAATTTTGTTTCAAATGAAAATACAAAAGTAAGAATGAAAGCATGTTGAACGAACATTTATTCCAGTACAGCAAACGGATAAGCATACGCATGGAGAAAAATAAGAAAAACACGTGTGATATTTCCAGAGAGAACCTTTTAATACTCTCACCGCTGGTCGAGTGTTAATAAATTTTATGAGCTTCGTGAAAGTAAAATGAGAAAATATCTGACATTTCTGATTAGTTAATGTAGTCCTTTTGTGCTATGCTCTTTCTTCTTCTTTTTGTTCGCTTTTGTGCAGATGGGTTTATTCCTGATTGTAGTAGATGTAAATCTTGCAGGAAAATACATTTGTAGACTCCCTGAAAATGCCTCTGTTCTATTAAGCTGAAATATTCAGAGTTTGATAAGCTGCTCTGCGTTGTATTTAGGAATATATCTGTAGCGTAGATATTAAAAAATGTTTAAAATATTTCGTTACAGTTAATTGTGATTAGAGAAGGACAGGAAAGATAGTAAAACAAGTGTTGAGGAATGTTCTATCTCTTCAGTCAACAGTGTTACTAATTTATAACATTAAATGATTTAATTAAATTTTTGTACTAAACTTTATAATTCTCAACCTCCACAAGAATTTTTCTTTCCTTGGTACTATGCCTTTTCATTTATAAATCCTTATTCTCCTGTGCAGATGTAGTCTACTAGCTTTAAAGAATACGCAATTCAATTTATGCATTTTACTTCACTGTTAATTATATACAAAAGAGAGTTATAGTTTAAATTAACGTTATATTACAAATATTAATCAATAATCAGTTAAATATTTATCTTCAAAGTAAAATAAAATGCTTAACTGGGCATTCTTAATAAATGGAAGTAAACATAGTGATAAGTGCAACACATATTTACTAGGCCTTGCGCAAAATGCAATTGTTACTTTTGGGTATTTACTGACAGTAATTTACTGCTTTAATGAGCAGTAATATATTGTAGGTATATTTTCTGCATTAAGTCAGGATGGCTACAGGTTGTTTCAAAACGACGCGGAAAAATATTTATAACTTAACTAGTCCGAATTTCGGTATCGCAGCTTCGAAGTTCTGTTAGGTATAATTTTACGCAGCATTAAATTTTACGTGATCTTGTGACTAGGCAGCGCAGGAGCCAATGGTGGGAAAAACTCAAAAGTTGTTACAGTGACGCACCGGCCATTAAATCCAAAACATTACTCCTTGTTCTTTATCAGTGACCCTAGCCTACCTTTCAGGTAACGGGGCAAAGGGCAGCTATTTGTGCAAAAGTCGACTAATAACTGGGACAGTAAAAAGTTGCTCTTCAGTGTAAAACTACACAATTCGTCCTAACAGGGAGGATTTTGAGCGTACTTATATAGCAAATCCAAGCAATATGGAGAATGCCAAAATGAGGGATATGGTTTTGATGCATGGAAGAGCTGAACAGCCGTTCAACGAACGCACGATTAATTTAGTTTCATTAAAAATATGAATTGTAATAGCAGTTACATCAATGAAAATATTTATTTGTTTAACTTCAGGTATTTTGTTATGTTCATAATTGTACAATACCTTCAACCACTTACTGTAAATATGAACAGCTACCTTTTAAGTGACAAATGCTTGATTTAGTATTATCAAACACGCGAAATAAAATGCTCGTCTCACTGCATAAGGCGTTTATTTTTGGTTAATTTACCCACAATTGCTTATGCTTTATGTTCTGTTTGTTATTTAATGCTTCTATCCTCAACCTCACTAACTTTAACTTCCCTCTAAAAGGCCTAAGTTGCATATGTCCACCCGCTAATTTGCCATATTGGACTGCTATAACAGATTTGGGAACGCATTAAAAACTCATAAGTAGACATCGGAGTCCGTACACATTTAAAGGGAAATGAAGTTTACTGAATCTCACTGTATATAACTGCTGAGTCAGTCCCGAGGACAACAGGCAGGGATAGTCCGGTTCGCAACGCGTAGCTATTGTTTCATTACAACTACTGCTCGCCATAGAGATAGTTCTGCTTTTCAGAGAGTGCAAGGTGTTTGAAATATTGTGTTATTAGTATTACTTTCACAATTATTAAGGAATCTCCATTTTATAAATCAAACGTTTTGGGTATTTTCAACAACCATTAAACAGCTTTAAGATTGTACTTTCGAGAATGCATCTCCTACCAAACAAACAAAAATGAATTGTCCAGTATTAAACACAAAAATTCTGAATTTTTAGTGCTGCTTAATATAAGAAATAAACTAAGTCTCGGACAAACATATGAAACTGATTTGTACTACACATATGCACCATTAACGTCATGTGAAATTAAACGCACTTTCTCCCAATATTTTTATACTGTTTCAGTGAGAGGCGCAGAAAATTCACATTCGACAATTTACGAATCTACATGGTTGTTCACTGTAATTCCCGCATCGAAAGCAATGCGAAGGCTGGTGTATTGTAACGTAGCTTACACTTTGTATCCGTACCGGACTGTACAGACACAACGCTTCGGTATACTTGTTGACGTAGGTGTTTGTTGATGTCACGCCAAGACTTTGTATAGTACCTGTGCGCATAAATTGATTGCTAAGGGGTACGGGATCCGATGAATGCTCATAAGCAACAGATAAGCAATAGCTTCTTTACTGCGGTTTCATAAGCCAAAGAAATTTTCAGTAGTAACAAGCAAGCTACTGCGGAGTGCGCCGGTATGCTTACAAACAGTTACAGCACGCGACACGACGTGTGACCTATAGCTGCGAACACCGACAGCGTGAGGCACGCGTCGTTGTTCCTGTCACTGCCTAATCCACACTCATTCTGGACCACTTTTTATGCAGCTCTATGGGTCGTAAAACTATCTATGTGTGTCACATAGAAGCTGAGCAACTACTTCTATATTTTCGTTCAGTGTCGTTTGAAACATCCTGTCCTGTATATCTTCTCCATTTTTAAACCACTGCTGTCACGGAAGTCCCAGTATACTGCGGTGTTTACCAGCCGGTGTATACAGCGAAGTAAATATACATTGCAAAACAGATATTATCTTTTTGTTGGTTTACATTATATTAAAAATAAAATTGAGAATTTCGGCATTCACGGTTACGTCCTACCAAGCTTCAACTTCAGCATTTCTACTGCCACAGCTTTCGCTTGCAGAATTATTAGACAGTCGAATGCTTCTCAGATACTGGAGCTACCGAGCTGCATTTCAACAAAACACATAGATTGAGGAAATAATGAAACGTTTCTCAGAAAGGTAGCAGAAGCTTTCAAGAGGTCACTGCGAAGTAGAAAACTACTTCAGGAAATTTGAACATGACGTATTGTGGGAAATTAAATCAGTCGCTGGGGTCATGCTCATGCAGTAAATTGCCTACAAGGGGTAATATAAAGTTTTATTTATTAATAACAGATAAAACAGTACGACCCGTAACATTAGACTGTGCTGCTGTACAAGTCTGCAGAAGTAGTTGCCTGACCTACAAGGGGTAATATAAAGTTTTATTTATTAATAACAGATAAAACAGTACGACCCGTAACATTAGACTGTGCCGCTGTACAAGTCTGTAGAAGTAGTTGCCTAACTTACAACGGGTAATATAAAATTTTATTTATTAATAACAGATAGAACAATAGGACCCGCAACATTAGACTGTGCCGCTGTACAAGTCTGCAGAAGTAGTTGCCGAACCTGCAAGGAGAAATATAAAATTTTTATTTATTAATAACAGATAGAACAATAGGACCCATAACATTAGACTGTGCCGCTGTACAAGTCTGCAGAAGTAGTTGCCGAACCTACAAGGGGTAATATAAAGTTTTATTAATTAATAACAGATAGAACAATAGGACCTATAACATTAGACTGTGCCACTGTACAAGTCTGCAGAAGTAGTTCCCGAATCTACAAGGGGTAATATAAAGTTTTATTTATTAATAACATATAGAACAATACGACATGTAACATTAGACTGTGCCGCTCTACAAGTCTGCAGAAGTATTTGCCGAACCTACAAGGGGTAATATAAAGTTTTATTTATTAATAACATATAGAACAATACGAAAAATTACAGTAGACTGTGCCGCTGTACAAGTGTGCAGAAGCAGTTCCCGAATCTACAAGGGGTGATATAAAGTTTTATTTATTAAAAACAGATAGAACAATACGAAAAATAACAGTAGACTGTTCCGCGGTACAAATGTGCAGAAGTATTTGCCGAACATACAAGGGGTAACGTAAAGTTTTATTTATTAATAACAGATAGAACAATACGACCCGTAACATTAGACTGTGTCGCTGTACAAATCTGCAGAAGTATTTGCCGACCTACAAAGGTTAATAAAAAGTTCTATTTATTAATAACAGATAGAACAGTACGACCCGTAACATTGGACTGTGCCGCTGTACAACTCTGCAGAAGTAGTTGCCGGAACTACAAGGGGTAATATAAAGTTTTTATTTGTTACAACAATGCGACCCATAACATTAGACTGTGCCGCGGTACAAGTCTGCAGAAGTAGTTGCCGAACATACAAGGGGTAATATAAAGTATTTATTACTTAGGACAATACGACCCATAACATTAGACTGTGCCGCTGAACAAGTCTGCAGAAGCAGTTGCCGATCCTACAAGGGGTAATATAAAGTTTTATTTATTGATAACAGATTGAACAATAAGATCCTTAACATTAGACTGTGCTGCTCTACAAGTCTGCAGAAGTAGTTGCCGAACCTACAAGGGTAATATAAAGTTTTATTAATTAATAGCAGATAGAACAATACGACCCATAACATTAGACTGTACCGCTGTACAAGTCTGCAGAAGTAGTTGCCGTACCTTCAAGGGGTAATATAAAGTTATTCTTTAATAACATAGGTAACAATATGACTCGCTACATTAGAGTGTACCGCTGAGCCAGTCTGCAGAAGTAGTTGCCGAACTATATAAATTACATATCGAAGAAGTGATCAACATCCAACAATCGACAAAGCTATGGATGAGTACTGTTTTCCTGGTAAATAAAAAGTGTTTGACAATGAGCTTTTATGAGATACGATTCTAAATAATAAGTAGATTACACAGTAAAGTGATTTGTAAATATTAACGCATTTGACTTACACACAAGTACTCATTTCACGCCAGTTTGAGTAATAGTTCTTAAGCACGACTAGCTTCTCATGCTCAAGAAATACAGAGTTTGATTCTTGATTAGGATGATGTACCTAGATAAGGTTTTTCCGGGTTTTCCCTTATCCTGAAAGACAGATGACGGATACCTCTAAGCCCTATGTATCCTGGATTCACTTGAGCGTTATTTCTACCATTTCAATTATTTATCGTCCGATGACTTAACTTTGGGGCACGTAAATTAAAAAATTCATCATCAGCATCACCATCATCATTCATAAGAGGCAGCGAATTCGGAAGTCAGGTAGGTTGAGCTAATTAGGCCGTTTCCAGGATTTTCGTTTATTTTGAAAGACGAATGTCGGGTACCTCTAAGCTCTCTGTAGCCTAGATTCATTTGAGCATCATTAGTACTTTGACTGAATTATTCACACCATAATATGTTTCCAAAATAGGTGTGTATCTCATTGTATATGAGAGCCCCTGATGGTTTACCATTGAAATACGAGTCAGTCGGAGAATTTAGTTTCAGGCTGTCATGTTGGCCATGGTCGTTCAATGGTTAAGAGCAACAGGATGGCGATTGAGAGATCATTGTTAAACTCCAGCTATGGCATTGAATTTTTCAATGTGACTTTACCTATGCATTAACATCTCGTTCAGGAGGTCCCAAGTTCAAATCACGGTCAGACTTGGATAAGGTTTCTCAAGGGCTTTCCCTTACCTTGAGCGACGAATGTGTGGTATCTCTAAGTTCTATGGAGGGCGGACTTCGAATTCCAATCTTGGTCAGGCTCACTTACCTGAATAACGTTTTTTCCGAGTTTTCCCTGATCCTAAAAGACGAATGTCGGGTAACTGTAAGCTCTATGTACGCTGGACTCATTTGAGTAACATTTCACCCATGTGAAATATTCATCGCCCATATGACGTAACGTTGTGAGCCATGAATTAAAAAATCATCATCATTATCATCATCATCATCATCATAAAGTTATAGAGGTCCGGAGCACAAATCTCCTTATAGAATATTTACGTTGTTAAATTTTATCCGGATGTTTCCGTTACCCTGAAAGACGAATGCCCGGTAAGTTCAATACTTTTGACTATTTTGTGTATTGTTTTACACATTTCAGTCATTCATCGTCTGATATGTCTTAACGTTGATGGACGTAAGTTTAAAAAAATATCATGATCATATTCTAGAGGTTCCGGGTTCGAATCTCGGTCAGGATGTGTTACATGGATAAGATTTCTTCGGGGGTTTCCCTTATTCCGAAAGACGAATATCTGGTTAACTAAGATTTATGGAAGCTCCAATCATTTGTGCATCATTTCACCCATTGAATCATGGTTTTGTATGACTTGCAGATGGAGGACGTAACTTAAAAGAAAGAAAGAAAAATCATCGTTGTCATGTTTAAGGTGACCAGAGTTAGAATTTCGGCTAGGTTGAATTACCTGAATAAGCTTTACCCGTGGTTTTTCCTCATACAGAAAGCGAATGTCAGGTAACCTTGAGCTATATGGATGTTGGACTCATTTGAGCATGATTTCTCCCATTTGAGTTATTCGTCTTCCGATACGATTTAACCTTGGAGGACGTAAATTAAATAAAAGCATCATCATTATCACCATGCCCAAGAGGTATTCAGTTCAAATATCGGTCAAGGTGAGTTATTTGGCTAAGGGTGTTTATGATTTTCCCTTATCATTAAAGAAATACGTCGGGTAACCCTAAGCTCTAAGGACCATGGATTCATTTCAAAGTTATCGTCCGATTTGACTTAACGCTGGAAATCTAAATTAAAAAAAAGTAATCGTAAACATCATTTTCAAGAGATTACGAATTTGAATCTCGGGTACAGTGAGATACCTGGGTAAGTTTTTCCTGCGTTTTCCGTTATCGTGGAAGACGAATGTCGAGTAACTGCAGGCTCTACGAACCCTGGGCTCATCTGAGATTAAATGACTTAGTAAGGGATCTTTCCCTCTCTAAGTAACTGAGTTATTATACTCTGATTCCAAGATAAAAATGTGTTTTGTCCAGAAACATCGTTCTATAGTTACTGACAGCGCGAAAAGTATTTTTAACCCTTTTTATCCCATATATTCTGTACTTCAATACTGAGAAAGAAATTATTCAAAACCTTCGACTTCCAAATTATTACCCAGGTAAATGGAACTATTCATTTATGCTTCAAAGAGAAGTTTAACCACTGCAGATGCACATTATTCTGTTGAAACAGCACATCACCATCCTGTTGCAGAAATGAAAATGAAGAAAAAGTAACACAGGATTAATTCTCTGCTGGATGTAGTTGACATTGGCTTCATGTAAGTGCATTGTCACTTAAGGCGAGTGTGGGTAGCAAGTGATGACGCGCCGAACTAAGGTACTAGAAGTTGAGCCTCTGTGTCATGAGAAATGAATTCATGACTATCGTGTCTATGTCTTATGCATACACGATCATCACTTGCGTAGAGGCAGTGCCTACGTTCATTACTAAAGGAAACAGAGAGCCATTGCAGTGTCAAATTAAACCTTTCTCAACACCAGAGAAGACATGAATGTTGATGTTATTGTGTGAAAGGTATCTTGGCCAAAGACACATGTGACGCCTGCCGCTACAGAAAGACGTTTTCAACAGTCCATGCTGGATGGCTTCCTTGGCTGCTGTTTGTGTACAAATTCCCATATAATGTGTTGATCCACCCATGGGTCTGCCCACAACTTGATCTACAAGAATGATAATGTTCCACAGACCGGCGTTGAAAATACAGACAAACCACTGATACATTGGGTCCAACATGTGTAGCAATTTTCATCCCCATTATTCAGGCAAACAATTCCACCCTGTTAAAATAGCATTAACCTGTGCGACATGAGCACATTCACATCATTGTGGTATGGCTGCACCTTAGACTATCTTTTTAACTGATATTCAACTGTGATGGTACCACAGTTACCGCATTCAGATGGACATGAGGTCAGAGAAACATGTCTCTGCAGTGCCATCTGTTGTCTGCTGGCCGCATTATATCTGTCATCAATAATATAACCACTCAGTATCCATAACCACTCAATATCTCTGTGCCTGTTTCAGTAAACAGTCTCAAAGAGTTTTGCTGTTTTTTCCACCAGTGTATGCATTCTACCTGGTGGTCTGAAAGCTTTAAACGCAACAGGAAGATTGTTGAGGATATAGGAGAACACTTTAATACAGAAGAGACAATGTACATTGACCTCTTCGTGAAATTATCAGCCACTTATTTTCCTTTAGATTTTGCAGTAACATTTAATTCTTTAGAAGCGCTTCCCTAACTTTAACTTAATATACTGTCATATATGAATAAACATAAAACACAGAAAGACTTAAAAAGGTTAGTCATCATTAAGTGAACAGATTCATTATCCAGGATCGTTCTGCAGCAAGCTAAACAAATGTGCAAAACTGTTCAGAGCTGCAGAACCTACAAGGTAAGGCTTGAGGAGATAAGTATTGTTTTATTTATAACCACAAATGTCTACAAATGTTGTCCGTAAAAGTATAAGAATATGTAACCAAAGAATAAAAATGCGTACCATATTGAAAATTGGTATTATGATGTTTTATTGTGTTTCGTTCATCTGAAACTTTGCAATTTTGTATAAGATAGTTCATCCTTCCTCTTCAGAAATTTATTTCATATTGATTAGGCTTTGCAGGATCACCTATCATCTCGATCTAAAATTGAATATATTGTGCATACAGCCTCAGGAGGAATGAATGAGGTGAAGGAAATGTGAGACATTGGAGCTGCAGTAATGGAATACAGAATATGCCGAGTTCCCAAACAGTTATTGGCTTGTTCTTCTTCTTTTCATTTAGGCTAACAGCTTGTTTCACCAGATAATAATTCTTTCATGTCACTTTTGTTACTTCTGGACTACGTTTTGCTCTTGGTATTCCAACTCTGGCCTTATGCACTAATCTGTCTGATCCCATACGGTCACATGTTCACTCCATTCTACCCTTCTCCTGTCTTCCCACTCGGCTACGTACTCAATTCCATCTGGTTTTTCCATATATATTTCCATATATATATATATACACAATATACCTAATTAGTTAGCAGATATAAACTGTGGTATTATATGTTCTTTTAATTGAAAGTTACATCTCAATGGCCATTTATTTATTATTAAGACTTTTGTCTTTAATATATTAATAGGTAGTCATTCCATACTTCTCAAAACTCAAAGAGTAATGATTTAACAACATTTTGTAAATTATCATCTGTGTTACTGTAATAAGATGATGAATGACATCTTCTGCATACACAACTAGACTCATTTCTCCTGTATCGAAGACAGAGCAGGAAGGCTCAGGCGGCGCGCATTGGGAAAGCCTGGGTTCGATTCCCGTGGCCGACCTACCTGACGCAAGGTTTTTCTGGGGTTTTCCTGGGTCGCTAGGCGAATACTGGGTAGGTTAATTACATCCCCCAAATTTGCTAACCCTACATTTCTTCTCCTTTATCATTTCCCATGATCTCTTATCTGGCGGTCTCTTTCAGGGTAAAAATGTCGGTGGGAGTCTCGGCGGTTCATGGCAGGGTGATATGCTCTGAGTAACCTATTTCGCTCCTCCGGTAGTTCGGTTGTACCTGAGCCTCTGCTGGAACCATTTCGGGACCTCCATTTGTTGTCGTAGGTAGTAAAAGCGGAGGTTAAACACTACCCATTTCACACATTGTTCCGTCACATGACAAGGTACACAGAACTCCAAGCGCATGGGTGGACGGTTGAAGTCATAACGGAAGGGATGGTGAATAAGGGTCACGACATTGTCATGGAAACCAGTAACTTAAATATCTTAATTGAACAATAATATATACTGGAAATTAATATTTCTTTGACACTAGCTGAATGTAGGACAAGGTTTGGAAAGGTAGAGACAGACTGAGAAATGCAAAGCCATAAGAGACGAGTATATGGTGTTTCCAGGAAGACAAAGTAAAACATTTGTGAACTGCCTTCATAAAGAACACAAGGAATTGATCGAAAATGGCATTTCGTTGTATTATAAAATTAAATTCTATGCTGACGTACATTTCGGAAACTGAACGGGTTTTGACCCAAGTTGTTACTTAAAGCCGTTCTCAAATGAATGACAGTAATTAATCCAATGGACGTCCACACTACAGTAGTAATCTGATCGCGGGTTCATGTGTGCTTGTGTTTGTGTGTGGGTGGGAGTAAATAGAGAAAGACAACAAGGATATAACTAAACAAACAGTAATAAATGCAACAACAAAGGTTAAGAACCGCCGATGCTGAATATTTATGTTACATAATGTTAAATAGGAAGATTACATATAGCAACACTACACATTTATAGTGAATATTTATGAGAAGCTGTGTTCGGAAATACTCAGTAAACTATTATTACTTTCATCAATTATTTTGACGAATCCAAATTGAAATCCCTAAACAAGTAAGAAGTTTGTCTCACTCCGTCAGTAGCGCTGCCGTTTGCAAAGCGGGAGAAAGTCCGCCCATTCCAACACAGAGATGGTGCTGAGCTTTCTGTACATTAATGAAACAAGAGTTGTATTTGTTTTAAACATTTCAAAATAAATGCATATAAATGCATCAAATGTATCTCAAAATTTATCTTTTGTTTAGACAACGGGCGAAAATAGCAGGTATTTTTATATATACATATTAACTTTATTTGATTTTTTATCAAATTTTATAATTCCTATGTTACCCAAGGGTATACTAGGAATATAGTTTACAAATTTATGAAAATAATACAATTTACAAAAAAAAATCTATACCAAGCTGACAAACAGTAAACATCAAGATAAGTCCTTTAGCTTAAGAAATATTTTGTTTTAGAAAGCCATGAAATACTGATAAGTTTTGTAATTTATCAAAATATGTGTAAATGATTTTGAAAAAGTGTAACCTAAGGATTTCAGCGATAATTCAAGTTCGTATCTTTCAAAACAGAAAAATTGGCAATCAAATAAAATGTGAGGGATATATATTATCAACAATAAAACAGAAAAAAGGACCCAATAGATACCAATTGTGGTACTAAATGGTGTCAGATAAAATATATTAATGCCAAGCAGGCATAGAACAGGCATAATTAATAGGAGCTAAAGCTGAGCTCCACATAATACTTCTAAGTTGTTTGGCAACAAAATGTGCTCAAACTGTAACAAATTAAAAAATTAGAAAACCAAGGTGTAAGGTTTTTCATCCATTCCTTCAACCTGAGGTACATAAAATTCTTATCTTGGAAATTTATTTTACCTAAAAACCCACAATCCATCCTACAACATCCCGAAAAGAAAAATCCTACCTGTGGTAAAATCCCTAACGGGGAGGGGGGAGGGCACGCAACAAAAGCCTTCTGGCTTTATACAGCCAGCCAGCACTTTTGTCGGTCCGTCGGTCGGTCGAGCAGGCATATATTCCTATCAATTTTCCATTGGATATTCATGAATCGTGAGTAAGAACATTGATAATAAACCACAATAAAACCTACAATAAGTTCTGGCTTATCTTTAACTTCACCATATAAAAACTATATGGTAGTGTGAAGAAGTGATGGGCAGATTCGAAACTTTCATTCTTGTAGAGGTTTTTATATACTAAATAATTTACTGCTATGTCTACCCTATAATCATCCCGTACTGTATCATTGCTAGAATTATTCATTTTTGATGAAAAGGAATACCATATCAGCTAAGAGAAAGTTGAAATTAATAATACGTTTGCATTCTTATATCGAAGCTGATGATGTGAATTTAATTATTTACTAAATAAAGTGTAAGGTTATTTAATACTCCTGTACAAACTATTCTCGCATTAGCTTGGCCGTACCGTGATTGACTGCTTAGACCGTTCGACTCTCACCAAAGCGGCCCGGGTTCGATCTGAAGCGACCGCAAAGTGAGATTTGTGCTGGATAACACGGCGCTGGGGAAGGTTTTCTCCGATATCTCCGGCTTCCCCACCATCTTTATCCACTTCTGCTCCATCTACATCTCATATATCAACAATGTCACGTACCTTGGTGCCTCAAGTAGTAAAAGCGGGCGTTAAAGACTACACTACACATAGACGTTTACCTTTACATCATTTCAGGTTGGATAACTCAGTCGTTCAGGCGCTGGCCTTTTGATTCGTAGGTCACTGATTTAAACACGGCTCACGCCAAACGCTTTTAAGTGTGCTTAAAAGCGACAGACTCATGTAAGTAGATTTATTGGTTTGTAGAAGGACTCCTAGGGACGCAATTCCGGCACACGGCTACCGTTGTTATGATCCGTAACTATCATCGTCACATTGCTTCATGTTAATCGAGATATAAATTTTCCAGAAATTATCTTATTGTTAATTTTCTTCTAGGTATAACGGAATTCTGGGAATATCTCAAATGTTTTAATGGCACAGCTGGTTGCTGTGTAATAATAGCCTTGAAATTCCCTTCAATTTGTGTGGACAAGATATAAAAAATTAATAATAACTTATCATTTAAGAATCATATTAGTATTGGAAAACTTAGACTAACAACAAGGAATATCTCGGAAGTGGTCCATTGCACACAAAAATGTATTTGCATAAATTGGGTATTTTAGCGAGATCTGTATCTTTTGTGGAGTAGAAGTTTTTCTATTTCTTGTGTGAGGGTCAACCATTATGCGAACATTCACAGAATGTGCAATACATTTCTTTCATTTGGTATAAAAGAATCTTAAACATAATTTATTTAAGTTAAAATCCTTATAGCCATTTCTGGGAAAATTAATAATTTCCAAACAGGTTCTATGCAGAAAAATAGGCGTTTCCATAACATTTTCTCGTCGTATCCTTGGAAATGCTGAACCTAAATGCTAACTTTGGTATCAATCTACTTCTCGTTTTTTAGTTATTTTCTCAAAAACACAAACGCATATGGACGTTTTTGTAAAATAGTTTTTGGGGATCAGAGGACCTCAAAGTGTGTATATATATTTGAAATCTTGGCATCTAATTTTGGATAGAAAGTAACACATCCCTCGTTAATTTAAGTATGAAATAGGAAAATTGATAATAGCTTTTATATTCAGTTAATCTTGAAACATGCATTAACACGAAACATGATATCCTAGGATGGAATGCAGCATTTTCTCTCCCCGAGATGTCAGATCGTGGTACAGGAGGTAAAAATGATTAACTTTACTTTTGAGAAGAACTAACCCTTGTGTATTACGATTTAACAACTAAGGGAAAAATTAATGATTAGGGTAAGCGTTGGATAAAACACTGTATAGTACAAGTCTTATTTATACACCCGCGGAAATTGACAAACCTTCCACTCGTGGATAAAATACCTCTAGATTCACTAGTGATATAAATATTTTTCTTGCAAATATCGTAAACATGCACTACATATTTTAAACGAAATCATTAGTGATTGTTGAGAAAATCAAAAGTAACCGAAACTTTGAGCAGCATAGTTGATGTTGCTGGTGTTCTTACAGAAACCTTCGAATCGCATCCTTAGTTTAAGTTCGTAAAAATGCATTAATATTCTATATGTTATTTTAAAACAGCAGTAGGTGATCATAATCCGTACGCTGTTAACATTTATTCCATTAGCCACGTTTGTTGTATTGTGCAAGGCCACCTGAGCTTTATTTGCCAACCTTAATTTTAATTTTGTAATATTCCTCACGACTATGTACATTACTAGGGTTCGGGTACGTGTTTTTATAGCTGACTGATAAAACCTAGCAGAAATACCAGTTTGCATATGCTTAACCTATACGTATTTGTTGTCTTGACAAATGTAATGTATTTTCGAAACAAATTACTATTAGGTCTGGATTAGTTCCATAACATCAATTATGAAGAGTATGGTAGCTATCGGTGCAGGGCACCGGAAGAGGAAGCGTTGCAGATTTCTACCCCTCATACCCATTATTGCAGCCATAGGTGCTGCAGCTGGAGGTGCGGCTCAAATTGCCAGAACAGTGAATGAGAAAAAAACTGCAGATAAACAGCTTGCAGAAATAGCTCGCCATAATAGAGATATGGAAGCGAAAGGAAAAGGTCTCCGAGGGAGTAAAAGTCATAAGACGATTAATAAAAAGAGAACTGGCGGGTTTATTCCAATGCTACCACTGGGCGCATCTTTAGCAGTTGCCTCCAAAATTGCCAGAGCCCTAAAAGGAAATAAGACTACTAAAGGAAATGGCTTGAAGGGAAGGAAGAATTCCCAGAATAATAAACAGACCTAAAAACTCGGGTCCTGGGCTATGCTTGTCCCGGAGAAAGCCTTAAGTAACATAGAGCTTGCATTATATGCTCGTCGTTTAAGAATTCCCCGTTTTAGAGGGGTATATATGCTCGATAAGTTACCTTCAAAGCCATATCTAGGAGAGAGGGTTATTTTCAATCTCGATTACTGTGATAATGAAAGATCACAATGGGTAGCTATAAAGAAGGAAGGTGATATCGCGTTTTATTTCGACAGCTTTGGTAACCTGAAACCTCCAAAAGAGGTAGAAAGCTATCTCAAGGGCGTTAAGCTGGTGTGTAATACAAGAAGAATTCAGAGTTTTAGCTCAGTCATCTGCGGGCACTTGTGCTTGCAATTTATATCACAATGAGTTACACTATTGCTGATAGCGTGAATGATTCAGATCATACCACCTACCCGAATCATCCTCTGAGCATTAACCCTAAAGGGTATTATGAAATTGTTCTTTTGAATTTTGAAACCTTCTACTCCAATCCCAATGTGGATGAGAGCAATAATCTATTACATTACATTTTCAATGACACCCATCAGGTCAGCGATATTCCGCATGGGACTTATGAAATTTCTGATATTAATACTTACCTCAAAGATAAGCTAAAATTGGATGAAAACGACTTCTTTATTCGCCCTAACAATAATACAATGAAGGCTGAAATCAAGTGTCGCTTTCCTATTGATGTTTCTAGGGGACGCTCCTTTGGATCTCTTTTAGGGTTCAGTGAAAATGTTATTGCTCCTAATCATCTGAGTCTGATTTCCTAGTAAACATATTTAAGGTGAGTATCATTCGAATCGAGTGCAGTATTGTGACAGGCTCTTTCATCGATGGTAAAAAAAGGACACTCGATCTATGAATTCTTCCCTTCTGTCCCGCCGGGATATCACATCTCTCAAGAGCCTCCAAACCCCATTTACTACCCATCATGGACAATAACTTTATCGATCAAATCACACTTCGGGTGATCGACCAGAACGGAGATAGCATCAACATTAGAAACGAGGATATAAGCACACATCTTCATATTCTTCGAAATGGGAATATATTTTAGAAGGAGAAACCATCGCAAAAGATATAAGAAGACAGGACAATCGCATATTTTTCGTACTCTCCCTTTGACGCTCAGTGAGTTAAGATCGAGCAGCAAGTAGTTCCTCGAAACGTTCGGCTTCAGAATTCTGTAATGGACGTCTTAAATGTGACCGAAACTCCTTCGTTTGAGGACAAAATTGCTAAAGAAAAACAACATGTGTTTCTCCCATATAATACATGGGCTCTGGATGCCAATGATGGATCGCTTGTCAAGCTGAAGATTTATATACTCTGCCTAACCGAAGGTATCTCTACATTGAGGGCTCTAACGGAACACCTACGCTGGCAAAGCTGACTAACAATGCTCTCTCATTTATGTTTGATGAGGATCGACTGGACATGAATGTAACTTGTACAGACAGAACAAGGAATCCACGCACTTCATCGACTATGTGCAACTATGCTGCTCTCAACCATATGGAAACAAATCGTCTGCTCAATGCCGAAAGGTGCTATCCCGGGGAAGATGTAGATATTGTGAATTCAACAAGCGGATCATTCAATGTCATAGTGCTCCTGTCAATGCTTCTGGGATTTGCAGATGACCAGAAGGACGTCGTTCTCAATAGCAAGTTTGAGTTGGTGCTCATTCGATCTAAGGACTCCAAGAACTGCATTCTCACACCTGAAGGAGAAGGAAATGCCAACGTTAAACTAACTTCCATCGAATGGAGGATGCCTGTAATTCGGCTTTCTGACGCTGAAAAGGTAGAAACCCTCAAGATCGTCAAGTCTAATAGAGCACTGCATCTTGGATTTAGAACCATGGATCTACATACCCAACCTGCTATTCCGCAAACTAGATCCTTTACATGGAACGTCGCAACAACGTCGAAACCGGAGAAGACGAGATTTGTTATTGTGGGAGCCCAAACATCCAGAGCAAATAATGCATCGATGGACTGTTCCGAGTTTGGTCATTGTAACATAAAAAAATTGAGGCTTTATCTCAATAGTGAGTGTTATGCCTATCACGACATTAACTTCCACATTCAGAACTCAAGATTTGTAGCTTTATAAGAAATATATTCAAAGTTCCAAAACTCGTATTACGGGAAGAGAAAAGATTTTCTCAAATATGTGCCATAATTCGTTATAGACTGCACACATCAACCTGAGGAGATTGTAAATGGTTCTGTCAATATCAGACTTGAAATTGAAATTAGTGCAAATATACCTGCACAGACTACTTTGTACTCTCTAATAATACATGACAGAGTTTTCACATACAAGCCCCTTACTCATGTGATGCAGCCCTTAATCTAATTACAGCAGGGATTCTTGTAATGAAGGATACTAGGAATATAAGAAACATGTAAAGCAATTCAATTGAATAAAAAGATACATAATTTGAACATCATTTTCTTTTTATTTAATATCATTGTACATTTCGAATACCATCCTTATCCAGCTCCTTGTTCCTACATATGTAATTTCATTACAGAGAGTTGGGTTCATTAAATGTCTTTGTATATAGCTTTCTAACCTCTTTAACTGACAAAATCCACTAAAATTTAAAATTATTTCACCGCTATTTAGAACTGTATTAAAATATCATTCTTTCATCTTCCATAAACACAGTGACATTAAACAAATATACAATGTTCTCACTGTAATCATACAACTTATAGTTTTTCTCTTTATAGAATACTTCGAATACATGAAGAATATTTCGAATTATTTCCCAGTCATGTGCTGACATATACACAAATTTGCCACTGACTCTGTTCTTCATGATCAGAAAAATGAAATGTGTAGTGTTTAACGCCCGCTTTTACTACATACGGCACCGCAGGCAGTTCATGATCAGAGATGGAATGTGATAGATTAGTAGTATGTTAACACTGTAACTTTTGGAAATGTGAACATCGCGGAGCATGGTTGCTTGTGACATGTTTCCCGGATTTTATGAAGAAGAATGAGTCCGTTCCCTCTAATGCTTTCAGAGGTTGAGTCGCCTTGTCCCACGGGAGCTACCTGCATGTCTCTCCGGGGTTAGCAGCAGACGTCATTCGCTCTTCTAGTAGTGTTAACCTCCTTTTCACATCGGCAAAGTTATTATTGGTTCTCTTTTTTCGAGGTTTCCTGATAGGGGTCCTGAAACAGAGCACATTGCATGTGCTCTGAGAAAAGAGGTGGTCTCTTGAAAGAATAACATTTGACAGGTGAAACAGTTTCTTTCTTTAAGGATTATGACAGGAATACTTACATTGATGTTTTGAGGCGTTCCAATTTGTTCTCGGGGTACGCACAGGAGTAACATCCTCAATAGCTTCACCACCCTGATCTACCAGGAAGTCATCTATGGGCTAAGTAGATCGCTCCGCAATAGGAACATCATTTTCATCCATATCACTGGTGATGTCAGAATCAATAACAGGCCGACGATCTCCATTCTCAATAGCTTCATCATTCTGATCTACCGGGAAGTCATCTATGGGGCGAGGAGATCGCTCTGCAATAGAAACATCGTTTTCATCCTTATCACTGCTGATGTCAGAATCAATAACAAACCAGAAATCTTGAGGCCTGTAACAGATAGTGTTTTCCATGTAATTACATATTTCAGTGATTCAATAAGGAAAGAGGCGCGAATTTATTTTTTCGCTTCCACTTACTTTGATTGTCTGTGCCTGAGTTGATACACGCTACACTTCTCATTGCATAGGAAGTAAGAGTACATATGATCATGAACCTCAGGCTGCATGCACAGGGTAGCGTGAGTAAGACCATTACAAAATTCGGAGTGATGTATAGCATCCAGACTAGAAGCAAATCCGTCAACGTCATCAACTCCGTTGTGTTCTTCGTCATGAACAGCCCCTTTCCTAGAATAACAAATATGTTTCAGATTACTCTTTCTGCTTAAATGAAAATATCAGTAATGGATTGTCAAGAAAATTAATAATTATTGTACTTACATGTAGACTGGACAGTTCTCTGTGCATACTTTACGAGAAGACATCTGATCGTGGTATGAAGGCCGGTTGCAAACAACTGAATCCATAAGACCATTGCATAACTCTTTGTAGTAATACGGGTAATGATACGCCTCCGCTACGCACTCACTCTCGAGATCTGATATATCAGAGACGGCAAATAAACATACTGGAAAATTTCACGAAGTAATATGATACTCCAAGCTCGAGAGTCTTATATACTCTTTCAATAGTGGGGGGGGGGTGTTGAGGAGCGGGGAGCAATGCATGCCACAGCCAGAGATGGAGTGGAAGGGAGGGTCTTCCATCCAACAACTGGACGCCTGGGAAACAGGGGGAGGGGAGGTTAAAATAAATTTCATCTCGAACATGTATCAACCGGCATAAACGCTAAAGTAGGGGAGAAATACATTCTTTATTTCATTGACGCCAGCGGTCGGTGACGTCTGGTCGGCATCATATCTCCATTAAAGGACTCAACATCATCGAATTATTTATGACCCATTAATTATAAGAAAAATATTACAGCAAAACACACCATCTTAGGGGACGATGATTGATCGAGGGGGCTTGGTCACATTCCAGACATGCTGCAACATGTCTCCCACCGCCACCCCTTTCCATTATTATGCAAATTAGATATTTTATTCTTTCAGAACGCCCATCACTGTACTACTGTTAGGAATGTCTGTCTTTTTTCAATATAGTTTGGAGAAGTATGAGAATGAGATACACAGGAACTTATTGAATTCTACTGGTTCGTTTGTGAAATCTTCCTATGGTTTCCTCTAAAATTTCGTGGTTGCGTTTTACCATATTGTTAATATAGGATTATATGCAAATCCACTACTGGGTTTCGAAAGCTTCCCTCTAGATTATGCAGTAAAAGATTATGTTGTCCAGTATTTCCATTTTATGATTACTCACTGTTGAACAAGCTCCATGCAAATGAACTAATTATTTATTTAAAGCAGTGTGTGGAACCTGTACACGTAATACCAACGCTGTCTTTAAAACCTTATGAAAATTAAGACAGTGGTGCATGAAGGACTTTATATTTTCTTAATTACTGTAAAATGCCTCTAAAGTAATAAGTTTTGGACTTCAAAAACACATTGTAATGCACTCAGAAGGAGTGTATAAATTTATTATTAAAAGATTACAGGTCGCTATAAATACTACACGAATTGAAAACACAAGGTGCATTTGTAGCGCAGTGAATATTAAATAGGAATTTATATTCATGAAGTTATAGTGTATTTCAACTAACCATGACATATGAATTTATTTTTATACAGGCTAATGAATAAAAATGTATCTTTTCACCATTTTTTTCAAAAGCTATTAACTAATAACGCAACATCGAAGAAAATTTGAAAGGAGGTTTCCGCTAATGCAACCCTGTGTTTACATCTTCATTTAGTACCTATACTACGCTCATTCGTCTTTTTCTTATTATTAATTATTATCACTCCACGCCTCTTCTGCTGCTTCTGCCGCCTTGAATTTTAACTAGTGTTCAGGTCAATCTTGAAACAAAAACAAAAGACGGTTGGTGACCGTGAGGAATGGAAAGACAAGTTAAGTATAGGAGGACTATGTTCTTTTCTTTGTTCCTACGATGCTGACATCTGTCCACAACTTGACTGATGCAAGTATTACAGAAAGGCTGCCCACCTGGCACAAGTATTATGTATGTTTCGGTCTCTTGGGTACGGCTAACTGGCGTTTCTGCTGCCACTTTACCTTTCTAAGTAACCTAAGGTCCATTTTTATTTTAAGTTGTTGAGGGAAAAAAGCGAACTACGTACAGGAAAAGGAACCGAAGACATTAAGTGGAAAGGAAAACTATTTATTTATGATACAAGGGTTAAAAGTAATTCTTATGATCCCTCTCAGATGATTTTTTCCTATATTTTAGAGAGTTCTGAGATATTTTAAATAATAATAAAACAATACTCTATTGATTCCAGGTCTATATGAAACCAAGAAAAATGATGCCCAGAATGAGATCACTAAACGTGAGTAGTGAGAATTGAATGTTTTGTTGATTTGCTACCACTGTTTACTTTACACCAGTCAATGATGCGACCTTATGCTATATCACTTTGTTTTCTGAATTTTTTACGGTAATCCCAATAGTTATTACCTAACCTTTCAGAAATTTCCAGGATTTCAACGTTTCAGATCGACAAAATCAATTTTGTCTCATTTTGCTGCTTTGAATGCTGAATGGTCACCGTATTCCAAGAAGGTCTTTATGAAATTAATCTCATTTTAGTTTGTAATGCTTAATTTCACTTCCAATTTAAAAGACTTACGTCTCCCAATATAACTGCAGGGAGTGCAAAACCATATACCAATTGCATGTTTCATCAAATCTGAATAAATAAGAAGTTGTATGTAAAAATTGCTGTACTAAATACATTTACAATTTTGTAAACCCCACGCACAAAGTAGTAAAAAAGGGTCTACTATAAAATTGTAGTTCTAATCATATAAAAGATCTGGAAAGCAGACAAAATACGTTTGTTCTTCTGCGTAAAAGCTGGTTTAATATAGCTGCCAGAATGTTTTAAGCATGAACGCTCACTTTCTGCAGTCACTGTAGTTCTACAAGTATGCTTGGAAATTTTATATTATTGAATTATGGTTATAAGGCTTTAATTAATAATGCACGCCATGAAACTCAGTCACAGAGGTACAAGTTAAATGATTCTATGTAAGTGGTATACATTTTCAATAAACAGTTTTCGCCTAGTCCAATAACGACCGTGCGTTTTCGTGTTTTCGTTAACTGATGGTGACGTAATGTGTACTTCAACCTTCACACCGTGTTCTGTACTGCGACGAATTTGCTGCCTGTTGCTCCAGTAGTGAACGATGTTTTCGAGGGCATGCGTCGGTGGGTAGGAGGATATCTAATGCAAAATTAATCTTACCGATAAATGTAATCAATGCAAATAATATTCCATCTTAAATGAGCTCCCAGATGCAAGAATGTGAAGCGCACGTTGTACGTGATTTGCAGAAATGCTAAGATGAGGATTCCCTGAGTGCGGCAACCAATAGTATGTCACAGTAAACCTGTCTGTAAGACTGGAGAACTCAAAAGAAAAGGCGCGACTTTCATAAGTCCACATCCTTTTATTAATTTAAAAAGATAAAAGAGCTGTAGACAAGAGTTTTATAATTTGAACGTTAGTCGATGAATATCTCGGCGTCAAAAGAGGGAGATTACATTTATTGTTCCTATACATAGAAAAAGCTTTCGATACTATTTCTAGAGAAGCACTTTGGAATAAATTGAGAAAAAAAGCAGTAAGCGAAAACTTTATAAGAGTAATCCAAAATATTTACAAAGAAAATGAATTTAGTATTAAATATGACAGAGGATTTATGACAGACAAAATATCAAACAATGTACGACTTAGACAAGTTTGAAAATTATATCCAGTGCTATTAAATGTATTTATTGATTATATTCTAGAAGTAATAAGTCAAAATGCTACACATATACCAATTTTAAATAACAGATATATACAAGGTCTACTCTTTGCAGATAGTTTAGTAACAGGTTCCATAACAAGCATAGTCTTACAACAAACCTTGGAAGTAATAGGCAGGTTTTGTAAAGAATGGCGTCTGAAGATAAAAGTAAGTCTAAGATCATAGTGGTAAAAAGGTTACAAACTAAAAAGAGAAGAAAATTTGTGGCGGGAATGTTCAGAAATTGAGGAGATTAAGACAATTAATTATCTAGGTCAAGATTGTCTAGTAATGGTGAATGGAGTGACCAAAACAGGAAAGCACCGGCGGAAGGAAAAATGGCTATGAATGCTGTTAGATCATGTATTAATAAAATACAAAATATACAACTACAGTTGTAGAAAGTATGTTTGGTTCAATTGAAGGAAGCAAAATGCTATATCGGGCCAGATAAAGGAAGGAAAGCAATAAATGTTATACATTTACTATTTCGTAGACTTGTTTTAGACTTACTTAGATTTCAATCGAGTGAGGCTACTTTAATGGAATTAGGAAGATTCGGCTACAAAAGCAACACGATGGAAAGAATATTGAAATATTGGCTCGGAATTTAGAAGTTAGCTGAGAATGCCGTTATTTAGTGTTTAGTAGCACAAACAAAAATAAAGAGGAGATAGACTAGGATATATAACATTCAAAGGATTTTACGGGAAATATGCATGGAATCATTATGGCTAGATAGCGGAAGAATAGTATTAAACAGTTGAAAGATTTTGTGGTGACAATTATGTATAAAATTCGCATTAATAATTTTAATTACTGGTTTTTTGTGAATATTTTACCACAAATTCGCATTTATTTCGCGAAAATTTTCAGAAAAATTAATAAGTAATGACATGGCTAAACTGAAAATTATAGGTAACTAGAGTAACAGAGCTGCTAAAACCCCTTTTTTCCAAATTAAAATATTGTATATGAAATCAGCAGATATTAGGTAGCATTAATAAAATCAAATATCCCGCATCAGACTTCGCCAAACAGCAGCATACAACAAGTTGTTTGTCACAACTAAGTTATATGTAGAGAAAAATCTCTCACTGTCAGCATTTCACATCGGCAAGCAAAGATATTGAAAGGACTTTTCACAGAAATTGTGGTAACAATCAGCTTCAGTGCCAAGAGTGCAGTTAATACATCGACCTGTTATCGTTACTGCCATGGCTTTGCTGTTTAACAATGTCACAAACCTCTTTCTAACAAAGAAGCAAATCAGAATCACAATTAATACCACTAGTTTTAAATGCATTTAGATTTTAAATGCTGTCATTACATGCTTTAAGTCAACTATACTTGATTTAATAACTAGCCTAGAAGGCTCAAACAAATGATCTAAAGCTTTTATGGTTACTACATCATCAGTTTCTTTTGCCATAATGGAGTTCAATTTAGACAAAGTCATACGGCCGCAAACATTTAGATTCTCATCTACTGCTTCTCTAACACTGGGATCTATGATATGATCTACAAGTGCACTTACACTGTTTCCGAAGTGACCACCCTCTAATATTTTATATTTGGCTCTCAGCGAGTTAATTCGGGATAAAACAAGATGAGCCACAGGTTTTTGTTTAGACTGAAATGTTAATATTGGAGCTGTTATCAGTCTGCAATTTCCAGAAGCAAATGCTGCCTAAACCTTTAATATATTCAAGCACTTAGCATCCAAAAATGATCGTTTAACAAATTTTGCCTAGGAAATGAATTTTTTTTTTGTAGAAAAGGAATTGAAAATTGCATCAAAATATCTGACAGTGTAAACTACTGAATAAGACCATTTGGACCAAAGTGTCAGTACTGGCAATGGGAACAGTTTAGCTTATAAATCTGGGTGGTTTTCAGTAAGGTACTGTTTGTATTCAGTTTTTAACTTTCGGGCACCTCGGAGCACATTTTAAGCCTTTAAGGGCAATATTGTGACCTTGTGGGTTCTTAGAATTAAAAGCCTTGTTTCATGCAATTTAAAACGCTCTATATTTCAGTAGAAAGACTTTTGTACACACCTTAAGGGCTCTGAAATGACGAGTCATACAAAAACACAATCTGCAAGATCACTCGTTGCTTCACCACACGTAAACAAACAAATGTCCACGCAGCTGCATTCTCAAATAACAACAAGCCCGCCTCGGTAGCGTAGATCGTAGCATGTCTGCCTCACATTCAAGAGGTCCCGAGTTCGAATCTAGGCCAGCGTGATTTACCTGGATAAGTTTTTTCCGGTGTTTTCCCTCATCCCGAATAGCGAATGTTGGGTAACTCTAAGCTCCATGGACCCCGGACGCATTGATCATCATTTCACCCATTTCATTCATCGTCCGATATGACTAAATGTTGGAGGACGTAAATTACAAAAAAAAAAAAAAAATACTCCGGTACAGTTCAAATGTCCACACTACTCACACACTGCACAACTACAACTGTACGGCAACTGGACTCACTTGTGCGCGGGAAATCGCGGCCCCCAGAATCGGACCCAGGGTTGTATGCAGTAGTACAACTTCAGAGCGCCACTCGAAAGGATCGCTGTCCTCATAGGTGAAACAACCCAGTGTCCGACCGATGCAGTAAGTACCTGATGGTGGTCGTGGACTACTTCAACAAGTGGCCAGAAGTGTGTGCCATCCCGAACAGGAGGCGAAGGCAATCACAGACTGCCTCGTGGAGCAAGTATTCTGCCAATTTGGGGTGCCGTTAGAGCTCCATAGTGACCAGGGTACCAATTTTGGGCCAAACTAATGAAGGAAACACTAGAAACTCTTGCGGTTAATAAGACCCGCACATCACCTCTACATCCCCAGTCGGATGGCATGATCGAAAGGTAAATCAAGACCTTAGAAGAAAACCTGCGGGAGGTCATGGCCAGCCATGAGCGAGACTGAGACGTCAAGGTGTCACTGTTCTTGCTGGCCTACCGCTCGTCAACACACGACACCACTGGGATGACGCCAGTCCTCTTAATGTTCGGCCGAGGGTTACGCCTGACTTTATTAGCTACAATTTCAATGGAAGCCATATACAGTAAAATGTGAAAGGACTTTATTTCCTGCAATTTCCGCAGAAAACGATATCAAGGAATCCTGGCAGCCTGCATGAGTTATTACAAAAAACATTGTACCAAGAGGCAGAGGTTCTTCAGCATCCGCACTGGGTTGGATGGAAAAAACTAAATCCCTGACACCACAGTAATATATGAGGTTGAAGCGATTTTAAATCAAATGTCAAATTGAGAAATACACACTGCAAGAATAACATCCTTATATTAGAACAGAGAATGACAATGTCCTAAGATGGTCCTATCAGATTCTCAGGATGTGCTGTTTACAATGTCTAAAACATTAATGTTCGATTTCACCAACAGATGTTAAGGCTATACACGGCTGTTAGTCTATTTAACAATAGTAATAACAAAAATTGCATTTTGTCAACAAGTGTTAGTTTAACACTCGTGTAAAATCTGTTGTTAAACTAACAAGCCATATTAGCTCTTCTTAAGTCATTAGCAATTGTAAAACTGTCAAATTGACGGTCGTGAACACACCTTTTGATGCGTTTTGCTATCTATAGACCGTCTAAATATCATTCGTAATAGAGGACGGCCTATGAGGAGAAATGATTTTGAGCAGCTATCAGAAGAAAACTTCTTATGGCGGTATAGACTGCAGAAATAAGTTATTATGAAGGTCACTGCGGAAGTACAAGAGAAGTTAGAAGAGGCATCGAGTAGGAATATGTCGATCTCGCCTTTGCTTCAGGTATTAATAACTTTGTGACTTTATATTTCACTTAATTCTGTGTATATTTCACTGTGCTTCTCCCGTTTTGAAACGTTCAAGTCACTTGTCACTTCTGTCCTTCTTCGCACCTCGTTTTAAATTTACGTAACACTGATGAAGTTACTTTCGATTGCGGCATTTATATTCGAATTTAACTTATTTTCAATCTTTTCCCACATGACATATTTATCTTTCACATTTACCGCATCCGTCATTTCATTTTCCACAATATCCATATATTGAGTTACTAATTAATATAACAATTCTTTCTCGATTGATGAGATATTTGTCCCACGTCTTCCCTTCTGATTTTATCCACCCGCCATTTTAAGCTGTGTAGACAAAAATAAAAACAAAAGCGCATCGCAGTACGTTAAAAAATAATAAGATTCACCCACAGCCTCATATATCCGTAAGACTTATAGGTTTCCCATCGTTAACACGCGTTTGTTAACATTTTCATATGACAAGATGACATTTTCAGATGCAAGAAATTTAACACTCATGTTAACGCTATAACAACTGTCGTTACATTTGTTAATGTCGTTTTAGCACTTGTTGGTGAAATCGGGCATAAGAGAACATTCATACCTTGCTTTTATTCAGGGATAAAATAATAACAGCTAAGCATTTTGTCAAATGCCAATCTGAAAGTGTCTCTTGTCTGCAAAACTAATAGCTGGACCGAGATAAACACCTCGTGATTCATAATAGGCAGACATCTTGCTTCTGATACCAATAGTAAAGTAGGAAGGCGTGAAGACTACAGCATCCATCGATTGAGGTTAATTGGGAAACTGTTATAATTCTAGACAGTGCTAATTACAAAGTAATTTGATACTTGTGATTTCCAAGTTCATTTAAAATAAAAATATAAATTATTAGCGGTGCCGAAAACGTTAGTAATTGAAGCATTCAGATTCAGAAGTTGTCAAGTCAGAGTTTTTGAGAAATCCTGTTAAAACGCAATAAGCACTCTGAATAACAGTTTTGTAATAGTGTTTAAAAATTTGCCGATCAGAAGATGTTCGGTCGAACGTATTATGACCCTGGCATGTTGAATGGGCATCAGTTTCAGAAATAAAAGTTGTTAAATAGGCCTTTTCTAGTTAGGTGTTGTTAAGTCAAGTAGTTGCCATATTAAGCGTTTGGTGGTGCAACTACACTGTGCTACCCAAGCTCTTTGATGTCAGCTGTTGATATATTTTAGACGAGATATTTAGATATTAGACATTTTTTGACATTACTCAGGTCCACGTTCAGAAAGTTTATCTGTACTTCCCAATACCAGGGCACTCTTTCATGCGTATTGACAGATTTTTTGGCAATATTGAGAAGACAAAGCGATCAATGGATAAAGTCTTAGTCCCTTCCACATGAGTGAAACTGATCAAAGATTCACTACAGAAGAAGCCCATTGATATTGTCCATGACAAACGTACACTGACGGATAAAGGGGAACATGATGGCACTCCAGTTGTTGAAGTTTTTGACTTCAAAGATGCCCTCGACCATGTCCTTGTAAGAAGTATTCCTTAATTTACTTGGGTGTGTATTTCCAAAGAGGATGTGCACCAGAATTTCGTCACACAATGTCTTGCTCACTTCATCGTCCCCAGTCTCTTTTGAAGAGAGTGGTGAGATGGCAAGCCTTACACAAGGCATGTGAAAGTGCGAAAAAGACAAAAGAATTCCTTCGGAAGAAGTTTAAGAAGGAAAAATATTACGATGTTCGTTCACTACTGGAACATGTCACTCTACCAGAATGTACCACATTTTATCACACAATGATATATGTAAATGAGGTAGAAAGTTATGCAGTAGAGATGGAGTGTTGTTTTAATGACAATGTTGTATTTCAATCCATGGAGTGCATATTGGATTAGTCCTTAGTAGAAATGCATTGGTGAAAATACAGCAATAGCTTATTCATGCCTACATATTATAATATTGTATAATAGTAAAACTCTAACATTAAAATCAGAAGCTGTTAAGTCAAGTGAACCTACAACTTTTTAACCATTTTAAATTAAAAGTTGTTAAGTCCTAATTAGAAAATATCCTGTCACGCATGCTACTTATAGCAAGCTGTGAGAAACACTTTAACAGAGTACTGTGTACATGCAAACGGACCCATCACATAAAATTCTTTCATTTGTATCACTACTTATGTATTTAAAGTTTCTTTTGAAATCTTTGAGCAGCTCTCCTACGCAATTTTGAAACAGCGACTTAGCAACATCTGCTTCTGACCGCTTCAATTGTCGCTGTATTTCATCGAATTGAAGCTACCGCGAAACAATTTCTTTTAGAAAAAGAGCACTGACGTTATTTGTGTATGGGAATGAACAATTCTGTTAATGATTTTGCTACTTATTTTTTAAGCAAGTATTCTCTAAGTAAGCCTGTCCGTAGGAGACAGCTTCCCCACTGTAAGACTTCCAGACCAAATGGAGCAACTCTTGAGGCATGACATAGTTGTGACATAACACAGTCTACCATACTCATACTTATTGAAGTTGGGTTTTTGTTTATAGATGCTTTTTAGCTCTTGTAGTTCTCAGAATCCAATTCTATAATGGGTGTGACAGACGGACGGCATAATTTTGCACATTTGCCTATCGGCTTCGATGTTTCTTAAATGCCGTAAATCCAAGACAGAGTACCACCGTCTTTCTTTCTCTTAGAAAAGAAGCCGTGCTAAAGCTTCTACACCCCCACAAAATCCATCCCTTCTTCCTGATTTCAACAAATGATCTCGAGAATTAGTGGCCAGAATATTAGCCCTAAACCACGCTCCACAGCTTGATTCTGATGAGATAGTAGCTCTCGAAGTATGCGCAGAGGACTGGACGAGTTCATATTCCGCTGTAAGGGGAGGGAACCTCAGTTCTGATTATGAGAAACACATGGTAACATCGAGAGTTTGACAATAGCATAAACATTTAAGTTGTTTTGGCTTCTCACCATGTTATAAAATTAGAAAGGATTAACATTTCGAATATTAATTAGTGTTATTAATTGCTTGTGTTTGTTTCATTTACCTATGTAAAATATTTTATTCTTTATTTATTTCATATTTTATTTCAAACCTGAAAGGTAAGATGCTA